>JARKIC010000906.1:0-175645 GCA_029378375.1 Mycena olivaceomarginata | reverse complement strand
GTCAATCCTCTCGACCGTTCTGTCCATCGCGAGTACTGGGACTCAAGCTGTCTGCTGCGCTATTGCTCGGCTATCTCCATCCCGGCGTGGGTGCATTCAGTGCCATCTCTCTGACCATCCGATGTGTTGCTACCATCAGTGTTTCTTCTCAATTCCGGGGTTGTGTGACGAGATCATTACCTCTTTTGCTCTTGGAACCTCTCGTTGTACGCCTCTCCTCTCCCAGGCTGTCGTTATCAATTGTTATTTTTGACTCTGTTCACGCACCCGGGGCCGTGTATCTTGCATTTGGGCCAATCACCACTTGAAACATCTTGATGCAACACCCTGATGTGAATAAAACTCCCTTCTCCATCTCGAAACATTCTGTAGTGGCGCCCATTTCTCGGCGGAACTGAACAACGGCACGAAATCAAAGCCCACCTCCTTTCCCGTCTCTTTTTAAGCCCTTGCACGGCCATAATTTCGCCTGCGTCCAAGTTTATGACTATTTTTTCTTCCGTCCGGCATCCCGGAGCGAAGCGGAGGCTAATCTTGTATTACTTTGTATTGTTTCAACCAATGTCGTGGATCAGAGATCGATGAGGTGGGCTCTGACACTTCAGTCCGTGGCACGGATTGGCCGGTCCCAAAATCCTATACCCTGCAACCGGTCAGCTGTCTCTGCCTTCTCATCCAGCATAATCTAATCATCCAGATATAGACAGCCAATGAGTGTAGGTACTCTCACGACCATGCCGGATAAATACACCATGTACTAGAAACTGCACACAACTAAAAATGCCCCCCCACAAGGCCAGTGACATTAGGGATTGTTTCAGTGTGACTCTAAAAACCCTGGACATTCTTGCGCACAACTTCAACACCCCTTCTTGCGAGTTATTTCGACTACAATTCAGTCCATCTTGGAAAATATTGAGGTCAATTTACCTTGTAAACAACGTGGCATCAGGGGAAATCTCACTTTTTCATTCTAGGCTGTTAAACAAAACAGAAATGAATGCTCCCTGTTAATGGAACAAACTCATGACTTGCTCAATGCAATTATCATTGCCCACATGAAGTCAGATATGGTCGGAGAGTTACCGGTGAATGTTTTGACCCATGTCGGGAAATTCAACAAGTAAGTTGGTTTTTGGTAGATAGTCACAGTCATAGTGATAACATAAATCTAGAACCCTCCAAAAGATTCATACCTTTGTTGAGGCCCAGCAGAAAAACAGCAAAATCAGGAGATTCTTCCGCCAGGGTGAAATGAGTACCTTGCTCAAGGATTGCAAGACAGGATTGCAGCAAGGACAGACTTTTTTTCCACGTAAGCACCACAGTTGTCATGAGGCCCAGCTCCTCAAGAAATATATTGTATGTGCAGATCAAGAGTGTCAACCTCATGAAAGACATTTCAGAGTTGCAGAAAGAGTCACAGAAGAGATATCAGGAAGTCCTCAATATAGTTGAAACCCTCTGACACAAGCTCAGATCGAGAATCCACAGTATGAGACCTGAATTTGTCTGAGAATCCAGCACTGACTTACACAACTTGTGTGCAGATTGGTGGAGTCTATTCTCACTCATACAACAGGTCAGAATCAATTTTGTTCTTAACAAGGAGCTCACAGCATATTCATTACCAAGCTCCAACTCAATCTCACTGCTGCCCTCCGAGCCCAAAATATTCCATGGCCGGGACTCAGAACTGGCTGATATTCTCAAACTGTTCCACCAAACAACACCCCGGATTGCAATTTTGGGAGCGGGTGGAATGGGAAAAACAAGTCTGGCACAAGCTGTTGTTCATCATACAGAAATTGCTGCTAAATATGGCCAGCGCTTCTTTGTTGCTTGTGATTCAGTAGCAACTAAAACTGAACTTGCCACTCTTATTGGAGCTCATCTGGGACTGAAGCCAGACAAAGATATCACTCGCCTTGTGGTCAACCACCTTTCTCACATTCCACCCACTCTCTTAATTTTGGACAATTTTGAAACATTATGGGAGCCAATTGAGTCTCGAGGAGATGTTGAGGAGTTCTTGTCTCTGCTCACAGATGTAAAGCATCTTGCATTGGTGGTGGGTACAGCTGGTTCAGCTTCTACTCAACTCACATTCTTACAGATTACAATGCGAGGGGCTGAAAGGCCAGCCAAGATTTCCTGGAGTCGGCCATTCTTGCAGCCATTGGTGCCTTTGGAATATGACGCTGCTCTGCAAACATTTCTTGAAATTGCTGATGGGGTAGACCAAGAAGAGGTTGACAAGGTTTTGTCTCTGACAGACAATATGCCACTTGCAATTAATCTGCTTGCACATCTTGTTGATTCAGAAGGCTGTTCCAATGTCCTATCTCGCTGGGAGCAAGAGAAAACAATTCTGATCTCAGTCAGCCATGACAAAAGATCCAGTCTGGATTTATCATTTCATTGTCACTGTTGAGCCCAAGAATCAAAGGCAGTCCCTGGTGCACAAGAGCTTTTGAGCCTCCTGTCCATACTTCCTGATGGACTGTCAGACACAGAGCTGGTGCAGAGCAGGCTTCCAATTCCTAGTATTCTTAACTGTACAACAGCATTGATTCGCACTGCTCTTGCTTACAAGGACCAACAGAAAACGGATCAAGACATTGGTGCCTATTCGTGAATATATCCACAGGATACATCCTCCTGGAGATCACCTTATTCATCCCCTTCTTCAACACTTCCATGAGCTCCTCGAGTTCTTTACAGAATCTGGGAGAACTCAAGCAATTTCTAAAATATTTGCCCAAATCTCGTTGAATTATGCAAATATACAGAATGTGATTCAGAATGGGTTACATCCAGGGCATCCAGATTCTTATAAATAGCATTTACTGCACTTGTGATCTAACCCATTTCAGTACAGTTATTGGCCGTGGGATGATCCCCATTTTTGTCAAATTCCTGAACTGATCCAACATGCTCACAACCCTCACCTGGAGGTTTACTTCATCAGTATCATATTCTTCTCATGTGTCTATTTTCACATATCCAATCCACAAACATTGATTTCTGAGGCTCTGGAACACTTCAACAAAGCTTTGATGATGTCAATCTTAAATGTATGGTTGCTAATCAATGATTTCTGATTTCATCTGAGAAGGTTTTCTAGGCAATTTCTACAATGATGTTGCATATTACTATCTTGAAAGTCAATATGACCCTATTGCAGCATCAAATAATTGTCAAAACAGCATTGCCTTTGGCATTTTCTCATGGAAGCACAACAAAACAATGTGATGCACTACTTCGCCTTGCATGGCTCAAGTACAGTCTTGGGGATTTCTCTATGGCCCGGCTGCATGCATATGAATCCCAGAGGCTAGCCCAAGTTTCTGCAGATTTTTTCAACAAGCAAATGCTTTACACACTGAAGCATTCTGCTGTATGGAACTGGGTGATTATAAGAGAAGTAGCTTCCTCTCAGATCAAGCAAGGAGACTTCTCAAACTTTGTGGCATGTCCCAAAGTTTTTTAGATCATTCAACCATGTCAATGCAGGCAGAGCTTCACAAGGTCAAATCAGAATATATTGAGGCTCAGAACATAAACAGTCAGATTCTTCGAGAACATCTCCAGAACAGGATTCCTTTGGTCATGGCTATGCCTTGCTACTTGCTGCAGAAATTCAATTAGCCATGGGTGCCCCCAAAGCAGACGTGCAGAGGAATCTTGACTTAGCAGCATTGTTATTTCGCACTGTTAAGTTTGGTCGTGGAGTCACAATGTGCAATATTATAATTGCAGATGTCCTTTTACAAGAAGGCAATGCACTGGCAGCAAAAACACTTATTAAAGAATCCCTCCAATCATTGCTTGAGCATCACACTATTGTATCATACTGTTTAGCACGACTCAGTGACATGACTCATTGGGATGCTCTCCCCGGGATGTCTCACTGGCCAACTGTGTTCCTGGCCCATTCTCTCAAATCAAAACAGAAGCTTGGCATTTACAAAGCCCTGCAGTCCATTGGAGATGTTATGCTTGCTCAGAATGACAAACACACAGCTATCACCCTGTTCAGACTTGCTCTAGAAGGATTCACAGAGATGGATGTCCACTGCAGCAGAGCAGAGTGCATGCTCCGAATGGGAGACTTTTGCCAGCACACAACAGCCTTTTTGAGGCAATTGAACATTGGAACACAGCGAGGCCACTGTTTGAGAGGTCATCACAGGTCAACCAGATTGAAAATATTGATGAAAAGCTAGCTTCTGTTGGTGCAGATGTTCTGGAACAACACAGAAACAATCTGGTTCACCTCGCAATTCTCAATGTACCTGCTGTATTACCGGATGATCTATCTGTTGCAGGAAGTGGAGGTGAGGGACAACTAAGTGGAGCCCCAAATCAACTGTGAATGTGCAGACAGAGTGTACTTGTTACAATCTCAGGTGGGTATACTATAAATGGAGAAAAGACAAAAATAAGTAACTAACCTTCAATATGATTACCTATCTTTCTGTATTTAAGTAAAAAACTTGGCTTGTGCACAAATAGGTCAAATGAATGTGTTGAGTTATTCATATGTCTACAGGCCTCTCTGGAAATTTCAGCCTGATGGATCAGGACATAACAATTCAAGTGGCAGGTTCAGTCTGGACACATCCTTTAAACACAGAATTGCTAGGCACACTAGTTAATGGTGTATTACTTGTACTGATGTGTGCCTTCAGAAGCAGAGAAGCAAAAGAAGGGAGAGTGTAAGTGTGATGAAAGAGCATATATGGATAGACAGTGACCTTCCAGCGGTGCAGATCCCAGCAACTACTTCTGATTTATTGTGTTTCTCGTGAAGCATGTTCACAACTGTGGTTAGATGAATGGGGAACAGACAAGGGTGAGATCAGGTGGAGTGAGGAAGCGCAACCACAGCTTCAGCCTCTGCCTCTGTGTACATTGCCATGCCTGCTATCCCATACCAGCAACAAATTCCATCTTCTCTGCCAGCAACCAGCCACCTAATTGTTGTCTAACAATGGAGAGTCTGCACATCTTTGCACTCTGTCCCACTTACTATATATTTGTCCCTCACCAGGCTCCTGTATTCTGTGCACCCTCCTCGTCCCTTCTATACACTTCTGCACCCTCTTCCTCCTCTCTCCCTTAGATTGATAACCGAAATTCCCAGGTGTTGCACACCTCAATTGCCATATTACCCGCTGCTAGCCCAGATCTAACCCATTCACATTGACTCTGGGCACCTTCACTGGCACAGCATTGATACATTGTGCATGAGCGGCCATAGCTAGGCATATGAAGGTAATCAATTAGACTCGTAACCAGTCTCTACGTTGAGCAACAAGACTTAGTAGTAAACATGCAAAAAGAATTAGGACAAACGGGCAAAAACTGAGGGAGAAAAAAAAAGTAGCGGCAGGGTTGCTCGAATGTAGAGACTGGGAGAACTTAGTTCGAGAAATATCATATCAAAGTTGTACGTAACTTAATCAATCCGACTTAGAAAATTTTCGCTTGTGGGAATTTTGAATGCTCGTAGAATGCAATTCTGAGTCGTAGGAAAGTCATATTTTGAATTCGTTTGGATGGATTATCACATTGAAAACACTACTAACCCAAGTTTCGTTATACAATGAATAAAACACTAAATTTGGCGGTTGTACCTTCCGGTCTGCAGATACCCGACGGCCGACCATTTCTTTCTTTGTGAAGCGGCCCGAGCAGTTTTAATGACGTGGATTTTGACAGATGATTCTTATACCATTCCCGCAACATTGACATGGCTCAAAATTGCATTCTACAAGCATTCAAAATTCCACAAAGCGAAATTTTTGTAAGTCGGATTGATTTTAAGTTACGTACAACTTTGATATGACATTTCTCGACTAAGTTCTCCCAGTCTCTACGTTCGAGCAACCCTGCCGCTACTTTTTTTTTCTCCTCAGTTTTTGCCCGTTTGTCCTAATTCTTTTTGCATGCTACTACGAAATCTTGTTGCTCATCGTAAGCGACTGGTTACGAGTCTAGTAATCAATTGTGGGTGACTGCTTCTCATGGAATATTTTTGACTCTGATGATAGCATCGAGATCAAGTTGGAACTTGAAAAGAAAATGAGCAGGTTTGGCTCTGACTTGAAACTATTACCTAATCACGATCGCTTCACTTACTGATTACGCAATTTGGTGGCTGTGTAACCAGGTGTTGTTTGACTTCATACCGCAACCTGTAAGGTCTGAATAAATCTGCAAATATTCATACATATACAGGGACCTGTGGGGGATGATTTTGTACTGCAAAGGCAAAGCACAAAACCACGCAGATGTTCCAATACGTGTTCAGCCTGTAATTTGCCTCAGATTTTTCGCAAGTTGATCTCATATTGTCGTTGATTGCTGCATAGTTGGCTTAGCTGCAAGGGAGAGTCTCTGCCTTTTTTGAATTTCTTTTCCGTCAAATATTCCTGGATTTATCATCGACGACGTTGCGTCGCCAACGCGATGTTCAAAAATTAGTTGGTAGCCACCCGGCAAGGTGATTGTGATTGCCACATCATGAAAACCGTGTCCATAGCGAGCCATAGCAACGCCTAGCAATGCTATGGGCTGCTATGAGCTGCTATGGAGTGAAATGTAGTAATTCTATAGCTACATCTGTTTCTCCAAGCACTGCATAGGCTCTCTAGTGGCGTCTCTGAGCGCTCACTAGCCATCATAGCTACATAAGTTGGTTTCCTGATGCAACAGACCATATATGGATACATCTTGATCGTCATCTGTGTCTGGTCTGTAGCAGAGGGGTGGCCTGGCCAATCTCGCAAGGAGGGACCATGTCTCGTTCCCCGCCGTCCTATCTTTTGTTTTACTTCCACAAAGTGTTGACAGATTTGCACACAATTACACGAATTTCGGCCGTCCCATAGTTTAATTTTGTGGGCTTCATAGATATCTTCTGTAGCCGCAGCCCTATTAGATCTTGCTAGCAGCAATACATGAGACAAGGTCGTCGAAGAATCACTTTGGTCTTACGGCATTACAGCTATTTGCGGAACTTAAGGCGCGGATCAAAATATTTTGTTTTAACATCAAAAATACCATGGCTCATATTTTGCTTATATCTTGCTCAGTTCGTGTCCGTTTCCCTCGGGACTAGACGCGTTCGGACGGGGTATCCGAGGCGCGCACGGCCGTATGTGAATTTGAATATTTAGTAAGTTCAAAATTTCAAGGCTTCCCACCGTGAATTCAATATGGGGTCAATTGGGACACGTTTGACGCGTCCCAGAGAGCCCAAACGGTGTATGTGAGCGTTTGGAAGCCTTTAGAAGGTCTCCGAAGCATTTGCGATGTAAGGCGGACGTTCCGAGCCCGGATCATTATTTGTTAGGTCAAGCGCGCTGCATCTTGCTTCCTTCCTGGTCGGTAACGTCCGCCTTGCGTCCCAAAGGCTTCGGACACGTTCTAAAGCCTTCCGGTCTCCTTAATACACGATTTGGACTCTCTGGGACACGTCGAACGCGTCCCAATTCACACCAATCTTCAGTTCACAGCCGGAGACCTTGGAATTTCAAAACTTATCAAATCTGTGCAATTTATTTATCGGCCGGTGCGCCTCAAATGCCCCATTCGAAACGCGTCAAGTTTCAACAAAAACGGACAAGAATTGGCGAAGATAGGAGCCAAATACCGAGGTGTGCATTTTTTGATGTTAAAACAAATTTTTTGATCGGCGCCTTAAGTTCCGCAAATAGCTGTAATTAATATTGCCTTTCTTGGGTCTTGTTCTCTTCCATCATCCCAAGCCCACTTGGAGCCCATAGGAACAATATGGGCCCAGAGTCCGGCCATTTTCCGCAGGAGCTCATCAACCTCGTGGTCGATAACCTTCACGAGGACATTGCTACTCTCAAATCTTGTTCTTTGGCCGCGCCCACATTTGTTACGTCGGCGAGGATTCACATATTCAAACACATCGAAATTACTCCTCCCAAACGAAACACAGGACTTAGCCCATGCCAGAAACTACTCGACCTTCTGACCTCGTCCCCGCATCTAGCGCCTCTTGTGGACGATCTGTGCATCGTCTTGATTGGCCCGGATGCACAAACTGGCCCCTGGATCGAGGCCGAAGCAACGCTACCCATTGTACTTTCCCTTCTGCATTTAAAACGGATCTCCCTGGTGGAAAATGCGCCCGGAGCTTTGGCCTTGCGTACAGATTCCACCATGGACTGGAATCGCCTTGGACGGCCTCTGAGGTCTGCCCTGGCGGCCATATTTTCCTCTCCGCGATTGGAATCCGTGCATCTACGTGGGATCAGGGTGGAGTCTCCCTTTCAGCTGCTGTCGCTGTTCAGCGGAGCGACATCTCTTGAAGAGATGTCCCTCTCGCGTGTGTATCTCAGGCAACGGGTGGGATGGCCAAAGTCGTCCCCATGGCATCCACGTCTTCGAAGCCTCCTCCTGTCCGATGTGCGAGGCCACCCCTTCTATCGGTATCTCCTGAATCCACAAATCGACCTCAGTCACGTCAATTCACTCACAGTGACATCGGACTCCCAGTTCCCAGCAAAAGAAAAATTACTCCGAGCAGCCTTGCACAGCGAGGTGGAGCATCTAAGACTGGGGCAACCCCCAGCGCTCTCCTGGTCAGCTTCTGCGTACCAAAGATTATCCACATTGTCTCATCTATCTTCGTAGGCAACGACTTTCCCAAATCTATACTTGGCGCGAACCTGCGCTCTATCCACTTTTTCAGTCCCTTACCTTTCATGACCATGGCCGAGTTTTTTGATGCGTTCTGCCTACATGATTCACGGCTCGAGTCTATCATCTTCCAAGGAACCGAAGGCAGAGACCCAGTATTTGACGGCCCTTGTTAAATGCTACCATTCGCTCGGCTTTGATCCATTTTCCTTGTTTGGAGACGGTGGAAAATCTGGATGTCTGTGTGGTTCATCTCCGAGTGGTCGGATGTGATTCGGGCGGCTCTCCTTCTCTTGTGGAACGCGGCTTCTTGCGCATGATAGAGTATAAAGGTACCCAATCTCCTAACCCCAAATCCTACTCACTTCTTCGTTGCAGCCCCAGTCAATGGCGTCTATCATGGTTTCGAATGATGCACTGGTACCCGTTCGTCGAAAAGCCTCAGTAAGTGTTTCCAAAGAATCCAGAGATGGATCCACGTTATGTACATCATGCTATGTCAACGAGAGAAAAGTAATACCACCTGCGCACCGCCCCCCGCTGCCCTGGGAGTTCTGTGTTGCGACATTCGGATCTCTGCGCCCCAAAAAAAATCGCCATATAGTTTCTACCTTCCTTCCTAGATCCCGCGCTTTTTTTTTATTCTCGGAGACTTACTCCTACATCAGTTATGATTATAACGCCGACTATTCAAAATCATAGTCACGCCATTCTGTCGGGCTGCAACAAATGAATGAGAAGAAACACTAGCAGGTGCCACAATGAGGTAGGGCAGACTGCACTACAGCCGGCAACTCAGAATGATGTATCCTTATCCAAATCAACACCAAAGATATCCGAACTTCCACCGTCTTCAAGAAAAGCAGATGGGAGCATAGCCGATTTCGAATTCACCTCAGGGCGGTCAAATACAGCAGATAAGCTGCTCCCCGCCGTCGGATGCTTCGAGATGATCGACTCGGGTTGAGAATCATGGAGAACGACCAGAAAAACATCGTCCACGAAGTTGAAAGTTAGCCAAGCCAATGAAGCGGGCGGAAATTCGCGTCGAAAATAGACTCGAGAAACTCTGGAGATAGGTGAAACACCACAAATGATCTAGCACAATGAAACTGACCGAGCCTCATATAATACCAACGGTATTGCAATCGCAGATGCTCCACACCGCCGTTGGTGCTGGTATTATCGGACACCAAGCAAGATGTCGGCGGCGCCGACCACTTTGGTTCTGAAGTGGAACCTATACTTACTGCAATCTGTCAATCGAGGAATAATCACCCGCATCACGATATACTACTTGTTCCTAATCTAGGTTTCAACCGTTCCAGCTAACGCCAAAACCCTAGAGCGCTTTCAAAAAAAGTTCTGAGGTGATTTCTGATGTCAATTGCCTTTTATAGTGCTCTGCTCCACACTTGCTCCACCGCTGGGCCGGTAAGCGATGCCAAAAGCCCCAAGTGAACTTTTTTTAAAGTGCTCTAGGGGTTTGACGTTAGCTGTCATGCCCTGATCCGGGTTTCCATTGGATCACTTCTCGCTCCGGTGGCGAGAAACTATTTCCTCGATGGACTTGACAATCGCCGACGGTCGTGTTTGTATTCGACGTGGAACAACCTCGGAGCCAGATCAACGCCGTCGCCGCCCGAAGTCTAACGACGACATCGCTGGTGAGGCGACTGCAGTTGCGCAGCTCCTTCAGGCGTCCTCCCCACCAAAAGAGCTATCAACGCCCCGTGCCGGCATCGACATCCTGTGCCCATCAAGTTGATGTGCTCGAACTGCGCCGATAACGCCGATGGGCCGGACGCTCCACAACTTCGTTTCCTTATGGAGGCAATCGACCAGTTCTATACTATTTTTAGTGCTGGACCGTCCTTCTCGGGGCCAGCTGCGGGCTGTGACTATTTATGAGCAATCTACTGAGCAGTATAATCTCATTCCTTCCACAGCAAACCAAAAAAGAACAACACAGTACACTCCAGTCTAAATATCTTGTTCCATGTCTTCTACCGACTACGCTACCGCGTTGGCTTCCACTCAATTCCAGCCGCTGTCATTCTCGCGCTCGTGTACCTGCCCCTCTTCCTCTGGTTCATCAGACAGTCGATCAAGAACACTACATATGTCTACATCTCTCTCTCAGTATTCTGTCTCAGTGAGTCGCCCCTCCTCATTTTCGTTTCACTTGCAATAACATTGCTTGAATCTCTAGTGCGCGTCGTAGCATTTATTATGCGGGCCATGCTCATTGGCTCAAAATCCCTGGGCCAAAATTTGAATGTCTTCATCGCAGATGAGATTATGTTCGGTGTCGGATTTTTCGCACTATTGTACTCAGCTTACACGCTTGTGCTCGACCGGTTTGTCTTGTCAGTGCTTGTCGTATGTCCAGCCTATTGATATTCAGCCCCGTGTAGAGAAATTGCCTCCGGAGCTCCACCCGTGGAATATCTCCCGCTTAGAATAATGCGCGAGCGGCGGGTCTTCCGAGTCGCTCTTGTAATCGGTGTGGTGCTGGGCGTTATGGGAACCAGTGATGCCACGAGTTCCAATCCGAGCAAAGCCGCCGACGGCGCGAATCTCCGCCGCGCAAGCACGATCCTTTTCCTCGTCCTCACGCTCATCCAGGCAGTGCAGACACTCCTGGTGTTCACGCGAAGTGGCACTCAACGTGCGTGACGACATTCATACCACAGTCATGTTACTCACAGCAGATGAATCACAGTTCCCTCAATACGCTTCGGTGACCGCCATGGAAAGCATATCCTCGCGCTCATTTCGCTGCTCCTCATTGTGCGGGAGGTGTTCATGGTTTCGACCATAAACAACTCGGCGCGCCAGAATAAGGAGGGCCTGTGGTATCCATTCGTCGCGCTACCCGAGCTTTTGGCCGTCATGTGCTACTCGTTTTCCGGGTTGGTCCCCGCCCGTGCGGACCTGAAGAAGCATACAGAGGTCGAATATATCCAGGCGGTTTGAGCTTGTCAGGAGTTTCGGCATTAGCTAGGTTTCTACTATGTCATAGAATGTATTGCCTCATTAGTAGAAGCTGTGGCAGATCAGGATTAGTGTGTTCAATAATTTGGGGTTGTCAAATTACCTACGAAGAGCGCCGGTTTCTGACGGCGAATGAATATTATCAAATACCCAAGCTGGCGGGGGTGATTCGGACATATTATTGCCCAACATCTGAATGATTGTAACCTAAAATACAATCAATTATGATCATAGGTCAACTTGATCAGCACCCAAACATAAAATCCAAGCCCTCGTTCAAATCGACAGGGGGTGTGACGCGTGACCCATTCTACCTATTCGACATTTCGGCAGCGGTCGAATTTTTGCGTGACACCTCGAAAATTTCGGCATTTGAACCAAGAGGTAGGCGGGATCAAAGTTTCCGACATCAACCTCCAAAGTTTTGACATGCTGTGCAGGGGAGGAGGGAGGGAGGGTCCGGATCACGGTCCGTATGGACCTCAGTCTTTTTTCCGGAGATAACTTCTTTTTCGGCGATATCGCCGGATTCGACTTGGTCCGATCTCGTCCGAGACTCCGAACTGTCATTTTACGGCATCTGTTTTCAAGATCATTTGCCGTTTAAGGCCTCTTTTACAAGGAAATAAATTAGTTTGATTACATAGACAGACAGAGAAGATATGGAAATGGGAGGGTAGCCAAAATTCTGGAAGGTTCTGACTAAAATGAGACTGCAAACTCAAAGTTCTCAATTCTTCCTGGCAAAAGTGGCCCATCAGCACAACTTTCCTAATCCGGGGGAGTTGTCAAAGAGGTCTGTGTGCGATCGGGAAGTCCCGCTTACCTCTTGATTTGAACCGCAAATTTCGTCTTTTTGCACTTTTGGGCTGTTTGGGGACTTGCGTGACTGCTTCGAGGGTCGACAGAGGCCCGAGTGACGCGTGACCTCGACCGAATTTCGTGATCGACAGGGGGGTGCGTGACGCGTGACTACCGATTTGAAGGAAAAAGTACACTGCCAGTGTACAGTACAGTACGACGTCGCGCATCAGTGGAATGTCGTCACTACTCCACGTGATCGCGTTGGCTCCGACTGGCTCCCATCACCCAGCTTGTCCAGAGCCATCTCCCGGCGACGCATGAGCACGTCTATGGCTGGCTCAGAGCCACGAGTATGCTCAATAACTAGCTCTGTACATCATGTCGTGTATTGATTTCGACCCAGACCCTCGTTCACTTGGTCTACATTCACGGTTTTCAAGGTCCATTCATTTCCTCATTTCAACCGTGCGATTCTTAATTGGAACCACAGGAAACGACACGAGCTTCCAGGTTTGCTTTTGTTTTGGCCCACCGCTGCTCAAGACTTGACCTCGTTTCAGACCTTTCCAACGGACCTACAAGTGCACCTATCAGCTCATATACCCTCGCATCTGAATATCAAGATACAGAGCAGTCTATACCCGACATACAAGAGCCGGAAGCCCATCGCTCTGGCTACGCAGAATTTTCTGGCATGGTCAGCATTTTTCTTGCTTGTCCCGCCAATGAATGAGATATCTAGTGAAGGCTCTCCACGCAGCCTCCGGGGCCCGTCATACTCCTAGCGCACTCCATGGGGGGTTTATTAGCTGCTGACGCCGCGACCGAGGCCTCAAACTCTGGGATCCCGAGATCCCGCCGCATCTTTGGCGTTATCGCCTTCGATGTGCCTTTTCTTGGGATGCACCCCCACGTCGTGATCAGCGGCATCGCGTCGCTGTTCCCGGACGACGACGGGGACAAGACGACTGCGGGGGACCTCAATCAGCACAAGGACGTTCATATTGTGGATGACCAGGTTACTGATGATTGGGATGGATTCAAGAAAAAGCTAGACGGTGCGTAGCGCAGCTTCTTGCAGTGAGCTCGATCATAACTGCAGTCGCCAGCCAATCGTTCATCACATTCCCTTGCACACTCCCCGCTCCCGTCCCCTGCGCTCGGACAATCCGCACCACCTGCGTCGCCCAATCCCTTCAGCCTCCCCACCGTCCCGTTCGTCGACAAGACCATCTCATTCCTCTCCGCGCACTCGAACGACCCGCTTGTCCGCTGGATGCGCAAACACTCCGATGAGCCGTTCAGCACCGGCTGCGCTTCATCGTCGAATACTTCCAGTTCGGCTCGTGCATGTTCGACCCCAGCGACCTCAAGCAGCGGTACGCGCGGCTCGTCGCGTGGCCCGGCGGGCTGTGGGTTAACTACTGGACGCAGACGCCCCCGCGCGCGCCTCAGGAAGGGGCGCATGCGAAGGACCTGGATAAGGAGGAGGACCGTGCGGACAACGACATGGCACTCCTCCAGACGGGCATGGCCGGTATGTCGACCGCGGAGTCCAATGCAATGGGAGGGACATCGGTGTCGGCCGCGAGCCCAACCACCTCTCCCACCCTCTCCTCTTTTGCGACGCCGTCTCTGGGATCGAGCGTAACGTCCCAGTCGGACGCGTCCTCCGCCCCCTCTCCGCTCAGTCCGACACCCGCCTCCTCCGATCCGAAGGTGGTCGCAAAGACGGCAAAGGCAGCGGAGAAGGAGCGGCGCGCGCTCGAGAAGGCGCGCGAGAAGGAGATGAAGAAGATACAGAAGCAGCGCGCTAAGGAGGAAAAGGAGGACAAGGCGCGCGCGAAGGGCAAGGCAGGCCATCACTTCATCGTCCTCCCCACGGGGCTCGGGCAGGTGCTTGGCGGGGGCGAGAAGTGGGAGAAGGTGGTAATTGGGGGTGTGGAAGATGAAGTAGCTGCGCATTGCGGGCTCTTCCTACGGGGGCAGAACCTGGACTATGACGGGCTTGTCGAGCGTGTGGGGAAACGGGTGTTGGGATGGTGTGAGACGCTATAACCTGGTCACCGTTCAATTTATCCTAGAAATCACTAGTGCTCTCCGGATGGTCTGTGTAGCAATGTAAACGTGCTGTATTTCTTTTGCTCTGACGAAGCCGATTCTTTTGCGATTACTTGGCTGAGTTGCTCGAAAAGGAAACCCTGTCGGTCACAGCTGTGACTACTCTTCCGGAAGACAGCTGCTTCAATGTCTGCCGCGGCGGGATCTTCGGCCGGGCCTGCTCGCACTCACCCTGGGCCTAATGAAGCTTTGAGATTTGCTCCCACCGAGTTAAGGGGCAACCTCCCATTCTTTAATGATTGGGGATCATCTACAGTCGACCATCAACGGGAGAAACTGTACATGTATGGTGGGGTCCGGCCTCGGGACGACGACAACATCCCCACAAGCGACTTTCACTGTTTGGACCTTAAGACTAAGCAGTGGTGGAATCTCACTGTGAGCCCGCCCAAGTCCATTTATCTGTAGCGGCGCTCATCTTGCGTCTTCAGGATTCGCTTAAATTTCGCCCGCGCAACTATGTTTTTGATCCTTTTTTCAAAGAGGATAATACATTGGAGCGCCGTAAATTGCCAGCCTTGACGGAGCCCGCTGTTTCTCTTATGTCCGTCGGCGGCGGGACATATTTCTTTTTATTCGGCGGGTACGACACGGAGAACTCGACCTCCGAGCTCATTGCGGTCGATCTGGATCTGCTTATTTGGTGGTTTGTGGACGTGCAAGGCACTCCGCTGCGTCCGCGCCTGTCCGCGTCCATGGTTGCGGTGGACAACAGCCTCTTCATCTTCGGCGGGCGGGAGAACTTCGACTCCCCCGGGATCCGCACATATTCTATTGCCGAGTATACACCGCGCACCCGGTGGACCTGGAGAGTCTCGGACGCACCCCTGCCTCCGGACCTCCCTCTGTTGGGTTATGGTATACAAAGCACGCCCGTGTTTAACGGCCAAAAGATTTTGCTGACCCGAGGCAGGACGAGCGACAAGGTGAGAAAGCCACCAGCCTTCTAAGACCCACAAGCACAGCTCAACCCGCTCTCCACCCCAGCCTATAGATCTGTCTCGCGAGTCCACCATCTTCTTCCACACCGAAAACCACACGTTCCACGATGCGCGCACGACCATGGGCGATTTCCCGCAGGGTATAGCATGGTATCAGACGGCCTCGCTGGTTGTCGCTGCGCGGCGCCCGAAGCTTGAGTCTGTTTCTGTTTCCCCCTCCCCCTACCAAGCGCCCCCGCGGGCGGCCGCCGAAAAATCCAGCTCCGGCAGCCGCCACTCCGTGTGCCACTCCGCTTCTTCCAAGACTCGGTGATGCTGGTCGCGTGGGTCAAGCACACCGCCGACGACGACGCTCTGGTCCCAGAAGCCTGGCTATACTCCCTCCCTCCCGCCGAACGCATTCGCTGTCTCGACATCCGTGAGGCGGTGTGGGACCTGAACATAGACCTGCAGGCGTTCGTAGCGGTGGGGAACCGGCTTTTCCTACTGGGGAGTCATGAGGGACGCGAGGTTTCTGATAGGGAAAACACAGGGATGGAGGTCGACAAGCCTTTGCCACGGTTGGACATTGCCGTGGAGATATCTACGGAGTACCTTAAAGACTGAGGGGAGTATCGATTCAAAATTAGCTCGTTCCTTATTTGTATCTCACTGGCATGTAACGTTACGCACCCGTTCTACATCGGATGCATATGTTCTTTCCTGCGATTTGTACACAATTTACGCGAACGAACTCGGAGTTTGAATGGACTTGTTTTTGAAACTCTTTCGTCTTTTTTCCGTATACAAAGCTCGAGCACAGAATGAAAACTTCGCATATCCTAGTGACGCAAAGATAATAGATTTGAATTGATAAACGCCATTTGTTCTGTGGTGCATCAGCAAGTCGAATTACCAGACATGAAAATAGGATCGACATTGAAAATCGTCCGGGATCATACTGTGTTCTCGCCATTGAGTTGGATCAAGGCCTACGCAGAAACGAACTCCGTCAATTACTTATACTGTATAATTCAAAAACTTGGGCAGACCGACTTCATTTTGGGTGTGAACTGTGTTCATTCCGGACCTGCAGTGCACAATGGAAACTAATGAAGAGGCCTATCACGAATCCAGTCCCTAGATATGTGATTGCGAAGAATTAGGCCAATAAAATCTGATCTCACACTCTCATCCAGTGAAAGTGATATATATCTGCAACAAATGGCAACCTGGCGAATTGTCCGCGTTTGAACAAAACGGAGGAGTGTAAATCGGGGATGAGGCCTGCAGGTCCATCGACAACAGGAACCATGGGTACAGGCTGACAGTCTCTTCTATAGCGACAGAAAGACCGGTAAGTATTCTTGTCGTGTTCGCATCGCGCGCGCATCCAAAAGCTGACCCAGATGTGGCCATCGGGCAAAATCCGACTGCTTGAAAGTCCCTCCAAAGTTGTATCGGTATAAATTCCAGACTTGTAGACGCTCCGGTGAATAGAGCGAGAATACCAGGGTCAAATCGATTTTGGCGCCTGTGATGGCAGATTCAAGAACCCAAAACGCGATCACGTGGAAATACGCCGACGCGAAACTTTAAAGACTGCAGTGCGTTGTGATGAAAAAAATATTTGGTGGTGATAGATACAGCGCAGTTACAATTACGTGCTTTACGTCTATGCGAGCTCAGCGAATCCAACGGCCTCCTGGTCAAAGTCAAACACGGTGTAGACATTCTTCATGAACTGCGTCGCCAAGGAGGAAGACATTGGAGCCCAGCCCCAGATCCTGCGCGGCAATTCGACGCAACGCAGTCCTTGGAGCCGGTTGCGGTCTGTCCGAGGTTGAGGTTGGCTGCGGAGATAGCCCAGTTCTGCCCTCCCCAGTTGAACGAGATGGTTGGCGGCGTTGCGCAGGGGTATGAGTAGTAGCCTGACCGTAGGGGTAAGTAAGTAAGCAGTAAGGGAGGAAGGTATGAAATTGAAATAAAAAAACGCACCGTTCTCGGAATCGTACACCTTCGGAGCCAGTGACCTTGGCAAAGATCTTCTTTACATCGGCAGGCGGGCCGTAAATAAGGGTCTAAGATGGCCAGTGAGACCAGATCTTGCAGTCACTCGAAAAAACCGACGCACCGTTCCCGAGTCGATAATGGTCTCGATACCAGAGACAGCGGTAGTCGAGCCAACGAGGGCTTTGCCCCCGGTGGCCTGCCAGAATCCGCCGGACGAGTCGACCGAGTTGTACTCAATGTCGCCAGTGTATAGGTCGTCGTTGGTGCCGCCGAGGTACAGCTCGGAGCCGCTGCTGGCGAGGTAGAAACTGAACTGGTTGGCGTCGACGACGCCGCCGGCGTCGGCGTTGACGAAGAAAGGGTTCTGGTTGAGGTTGGAAATGGCGGGGAACGCCAGGCCGAGGATGCTGAATAAAAGAAGCGTTAGAGCCGATAAAAACACGTTCAGAAAGATATATACCCGTCGATGGGGTCGTCTGCGAAGCTCGCCGACAGGGTGGTCACAGGGCTGAAGTACTGCTTGGTGACAGGGATTTTCGCGACGGTGACTATGAGGCTTGGAATGAGCTAAGCCTCATCAGCGGTGCATCGAGGGTACTCGCCAGTATCGGTATAAATCGGGCCAGAGACAGTCGATTGATCGCCGTATTCGATGGAGAAGGTGCCGGACTTCTTGACGCCGGTAGACGAGGAGGTAGCTTTGTACTTCGACTTAGAGGAGCAGGTGGAGCTCGTGCACGACGACGAGGGAATCCACAGGTCGGAAGAGCCAGGCTGAGAGGCATCGAATCAGAGGAAGCATGTGCTAGACAAGCCATAAGAACGTACTGTCAAAGTCGATCAAGAATTTCTGAGCGGGAGTGCCAACAGAGATCGTGCCAGCCCACTCGAGGTCATCTTCCTCATCGGTCAACGTCTCAGACTGGCGCTTCACTGCGCGCTGCTGCATGCGGGCCTCGACGTCAACGGGAACAGTCTTCAGGGCCTTGATCTCGGCACCCTGAATAATTCATTGTCAATAAAGAGCTACTTGAAAAGGGAGAGGATTGAATGGCGCACCTGGTGGAAGGCATCGAGACCCTTGTTCTTCTCCAAGTTAATCAAGTTGGCACGGTGCTTGTTAAGAGTAAAGATCGTTGAGGCAATAGCCTTGTCGTGGTCAAAGACACCATCCTCCCGAGTGAGCGAGCTACGCTTCGCGATAGGGATGGCGGTTCCGCGCTTGGTGGGCGCGGTCGGGGCAGGTCCTGCCGCAACAGAAACAGCGAGAGTAACTGCGAGCAAGAGGGCTGATTTGTTGAACATGGTGAAATGAGAGTGAAGGTGAATAAAGTTTGGTTGAAATCCAACTGGAGAGCATGTTGGTGAGTGGGTCGACTTTATAGCTTTCCATCCTGCACAGAGCCACACTCAATCGACGTATCCGCCATGTGCAGTGTGCACAAGCTTGGCACAAGCCGTATCTTGACGGATGCTATGGCAACTCTAACAAAGTTGTGTGGGAGTTGGGTGATCTGATCGCATCAATGTACCCCATTTCAATTTAGCAGCTCACGATGCCGTTAAATATGTGAGCGTCTAAAAGAAGCAGAGAAGAGAAAGAAGCCACGAAGTTTATGGTTGGCCAGGTGCCAGTTCAGCCAAAGTAAAGCAATACGTTAGCGGAGTGCGGACTCGCTACCTCCCCCTATCGTCTCCGGCGCACCTGGCACCGGACAACGCGAACCGCATGGTAGTACACACTGGCGCAATGTTGGTAACAAATGTCCACATGAGTTTCGGGAGTTTCGGCTTACCTTCCAGGCTTATTGGTCTGAGGTTCGCTCGAGTTCGCGTTTAGGGTATATGTATGAGTGTCTACGAAATAAAATGAAGCAGAAAGTTCCTCCGTCCGACGGGCGAAGCCAAATTGGAGGTATCCCGAAGCAGCACCGGCGCAAACAAGCCCGCTGTAAACGAACCAGGCGTAAATAAATTTGTTCAAGAACATAAATGCACTGCCGACGCACCGATTTTCTGCGTCTTGGCGTCCGGGTCGGCCGAGGACTGGCATACGAAATGCAGGAACGCGGTCACCGATATCCAGACCTGAGAAATTTGAAACCGTCAATTTGCACTTGCGTGATTGATGATGGAAAAGGCGAACGCACGTTCACGGCGGTCGGAGGAAGCGCGTCGAGCAGCTCAAAGGCCTCGTAGCGGTTCGTCGCCTCGCTGCATCGCAGGTGGAGCTCAACCGGAATGAGCGGCTCTGGTAAGGAATCCAGCAAGCGGAAGAGGGTCTCGCCAAAGGCAACGGGAGCCTGGTCATCTTTCGAGTCCGGCGAAAAGGGGAAGTCTGCGCCTGTGTCTAGACACTACCGAAAGATCTGAGTTAAACACACGATGTGAATATCAAGTGCCACAAACCTCCCGTATGGTGGCGAC
The DNA here is from genome assembly GCA_029378375.1 of Mycena olivaceomarginata. NCBI lineage: Eukaryota > Fungi > Basidiomycota > Agaricomycetes > Agaricales > Mycenaceae > Mycena > Mycena olivaceomarginata. Next base: position 155,681 of record JARKIC010000906.1, on the reverse strand, counting down.
CTTTGTCTCGTCCGCTGGTGAGACGAAAACATTGTCCTACGGATATAGCTCCGTTATTGGTTCAAGATGCGGCGGGAGCGAGAAGGACGTACAAGGTGGAGGTCAGGACCCATCATCCAGTTCACAAGACGCATAATCTCCCGGGGCGCATTTATAGCTCGGTCTGCTGCGAGCAGTTCGCTTTGGGATTTTAACGACCGTATCGGGCCAGGCAACAATCGTCAGCCTTGACAGCGTATTCGCAAAACATGTCGGCACTGCAGAAATACGTTCAGGTTAGTACCAGGTTGGATGTCCGTATTTTGGTACAACCACCCACCATATTCCGCCGTAACCGCAATAAAGTGGTCCTTCCCCATAACCGTATGCAAAATGAGGATGCACTCCAGCGCCTTGTGGTCTATGTTCAACCGCGAGGCAGAATCGTTGTCGACATACGCGGTCAGTGTTATATATGCAAGCTCGTCGGGCAAGAGCAGAGCCTAGGATAGAATCGGTTGGGCACACTGACGATGCCGCTTTTCGGCGGCACTTACCGTCATTGGCTCGACTTTCAACCAATCAGGATCTACGGGTGGCAGCTGTCAGTCCGAAACCCAGATTCTACCATGAGAGGGCGACTGACGGACGGACGACTCTGGGTCGATGGGCACCAGTCGGTATGCACAGGGAACCTGCAGACCGAGGTCGGTTACAGCGAATAGTTGTAGATCAGAAAGTGAACGGGCCACACCTTGCCGATGTTCCGAATGCCCACCTGCTGGGTGACGGTCTGTTTGTAGCTACGAGAAAAAAAAACCTCATCCATCCACTGTGTATGGTCTGGAAAACACAACACTCACGAAACCTTGCCCAGTTCGACCGCAGCATTCATAATCTTGAGGTTAATCCGCGCATTTGTGTCCTCGTGCGCATCCTCGAGCCCGTTCAACTGCCGGTACAGCTTGTCTGCAGCAGCCTCCGCGGCGGGCTGATTGTATAGGTCAACCTGCACGGGAGCCCTTGGTCATTTGCCCATAAATAAATCTGCGATTCCAGGAAACCCACCTCGATGGTAAACTCGGCCGACACAGGCCGATGGTCACTCTGTGTGATTTGCGGATGGCCTGTATAGCTCAGCTGCTGCACGGGGGCGAAGACGTTTGAGGTGAAGAGCACACGATCGGTCCATGCAGGACGCCGTCTGTTGGTCGGGCATTAGTTACTCTGCCAGGCGGAGACGGAGAGATGGCGACTGACTTCAGGTCGTAGCCGAGATCGTCCTTCAGCAATCCCGCGTTGAACCGGTATGTCCTGTGTATCGTCAGAATGAAGCAAGTAATCGACATAAGCTGAAAACACAAACGGCAAATGAGTGATAGGGCCCTCGGAGAACATGTCGAATGCTTTGTTGGCGCGCACAGCGGATTTCAGCTGTCGCGGGGTCGTTCGAAGTCAACTAACCACCAGTATCGAAGCTGCGAAAAAATCCGTACCTGATCGTACTGGAGCAGGGTCTCGTATCTGCTCTCTGCCCATTCTTCCGCGGCCAAAATGATGCGCACATCCGCGTCGGCAACGTCGATCCGATAGTTCAAATCTGCGTGTGCGCCCCATCATCAGTGCTCACTCAACCATTCCGAAGGCCAGGGATTAGTTACCGCCCTAGGCGAGGCGAGGATGAGGACACAAAAAAAAAGCACAGATAAAAAGGCTCACCATCCAGAACAGCGCGTCGCTCTCGAAGATATTGCACGTCACGGGGACGGGTGCAGTCGCGCCCTCCGGCAGGGTCGGCCCCAGGTCGAACCGCAGGCGCTTTGCGAGGTCGTGAAAGTCCGCGTTCCGCTTCTCGACCATCTCGTCAAACGCGGCCAGGTGCGCGTTGACAAAAGTGAGCACGGTCGGCCCGGGGTTCTTCACCGCATCCGTTGCGGGCGGTGTGAATTTCATGCGTATCGCGGTACCACCCTTGTTTCCCTGCGGTGTTGGTTGGTTGGTTTAATTAGTCGGACCTTGCTAACGGAGAGAGATTGAACTGACCATGAGGCCCATGATGCCCGTCCCGGCCGCGGAGGTTTTGATCTCGCTGAAGCACGGCCTCAGCGTCCTCCGCACGATCACCACGATGAGCATCCCGACCAGCTGCTTCGACCCGAGCTGTCCATCCACGCCCGAATAAACATGGCTGAAATTGTGAGAAGGAAAGGCCAACGCAACGCACCTTCTCATACAGCTCCGCACGCGCGCCAAGCGCGGCAAACGCCGCAGTGCACCACGCCTCCTCCTTGAGTGTGCTCGTCGAGTATATGAGCGCCTCCGTGGATAGATCCAGCTCTTGGAAGCCCAGCACGAGCAGGTCCAGGCCAGGGTCTGCGTCGGCGTCCACGGAGTCCTTCTCCCCCAAAACAACGCGCGAAGGCGCGGGTGCGGCTTCGGGTTTAGGTTCGTCGGAGATAGGTGCGGGTGCTGTGGAGGAAATGTTTCAGTACAAGAGATACATTCATTTGTGGCAGATAATTTACCCGGGGTATCGAACGGATTTTTCGCGACCTCACCGATAGAGAAGGGCGAGATCTCCTTCAGTGGCGGGATGAACGGGTCCGATGTGTTATCGTTTCCGTTTCCGCCGACCCACGGCGACAGATCCTGGGACGGGAGATTGCCGTTCACGTTGAACGTCCCGATGCGCACCCTGTGTTGGAGTATCAAATCGTGCTGCTGACTGAGAAATAATATTGGGACACACCTGAGGTTCTGTTTCCCCTTCGAGGACGTCTCGCGGACACGGCTGCGTATCCACTCATCTCGGATGCGCACGATATCGGTAAAATCGTCGCCTGCCTCGCCAGCGAAAGCAGCGGAGAGCCGAGTGTGGAGCGGTTTTTGCGCGACGCGCAGGTCTTGCGGGACCCCAAACACTACACCGGCATATCAGATGAACGAGGACCGCTTTCTCTAGGCACAAAAAACGCACACGCTGGTAATGGGACACGTTTTGAGGTGTACGGCGCCAGCCACGAGAACGTGGTGAGCGGTGGAGCAGAGGCTGGCGGCGCGTCTGGTGATCGTTCACGCGTCGATTCATGATCCGAAGCTGAAGCAACTCGCCTGCAATTTCCTTCAGCCGCTTGCACTCTGCCAACACGTCGCGCAGGGTCTGGACGTGCTGTGTGGCTAGTGTCAGCGGTTCTAGGTCCTGGATGTCGCCCTGCGTGATGGTGAGGCTTAGCAGGCCTGCGAACGAGTGTGAATCGCGGCGTAGCTCGGACAAGATCGCGATTGGAATGCTTACCTGGGGAAGACTCTCCCATCGGCCACGTCTCGCGTCGCACTTGAGCCATGGTGATGGAGAAGCCACCGAATACGGGAAACACGCGGAGTATGTCGGATTGATCGAAGGCGCGACCTGCTGCTTTCCACTTGAGAATGAACACACTGTGGGGCGCATACCATCAGCAACCGTGTGGAGCAACCGACGGTCATGCGGCTGGAGTCCAACCGCACGAGCATCGGTGTATCGGGGAACGCACCTGCCCTCCTCCTGGGTATTGGGTCCATCGCTATGAGCCACCACGGCAAGAATCCGTTTGCTCCGAGTATCATCTATCTGGCTTCGACTTGAAGACCCCGGTGACGGATCAGGGGTACCGGCATTATTTGGCGGAGGGACGACCAGGGCTTCTAGGACAACCTTGACTTGGTCCGAGGGTCGCAGAAGAGCTCTGATGGAGCTTTCCAAAGCAGACATGGCTTCTGTGGTCGATAGGTTACCGGAGTGCTTGCCAGCTCGTGTGCAGGAGCGGGGGCGAGCGGATGAAACAGTCCACGGGCGAAGGTGTGTGTATCGGCCTTCTTTCCGTTAAATGGACGTCGCCGTCGAAGGATTGAGCGCTGGAAGATGGGGGCGCCGAGGAAGCTGTCGGATATAGTAATTAGGAATGATTAATTCTTTAAAAAAATAGATAACATACGAAATACGGGTTACACTGATGGTAACGTGTCACGCCTCCTCTTCTTTCCAACCTCCATGTCGCGTTCGCAGGAATATCGCATCCGGCGTTTCTCAACGGGGGAATGAAGTCTGGCGCAAGAGAAGGTGTTGACTGACGGAATTTTTCATTGCTCAGAACCAATCTTCTGACTGTTCGGCTCAGCAAAATTTTACTACAGTTGCATACAGAGTCAATCTTGCCGCCAAATTGTGTATCACTGGTATCAACCATTGCATCGAACGGAAGTCCGATTCGCGGTGGCACTGGAGTTTGGCGCTTTCAGACCGGAGCAATGCAAATCGGGGTTGCTCTTATATCTCTGCGTCTTGGTTGTGTCTTCCGGAAGATGCTAGAAATGCTGTACTTCCATTCCAATCCGCAAAATGCTAGCGACAGATCTAGAAGACGTTTGGGAGGAACACGAATCCTTCTTCCAGTGGCGAATTCAGCTCGTTTTTATCTCGTCAACAAGGCGCATCAGAACCTTTCGATCTACTCGTTCTTCGCGATAGGTTCCGGACGACCGAGTGTCGCTTGCACTTTGGCTGATACGGATCTCGACCTATTTGCATTCACGGTGCATCGCTCTCTCGAGTCGGGTGGGCATCACGGCAATCCGAGTTCTCCAACTCTTTTGCATCTGCATCTGTTCTCCGCGGCGACTGTGCCTCGACTCCTCACCGCTTCAGGTCTGTCGCGGTTGATATTTCCGATCCCTCGCCGGGGTCTTCTCGAGAGTTCATCACATTCAAGTTGTCTGCCCGATCAAGCTGCGAGTCAAGATGCCGAATTCTGATCGATGTTTCGCAGCTTGATTCTCCCTCTGTCATCTATTTAAACACCCTCATGCGCACTCCGGATGCACATGTCTCTCTTGCACTGTGTCCAAGCTCCTTCTCCGGTTCTTGGCATGTCATCAAGATGGCTATACGATCACCGCCGGAAATTCGTCTGCGTTCGTGACGGCTCTTTCAATCACCGAGCGCAAGCGCTGTCGGTCTTCTGAAACGCCGCATTTCACCACCCGACACCTTCCATGTTCACACCCACGCCTATGTAGTTAAGGGTGTCCTTGGGCTCTCTGTCAGCAGTACCTTTTACATACAATTTTACAAGTTCAGTATCGATCTTATTCCCCAACTTATTTCTTATTTCTCGTGATACACCACTATAATTCCCATCCCTGTCTATTGCCTTGAGCTGATACAGAGATTTTCATTCAGAAAAATCACACGGGATTCGCGGGTCCAGCACTATCCACAATTTTCAACTTCAAGCCTCAATTCTTGACCAAAGGAGATGTTACATATGCCTCAATGTTCATAACTGGCGTGGTTAGCATTTGCATGTGGACTTGTGGGGCTTGTTCTCAAAAAATCAAATTGCGGCTGAATCACGGGACAAGATTTATTATTGGTCCGACTTCACGCAGCCCTTCGAAAAAACTACCTGGAAATCAATGGCTGGGGAAACCAACATCCGCTTGTTTCTGGGACACTTTGGTCTGACTTCACATAAGCCCTTAGAAATCATCATATTCAGTGTATTTATTCTTTTAAATCATGTACATATTGGTCCTTAAATATAGAAACATTTGGAAGATGATCCAGGCTGCAATTCCACTCGAAGGTCTCTGCCTCCTAAACTTCTGTTGACAACTTCCCATCCTAACAACTTGTAGTGTTGCCGATGTCCGGTTTGGTCCGGTTCTTTGCCAAAATTTCCGAACCCCCGAACCTGACCTGGGGGTCCGGTTCGGGAAAAATGGGCGAACCCCGAATCGAACATCGGTCCGGTCCACCAAGGGTTCGGTTCAGGTTCAGAACAGGTTTGGACCTCAATGAACCGCAAAATTTTCTCGCTTGATTTGGACGTAAATACAGTACAAAATGTAAACTATTCGTCAAGAGCATCCAAGGCAGCGACAACACCTTTGTCGCATCCTCAGCGGCGCTGACATGCCCGTTCTGGTACGCACTTTTCAACAGCTCAAGAGCCTCAAACATCTAACGTCATCGACATTTTGCAATGCAGCCTCGAGGTAGGCCTTGAGCTCATCACGCGGATTCACGGCCGCAAAATCCTTGTTCTTGCGACCTTGGACTTTGGCATGGATCCATGAATGCCCGTATTGAACAGGCACAGTCATTGGCGCTACCGGAAGACAGAACAGGAGATTATACACACATGTTGCACTCACTGTCTGCTGCCATTGGCCAACGTGCTCTCTTCATGGGGGAAGACCAGATAACAGGGATACGCCGATGAATTCGAAGACAAGATGTGCATACCCAGTAGAGCAGTTAGCAGCTCAGAAACTCGGCCTGAAAAAGAGAGAGGTACCGGCGGGCTCGAGCCGGCAGAAGAACAGGAAATTTTCGTTGGGAGGAAACCATAGTAAGATGTGAGTACAAGTATATGCCCGATGGTCCAAGGTGATGCGCTGGCAGTGTGCTGGCTCCAGGCTGATGTGGAGGTCTCGGATGTGGCAATTTTGTGTCTTGAATTTTGTCGCTGTTTTTGAATTGAAAACCCTGTTTGAAGCGAGTTGGAAGACACAAGTTTATTTGCTGGTTTAACACAAAGAAAATTAAGTGAAGCCTGGGACGAGCGGGTGCGGTGGATGTTGTGCCAGAAGTCAAGGAACACGTGTGTTGCCGCCATCATGATTCACTTGATCTCCCCTTTTGGCTCTAACGCGGTCACGACACCTCTGTTGACGCCAAGAAGGTTTGCGTACGCGATTTATTTGAAGCAAAGAAATTTGAGGTTCACACAGGTTCGGACATGTTCGGACAGGTTCGGAAAAATCCAACCATCTTCGAACCCCGAACCGCACCTGGGGTTCGGTCTGGTCCTTTGCCGCTGCTTGAACCTGAACTGAGGTTCGGTTCGGGTTCGGTTCAGGTTCGGAATCGGTTCTGAACCGGACAGCAGCAACACTACTAACAAGGTAACTCTGTATCCCTTCCATCATTCTGCTCTCAAATTTGAGTTTCTCCTTCTGCTCGGTGACTATGCACTTCTTGAAGCATTCCAACAGATTGGCCATCCATAATTGCAGAGGGTATGCTGAGTGTTGCCAGATGCATGAGATTGTTTTTGTGTTGCTCCAGTACAGCATCATTTATGGAAGCAAGCTTTTCATCAATATATTCAACCTATTTCACCAAAATTGATCGACCTTGGCCCCATGGCGGTGTTGCCACTGGCACCGCGACCACGTGCACATCGACGGAGGCAAATGCGCATGGAGGAAGCTCTCAACAAACGGAAACTTGGGGTCTCTTTGGACACTCCTCCTCTTTGAATCTGGGGCTTTCATTCCTACCAGTACCATCTCTTTTGCTCAGGGAAATACTAAATAGACAGCCTTCTCCGGCTCTGGCCATATGTACCAGCAACACTCTCGAGGCATAGCAGCCCATGGCTCCGCTGCTGTACCGCGTTACGTGTCCGACACCTTCCGGCACGTCTGGAACGTTCCCGCTGCTCGCTCGACGCCGCGTGCGTAGAGAATACCACGAATATATATTCGCGAATATGAATATTCACCAAAACCTCAAAACTGATATTCGCATTCGCACGAATATTGATGGCAAATATTCGTTGCTTAGTCAGCAATATTCGCGAATATTCATGAATATGAATACTCAGCAAATACATTGAGAATTTGGGGGTTTAGCAGCCACCAATGAGTTGCTGAGAGCACTTTTATACTATCTTGTGAGTTTAAACATTGTCAAAGACTCATACAAGCCCTTGCCTTGAATGTTCAACCATTTGATTGACCATCACACTTGCCGTGTTCAACCTGTCAAGCAGTTGTCAAAGTAAAGATGTCTATAAAGTGGTTGGTTTGCACATGAATTACAGATCTAGTTGGTGTGTAAATGAAGTATGTTCTGGTTCCAGAGAGGAGATGTGTTAAACAGACCCAAATTTACCATGCTTGATTGAAACTTTGGCTGTGTATTACAGCTGCAAATATTCGTGAATATCAACTTTCCTAAAAACTGATATTCGCATTCGCGCGAATAGCACAGCCACAGCCATTCGCGAATATGAGTATTTGTTATTCGCGAATGTATACTCGCGAATATTCGCGATATCTGGTATTTGTGGTATTCTCTACGCGTGCGCCATCAGTATTCCTGTTGTGCCATCAGAACATGACCAACCAGGCATTCGCGGTATTGTTGTCATTTCTGCTCCGATTCCTTTCAAAAAAGATTTTAGAGGGCGTTAGGATGTTCTTCGGAGGCTGATCAAGGGCTGCGAGCTTTCTGCTGCAAAGCGCGCGCCTACAGACACAAGACTCACCCAAATCGGGATACTCCCAAGAAAGTGTGTTGTATAATCAATTCCTGTCCAGTCTGTACAAATAAAATAGCTAATTCATAGTGTTCCCGAGGTAGTAGTGATGTTATTTGACCCCGCCGAGGCGGCATGCGCACGCGGTTTCTCTACCAACATCGGCACCGTCAGATGGTATATCTTATTATTGACTTCTGCTCATTCCATCAGAGATAAAATATTTTGCAGGTCTGTATGATGCTCCGCAGTGAAGACTTAATAAATGCAGCCTATCCGATACCAAGTGCGCGAACTCACAGACACAGGCCATTTTATTTCCACAGGCATGTTGTATTGATTGTGAAACCAATTACTCTGCTGACAACATAAACAGTCCTTCCTGCGTAATGTTCAATGTCTTTTTCTGCTCAGGCACAGCCCAGAATCAAACCCGTTGAGTGTTTTGTCCACGAACGCGTTTATCGCATACTTCATCTGAGATGAGAGGATCTTTCGGTCTAGCAGTATGCTCGGGATTCTTTTTGGATTATCTTGGACGTATGACGTTCGAGACGATCGTCTACGGTCTTCTGCAACTGGGCCAGTCTGGTGCAATTTGACACTCTACATACAACAAGTCGTCCTGAATTCCAATTACCTTCCAGCCGCTGAGGTATTTGGGTCCCGTCAGGTTCTCCTTTTGGTTCTGTCATCGAACTGTAGTCTGTTGGTGTCCCGAGTTTACCGCTCTTCCCCATGGCACTCACTCTGTGGGAGGTTGAAGTGTGAAAGAAGGAAAAATCCGAGTGCTGTTAACGTACTGTAGCATTTTATTCAGTTCGTACCGGCCTGTGACCTGTGACCCAAAAGTACGAAAGTCAGTTTTCGTACTTGGCCTCGGGAGACCGTGACATCACCAAAATTTTCGTACATATTTTCGTCGGAAAGTGCCAGGAAAATTCTAAATAGCATGTACCAGAGTTGGCACACTGTAAAAAAAGGTTAGAATTGTCCGAACCACTGAAATCGTACTTGGATTGAACACCCAATGAACGCCTATGGCAGCTCGTGTGAAAGCCACGGCGCGCGCGGCCGTGTGGGCCGAAATTTCGATTTTTGGGGCGATTTTCAGCGACTTCGTGACATTCTGGCGGTTTTCGTACTCGACCCCAGTGACCCGTGACATGTACGAAAATTTTCGTATTTTTGAAGCCCTGTGACGCGTGACGTACGAACTGAATAAAATGCTACAGTAGGTTTGCGGATCGCCGGCACCGGCATAGGCTCGTTTCAGCCTCTCTAGTCTACCGGGCGTGAAATCTGAAGACAGTCGTTCAGATCACGTATACTAGAGAGGCTGGGATCTACGAGTACAGCCTGATACGAACCGCCTCGGAGTTTGAATTAAGTGATGGTTGCACACGCCTTGAAGATGTAAATCAGTGATTTGCCTAAATCGGTCAAGTCATCGGAACAAACAGACCACGATAACGCGAACGCGCTCCAGCATTAGCGTCGCTGCTGTGCACGAATGTTCCACTACACGCCGCCCCATCCTCCTGCTGCACCTCCCAATACTCCTGGGGCCCCTCCTAGCACTCCTGCTGCAACCCACACACGTCCTAACGCGGCTTACGAGGCCCGATTCGCTACTGGGATCTTCGACGATGTGCTCAATGCAACTCCACGTCCCCGTGGCACGCCCACACCGCGTCCATCCCGCGCGCGATTTCAATGGCCAGCGGGAACCACGCACGAAGACCGCCTTCTCGTTGCTTTTCGGTGCATGCAGCATGCCGGGTTTGAAACAATCGGAGATTATTTCAAGGCGGTTTTAGACCATGGGAACAATAAATACCCAAAGGTCTACCACTCGGTCTCGGCATTCCTCCAATGCCAAGGAACAGACCCCAGCACCCATCCGATATCCATTGTCCGAAGAATCTTCGAAGACCCCCGCTCCAAGAAACACGCCGGCGCGGATGACGAGTTACATCTTGATCTTCCTCGACACGCTCTTCCCCCATCACAACGGCTCTTACCAGAGCTTCCAGAGGTCCCAAATAACAATACCCACAACGCTTGCATTAATTGGGCGCTTCAAATCGTTCTATTGCGTTTGAAGGACGAAGCGGAGCACCTACTTCATCCTTTTTTCGGCTTCACCCGCGAGCGGCGGCGGGATGAACCTGCGGAGAAATTTTCCTGGTCAGAAGTCCTGAATTGGAGTATGACGAAAAACCAGGAGATCATAGCCGTCAATGCGCCGGCGATTTTTGCCTGCCTCACCAGTATTGCTGTCAGTGACGACACCCAGAAGAAACTTGCTCGGGCTGCCGGAGTCGCAGTCCCAGAGCCGGCTACGACCGAACCACAACCCCCACCCGAGTCAGAGCCCATCCCAGAGGGCGCCCCTCCATCCCAGCCTGATGGCCCAGCGGCAGATAACGAGGACTCAGATACAGAATACGAGCTTGAGGATGAGCCGCTCAGTAACGGTGTCCCCCCCAAAATGCGGCGGGATCCATGGCTGGTCAGTAATTACATTTTTGGTGCTTTCTTTCGACTCAAAATGTTTCTAGGGAGTAACTGCTGTTATTCTCATTATGCTCTACTTCCGCTACCGCTATGCAATCGTCTTTCCCACCTTTATTGGCCTATTTCTCTTCACCTGCAATGCGCATAGGGATGTATTTTCCCTGCTCTGCCGTGTCGGATTTTCCGTGGGCTATAGCACAGTTCTCGCTACGCTCCATGTCTTGGCGGCAGATTCCAGTACCCACCTTCACGCGATAGGAGCAGCCGTCCAAGTCACCCAACCTATGTTCCTCCTATTGTTTGACAACGTGAACAAGATGCAGCGCGCCTGGCAGCAGGTTCTGGGAAAGCGCGACACGCTCAGCAGCGGTTGTGCTTCAACGCTCATTGGCCTGGAAGATGTCACCGAGGACGCGATGGATTCGAGACCGTTGCTGAAAAACCTCGAGGAAAAGAAGCGCCAAAATCTTACGGTCAGCGAACTTGTTGATGACATTGATTGGGAGCATCTCGAGGGTGTCGGCTCCGGGACCGCGGCAGGTGTCTGGACAAAACATGTGCCCTCTTTGCGCACGCACGCCCCAGCTGTCACAAAGAAATTCAGGACGACTCATGCGAAACACCGCTTACGGCTGCGGAGGAGTGATATTCGTACCATGCGCAATACGGACATCGACGAGGCTCCCACTACCGGCGTGGCCATGCAGCTGCAAAATCTCGTGGTCGACCAGCTCCTCATCCTGGGCCATTGGCTTCAGTGCTGGCTCATAATGATCTGTGGAGACCAGCTCACCATTGACCGTATTCGCAAAATCAAGATGTATATGGGCAAGGGCGATACTCCGTTCCAACGCCACGATTGGGCTCTTCCCGTCATTCAATTATGGCATCTCAAATGGAACTGGCAGAAGGCAATATTTCGTCTCCATTGGTTCGAGCCCATCGGCAAGGGCATTTTCGGACTACATCACGACGTCGACCTGCTCGCCCGGACCAAGTTTAATCACCTGAAATGCGAATTTTATCCTGCACACCACATCCTAGAGGATCGCTTCGATGCTCTCATGCTCGATGCGCTACGGTGAGTATTTATATTCTAGCCAATCGTGGGATATAGGCTGAATGGGTGTAGTCTACTTTGCGAAGAAAAAAAACAGGCATTATCCATCCACCGAAAACTCCTCTCCTAGGTGGCCTGGAAATGTACTTCAATGCCAAGAGCAATGGACCGCTCAAAGACATTACTTTCGAGGAACTGGACGTGTTATCTCACACGGTCTATCGCCGCTACATGTGCAACGACGCGTTTGAAGATGCACAGGGACATTATCCACGCGATCCAGTGACACACGGTCCCCAGATCGCGGCGGAAGATGTCCCATCGCTCGTTCCCATTCCAACGGACCCTGGCGAAGAAGAAGGTCAGATTTTATCAATTGAATATGGCTGGCCCGACGTTCTTACCTATTTGAAGATTCTGAGTCGGAAACGGAAGCTGAACCTACTGCTGCTACAGCGGAAACAAAGGCGACCAAGAAACGTAATAAGGGTACGCGGGCGAAGAAGGCTAAGGCTGCAGAATCAGTCAATTCCTTCGGGAACGACCAATCTCTTGCGACAACAATTAATTTTATTCGGATGACATTCTGGTATCTGGAGATGTGTGCAGCTATTGCTGAGGGAGATATTGGCCGGGTTTTTGAAGTCCTAAAGGCATGCCTGCTTCTTTCAATTTTGCGCGCTTGCATGCTAATCCGCACGCAGGTCTTGCGATTCTCATTTTGGGGCGCAGGCTCAACTAACTATGGCAACGAGATGCTTGAACTCGCGTGCAATTTCCTATATGATTTCCCTCCGGCCTTGCAGCACGCCGTGCTCAACAACTACCTTGCAAATACCACTGGGTTGCTCGGGCATTGGCTCGAGCTGGACCTGCTTCAAGAGCACTTCAACTTCTGGATAAAGCGGCTTTTTCAATTCGAAAAGCCATGCTTTCGATTCAAAACATCTCGTCGAGGCCGTTGGTCTCAATATCCACGGCATCAGTTCCATCCGCGATCGGTTCCCGCGCATATTTGGCTTCAAGAAAAACCAGGGAAAGCACAAAAATGCGGACACAACGAACGACTTGAACGCCCTCGGCGTTCATTACCGAGATGACCGCATTATGCAGTACGTTCCCGGCCGCAATGAGCATGTGGTCCCCAACGAATTTTACGCCGGCTTTGACATTCTTGACGGCGGGAAACTTGAGGAGTTCCTGGAACGCACTACCAGGAACGGTGCCTCAGTACAGCCTGAGAACGACCCGGAGCTTTTGCAAGACGATGAAGGGAGGATCCCCGTGAATCCTATTACTTCGGGGGCTGGAGGGATCCTGGACTTGGCGCAATTTACTCTTGAGGACTCGTAGTAGGACTATTTACATGAATTGTAACTGATTTTGTCATATGTAGTTAGATTTTCTGCGTAGTGAATATGAGGTGGGTAAAGATAATTAACGCGAGGAAATGATATGAAGAACTGTATTTAGCGGGGGTCTGGGTAATTAATACGAGGCAAAGGAAAATAATTGGCTTTGAATATGGGAATTGAATACGAAGAGTATACTAAGCACGTATATTTTCTTTTTCGATAATCTTGCTTCGTTTCTGACTAGCCTTGGGAGATGGTGGACCCGGCAGTGCACGCTTCGTGGGGACCGTGGTAGGAGCAGAAGGAACGATCCTTTGCGGAGGGAGGATGATGCGGAGTGGAGGAGGCGGGTCAATATCCATGTCGGAAGACTCGCGAGTCGCGCTGCTAGTTTTTGAGGGTGCAGTAGGAGGTGGGTCGATGTCCATGGAATCAGATGCTGCCTTGCGAGCGCTGAGGATCTCTGCATATCCGGGCAGGACCTCGCTGAGCAGTTTAAATAGGTCTTTACCAAGCTGCGGGAGATACTCCCAGTCGTGCATGATGCCCCACAAACGGTCCAAGCTAGTACATGCATGCGCACGGTCCACAATGCGCTGGAGAAATCGCTCTGGGAGGATGAAGACACTCCCGCCGCCCGTATTCTTGGGCGGTCGAATCCTGGCGTACGTCCTTGCCCTCCATTGCACAAGAATTCTTGCGAGCGACTGCTTTAAGACAGTGTCGAGGACCGTGTAAGTTCCGTCCGAACGAATAGTCTTCGGCTTCAGCGTATTGTTCTGATCCCGCTGTTTAAAATGTTTGACCCATTCCGCAACCGCTCCAAGGTCGCGGGAATGCTCGGGCTCGGGGTCGTGCAAGGAGCAGCACTCGGGGCGGAGGACAAATTCCTCGCTATTGTAGTTGAGGTCCACCGCACGGGGACAGCAGTCAACCGTCGCATTGAAGGTCTGAAGAGTTACAGCCGGAAGCTGCTTGCGCCGTTCCAGATCTGCGAATCCCTGTTTGGTCGTGATCTGGGACTCTGGTATCTGTCGCACCCAGGCCGGTGCATAGACTATCGCAGTGGCAGGACTACCATCGCGGCCAGGACGTCCCATCTGTTGCTTTCTGACTTCCGGGGAATCGTTGATAGAGTCACCGAGATGGACGATTATAACGCGGGCGAGTGCCGGAATATCGGTGCCGTATGTGCACGTATCCGTGACAATTCCGATGCGTAGAACGGAGCCGTCGTTGATGTCGGCAATGAATTTGCGTCGATAATCGACAGGCATGAGAGAGTTATACAGCTTGATTATCTTGAGGCGGTCCGGCACCCACTCGGGAATTAATGTGTCGAGGAATTGCATCAACTCGTAGCCCGATTTAATGGTCTTCAAGAAAATGAGGGCGAGGACAATGTCCCGCGCGGACTTCATGTCGGGGGGGACGATGAAACTGAGATCCATGAACTCGAAGCCCGACGTAGGATGCTCGAGGAAGCGAGGGATGATTTTGACGTTGGGGCGATCAATGGTGTAGCGAGCATTCACGTACTGCCCAGGACGAAAGCCGAGCCCCGCGGCGATGTGGAGGGCAGCAGACACGGTGGCCGTTCCGGTAACTCCAGCCCACACAGTGCTAGATGGAAGGCGGGGTCGCATGTGTAAAATGCCTCTGTATGGCTCGCGAAATGTCCCGCTCTCTTCGTCGAGGACGTGGGCCTCGTCAATCAGCATCCAACGAACGAGCGACTTGGTTTTTGGGTCGTTCAGGAGCTTTCCCATCCTAGGGCCCTGGAGCATCTGCGGGCTCATGACGCCGACAGAAATTACATCCCCCGCCAGCGAACTCTGCAAAAAGATCGCGTTCTTCACGTGTCGCGGCTTCCCTGACCGAGTCTTCATTTATTGCGATGGTTTTAAGACCGTATTTGCGACCGACTTCAGCCTAGGTACGTTTGGTTAGCTTTACGTTCCCTAATCTATATTTGGCGACACGCACCTGCTGTTCCGCGAGAACCTTTGTCGGCACAATCATGAAAGCAATCCCTCGCTCTCCACGCGCCTGCGCGGCAATCAGAGGAGCAAAGAGAACGATGCTCTTCCCCATGCCTGGCGCGATGACAAGGAAGACATCGCGTCCGTCATTGAGATCTTTACCGTGGTCGAGTTGATGTGGGTAGAGTGACGGCACGCCGCACTTCTGCCGCAGAAGACTCTCAAGCCACGCCCGGGTAGGTAGGTAGGTAGGTAGAATTACACGGCACGGTCCCACTCAGGAACGCCGGTCCCACGGATTACTCCGGTGTACATGCACTATATAGTTACACCATCTTCCGTGGACCTCTCAGAACTCCGTTAGCCGAGCTCCCGGTCGCAGCTGTCAGTCGTAACTTTCAAACTCGCCGGCGTAGAGCTAAAAGAATAAGGAGAAGCAAAAAAGAAAGTTAGCACTTCGACGCAGTCAGCCTTCTGAATCAAGCATTTAAACGATACACGGGAACGGCGTAGAACAGCTCAAGGACATCAAACGCAAATTTTGCAACCAGTGGGATCGTCACTCTCGGATAAATAATGGCCTTCAAGAATTCAGTATTCGAGAGTGCCATCATTTGGATGCGTAGGTCTGGGAGGTCGTTAAATAATTTTGCCAAGAAGGTCGCGCGTAATTGTACAAGTTCGTCCGAGGACGTGCAAGTGATTAAGGCGTGTTCCGGCGTTTCAACTTCCTCCTTACAGAGCCTGCATACCCTTTCCGAGCGAGGAACTGGTTGATGCGCATGATTGACGTAACGCAAGACTTCCACAGCAAGCAAGTGAGTAGAGAGTAACACAGAGGTAATTGCCTCTCGATGTTTCTGTGTCTTCACCAGCGTAAGATAGTGCCGCATGCAGGAAGTTACTTGGGTGGGTCCTTTGTCCTTTTGAGGTTCACGTCGGCCATGTAGCAGATAAAGCTTGTCAGACGAGTCAATTTCGCCTTGCAGCCATTCCAGCATAAGCTTCTGCACAAGTTTTGAGTAATCTTCGACGTCTTTATCCGAAGTTTGACGCGTGAGAATCAATTCCGGGCAGTGGAATGGTAACCTCGTTACAGCCTTGATCAAGTCGCTGACCCAAGATTTTTTCCCTTTGCTCGATAGCTCAATAGAGCTATTCAGAGCAGCACGGGCATAGTGATCTTCGTTGAGGCCAATGAAATATCGAAGATGGCTGAGGCCAAGGAGGAGGCGACGGACTCGGATAGGCATGATACCTGTCTCAGTGAATAGAGGGGCTATCATAGACCGGCGATGGAGGTTGAGCATTTGACGGATGAAATTAACCTGAACTTTGCACAGCTGATTGACGTGGACGTCTTCACTATCCGGGGAGATTTCGCAACCGTGGATTAAGTGACAGTCGACGCGCGCCATATAGAGTTGCTTCAGTTCTTTAGGTGTTAATCTTCCGGTCATATCCTCAACTGCCATAATACGGTGGGCGCAGTAGCGGGCAGTGCGTGCCTTGGCTGTGTAGTGATCTTGAAACATGTTCCGGGTGTCTGTCCTCAGATTAACGCCAACATATTTCTCTTCTGACTTGACAGATAGCTCTATTGTGCCTAGATGAAAGGTTGGGAGAGGAGGACTTGTGGCCCCGTAGATCAAGATAATTGTTTTGATCAAGTTCACGAGGATGAAGTTTCTCGAGCACCAGACTTCCAAAGTAGAGAGTTTTGCACTGAGACCGCGGGCAGTCAGAGACACAATAAGAAGATCATCGGCTTGAGCGAGGAGCGAGATTCTGATAGCAGCTAGAAAGACATCATCGGTATCTGGCATCATTGAGAGATCGGCGAGAAATAAGTTCCACAGAATCGGAGAGGCAGGGTCACCTGTTAACAGGCCGATAAATGCCTTGAATTGGGTTGACTGCATGTCCCCGTGCTTCACGAAGTATACCATGCGTTCGTATAACATCCTGAGCCAATCGAAGACTGCGCCACCCATCCCCATTCGAAACAGTTTCAACCACAATGTTGGTTGATCTGTGGAGGGGAAGGCATTCGTAAAGTCGACACATGCAACGTAGAGGGTGCGACAATGCGCTCTTGCCCATTCTTTTAGGCATCGGAGGATGAAGGGGTTATTATTGGTACGATAGCCCGGTCTGAACCCGTTCTGCCACGGTGGAATTAAACCTCGTGCTTGAGCCCAGTCAAGTATGCGCCAGTGGATCAAAATAGTGAGACCTTTCAAGAAGCAACTTTGAAGTGCGATGAGCCTGTAGCTGTCTGGGTTGTCATGCGGTTTTAGACGCTTCAGGATGCCAATCAGTGTCGAAATGAACCAGATTGTGGGCCCTCCTCGGCGTTGCACACATTCATTGCAGAGGTAAGCAAGGTCGTCGTTTGGGATCTCCATAAGTTGTGCATAAGATGTCTGGTCAACGCCTTCCGCGCTATCGAGCGAGTGCTTGCGTATATGGTCCTTGAGTCGACCCATGTCATCGTCGTTCCATTTCACCGAGAAGAAGCCTTCTTCTGTCATGTCTTCGGTTGAATCCGGTATGAGACCCGCTAAGACTTCGTTCATCTTGTGTTGAGTTGCATCGAATTGAGAAGGTAAGACATCTGGGGGCTTTAGGCGGTTTTCGAAGACCTCTTTAAGGCTCGCCGCGGTCACCGAGATTGGCGCCGGTTTCGGGTCGGCCAGTCTTCTCACTTCTTTCCAGAAGACACCGCTTGAAGGCGCGTTCATCACTCGTTTGCGATTCGCCTCCTTTAGTGTTTTGAGCTTGTCACGACCTCTATGGCTATCCGGAAACTTGGGACGAGGCTCACGGACTGCGGGTTCTGGTTGAAGACCGTCATTCGGTACGTCCGCACTGACTTTTGCAACATTGGGGATAGTTGGCATAGTTTCTGTTGCGGGTGTGGAGAGCACCAGAGGGGCAGCAGTTCTCGGAAGTGAGCAGGCATGATTTGCGGCAACTTGAGCTTCTTTCAGATGGGTATGTTTCAGTGCCGCCTCTTTTTTGATGAAGGAGAATTCCACCGGGGCTGAACGAGCTTTGATCGATTCCGCAAGAATTCTCTTTAAGTCCCCGTTCACTCCGCGCCATCCGCACGCTTGATCTTTGGGGGCATGGTAGACAGCCGCCTGGATAGCGTAATGAGACCGAGTTGAGATAGCAATTGATTTGAAGGGTGGGGCTTGTTGAAGTGCAAGTATGACTGCTAATAATTCCGCTCGCGGGCCTGTTTGTGTTCCTGGTACTCGCCTGGTTGAGTTGAGGCGTGCATTGGGCCCCCAGTAGGTCGCCGCCCCTGCTGCCGCCGAGATTTTCCTTGCGTTGAGGCAAACACCGTGCACCGTAACACGCATTGGCGCTGTCACCGAAGTGACGGGTCCATAGAGAGCCAAGGTTTTTTTGGTTTCGTCTTTCCCAGTTGCAAGCGTGGTGATGAAGAGCTTGTCCAGATCTGTTTCGTCCGGAAGGGAGATGTCCAATTTCCTCCTTTTACTCGGGGCAAAAAAGACATCTTGCTCATCAAAGTCCAACCTGATGTTGAGAACCGTAGCCGCGTGGTCGTAACCTTTGACGCAGTCGTGGACAGTGAAGCTTTCGATTTTGTCGAAGCTTGATTTTGAGCATGCAACATAGTCGATGACAGTCCTGCGCATGGTTTCTTCGGATTTCCCTTGAAATGAGGTAAAGTTTCCGCCATTAGGGCCAAAGCAAGTGGCTCCGCTAACAAACGCCAGGCCGTAGTCGCCAAACATGGAACATAGCCAGTTACCCCGAGTCGAAGGTTGTGCTGTGTCCTTGGAGCAGCGAGGAGGATCCGTTGGGTATGCCAGTTTCGAACCTGTTCGCGCGTTCAAGTCACCATGCACGGAGTATTCGAAGCTCGCAGCATACGCAAGAGCGATTGAAGCCTCTAAAGCAGCACAAGGATCTTTATCAAGGACTCCTACCCATTGAGATTGTTCCGGCAGGAGGTATGTGTTGTAGATGAGGTGGTTGGATATTTGAATGACCATGAAGTCAGGACCCGAGAAGTCTTCTCTGTATTTGTACGGGATCGTCGACCGGATAACAATTGCAACGCCGCCCCAGGATTTATCATATGAACCCTTTGGCCGCCGAGTGCGTGATAGAACTATGTACCCTGGCGGTAGCTCGATTGTATCGTGCTGCTGTGGGCGCAGGTGTGTTTCTTGAAATAGATTAATGTCATACTTTTGGATTTCTTTACGGAAGATCGGGCAGCTCATTTGTAAAGTAAAGGCACCTTTGATATTCCAACTACGGATGGACACTACATGAGTGGTATCAAGAGGGTGGGTAGAAGGTAAGGCAAACGAACTCAAAGGTAGAGTAAAAGGGGGCGGGGCGGAAGGTGGGATCATGTATTGATCATTTTGTGTGGAAGGGGCGAGAGTGGTTACAGTAGAAAAAGAAAGTGAAGTAGATGGGGCAGGATGGGACGACGCAGCAGGTAGTGTAGAAGGTAAATAAAAAACGGGGCGAGCTGCCCTCAAGCATTTGGGCGAGCGACGCAGCACTCGTACCCGACGCGGGAGTTGTTGTTCCAGGCGGCCGTGAACCAGATGGCTACGGACTCGGCCTCAAACACGAGGACGGCGGTCTCGTCGTCGGGACCCTTGCGCGACGTGAAGCGGGCGGAGCGCATAGTGGCGAGGACACTCAGGATCAGGTTGCGGGGGGTAACGTGCCACTTCTTCTCCCAGTCCATCGGGCCGAGGCGGACCTCGCGCGCGGGGTCGATGGCGACGCGAGGTGGACCGCTGGGAGGGGCGCGAGGAAGAGTGGGCGGGGCAGTGGGGAGCGTGGGGGCAGTGGGGAGCGCAGCGGCGGGAGATGCAACGCCGGACGCAGCGATTGCAGGGGCGGGTGCTCTGTGGATGGAATTGACTGGGTGATCCGTGTAGGGCTCGGCTGACCCCTCGGACGCGTCCATTTGCAGTTGCGGTCGAATTTACTGGACGGAGACGCGCACTCTCTGGACGCGTCGTTACGGCGTCGACGCGTTCGCTCAAAGGGGAAGCTTGTTGATACATCACATGGGCCGTGGCATCTCTCGGCAATCTTTTATTTCAGACTCCGAGGCGGTTCGTATTACGCTGTACTCGTAGATCCCAGCCTAGCACCGGCATTCTGTTTGTTGCCGGCCAGCATCAGTCCGCGCCTTGTCAGTCTGCGCCATGTCAGTCCGCGCCAAAGTCTTAAGGCTCCCGACCACGTCACGATCAGCGGCAAGTCCATCTTCCTAGCCGGCTCCATTGAAATGGGCGCCGTCCAGGACTGGCAGGCGGTTCTTACCACCAAGCTCATGCATCTCCCTATCACGATCATGAACCCGCGCAGAGATGCCTGGGATGGCAGCTGGAAGCAGGACATTTCGAACCCCATGTTCAAGGAGCAGGTTGACTGGGAGCTCGACAGCCAGGATCGTGCAGACGTCATCGCCATGTTTTTCCATCCTGATACCAACGCGCCGATCTCCCTGCTCGAGCTCGGGCTCTATGCGCCGAGCGGCAAGATGGTCGTGTGTTGTCCTGAGGGATTTTATCGCCGGGGCAATGTTCAGATCGTCTGCGACCGGTTCGGGGTCGAGTTGGTGGACACGATGGAGCAGTTGACGGAGCGGGTGATCAAGAAGCTGGAGGGTTAGTGCGTGGCTGAAAGGGCGGGTACCAGATGGAATGGACCAATGACCAGCTATAAGCAAAGGTATCGGACTCTTCATGGATTTTCCATTAAACAGTGCTGACTCCGTGGGGATGGATAGATAGCCGGCCATGAACATTCAAAGATTCTAAGTCCCGATTTTCTGTAAATAAATCAGGGTTCACAAGCGGAGGGAATATATTCAAGATATTCATATTACCGCGCTGACGAAGATCACAGACGAGGATTCTAATAAGTTTCGTGAAGCCGGATGAAAGTCACTCTGCCCGCCAGCTGTTCTTCTACATCATGGCGACCTCAAGGAATTCATCCGCACTTGAACACGGACCACCTCACCCTGGATGCATGGGTGGCCCTAACCTATTTTACCGGAATGTTGTATCTCACGGTGGTGGCTGACATATCTATTTTAAACCTGCCTGCCTACCTCATTCCGGCGCTTATCTTCTTCTCCTCCTGCCACCACCATCGACCACCCCCATGGACTATCACGAACACCGAATCGCACGCGGACGCTGAGTTTAAATCGTGCTCGCCCCTGGGGGGGCCTGGAATCATGTCGGAAGCTCTCCTTCTCGCTACCTTCGTCCACGCGGATCGTGAGACAAGACAGCCAATGCAGCTATAGCGGCGTCATTTTTTCCGGCTCGCACCATTTCACCGTCTCTGGCGGTACTTTCACAAGTATCGCAAATATTCAAACCGCTGCACCCGCGGTGCCGCCTGGTATGGTTCTTAGACAATCTTGTAAAATACGCTGAATGTTTCCCAGACTTTCGAGCCATTCCTCTGAGAGACATATGTCTCATAAACGAAATAGGATTGAAGACAGGATCGTGCACTACCGGCCGCCTACGTGATCGATGTTCCGTTCGTCGTGTATACTCCGCTAGAGTCCTGGGCCTAGTGGGAAACATGACGGTGATCATGTACCCGGGAGACGGCGCAGAAAAGGTGCATTGCGGTTTCGTGAGGTTTTTGGAGCCTTGTCCACCTAAAGCTGGTGTATTTAGCGCGCGAGAAGATGGCCCCTACACAATCAATGATCCTGATACCTATCGAGAATCCATGTAGAAAAACATTATTCGAAATCCTCATCTGACCTGTACCAAGTCGTCCTTCCCACCAGCCTGCCCCTGTATCACTTTCTTTCCACCTCCTTCTTCGAGATCCTCTTTAGTCAAACCAGAAAAACTGTCCACCACCCCACCGGCTGACGCTGCCGCTATTAGCACCCGCGGCTCGTTTGGATCGAAATCAACATGCTCGATCGCGGTTCCTCGCACCCATTTCAGGCATTGGGCGAAGAGTACGATGAGAATAGATGCAATCGCGACGAATGTGCTGGGAATAAGAATTGCGTTGTTCACTCCCGTGTTGTGTTCCCATCCAACCGTCACCGTCAGCGCAGAGCCGGTCATGTTGCGTCTCATGCTTGTCGGAATGCCAGCAGGCAGGGGACCAGTCGGCGAGGCTAGCTCCGTTTTTATGGCCTTCGTGGCTCATGCATGAGTATTCCAGTGGCTTTTTGTTTGGCACTCCACTCACCATTCCCGCAAATTCGATAACACCCTCGATATACACTCCCTGCAAGATAAAATATCCGTTAGGCGAACCAGCTAGGTCTCCCATAGCTTGAAAACTCACCATTAGCAAAGGATAGTTTAATCGGTACGAGAGATTCCTATGGGGCACCTTGATTGGCAAGGATAGTTGTGATGGTGTCGGTAACAACGTTGTTGGTTGAGCTTTGGCCATACTTCAGTGCCTGTTCCAGGGCGTATATGACGGCGTGTGCCAGCGTGCTCGGAGCATCGCTCGGCGGCTTGACACCACCCCCGAGGATCCAAGTGTTGACCATTTGGCTTGAGTAGGAGACGAAGAGGGTGACTATCTGCGACACCACCGTGCACACCATTGTCCCGTCATATGATGAAACCTGCCCGTCAATTGCGATGGTCACAGCTTGAATGGACACAATCAGTAATAGGAGAAACCGCGGTCATAAGAGTTCCGTACTATATTCCACCGCCGCCCCTGCATCGTTAGTTCCTCGACAGGCAACCGATAGCAGTGTATTATTCGTCGTGGTCAATACGTCTTTCAAAAATTAACACATGAAGAGCAAGAGCAGGTGGATATAGGTTCCAATCTCACCTGTCTGAACTGTGTTTCCATTACTACACGTTGACGACATCCCCGAAACAGTGTATGATCTCAATTTCATCGCCCACCGGAATTTCAACTTGATCGGTAAAGCGCACCAAGGGTGGGTCAGATTTGGCATCGAGTTGATATCCACAGGAAAAGTTGGCAGTCAGTCCCTGTTGCATCATGGAAAAGCTGAAATTGGATCCGCTCATTGGTCCGAGAAAGGGTTGGGTGTTGGTTGTGATTAGTTTATTTCTCAGGGAATCCTCATCAGCCGAATCAACCAGGGTGATGGGTAGTACTCCTGTCGGGGAAATTTGGGATAAGTCGTGTGAACGTGAAGAGTGGAAAGATACAAATGAGTTGATTCCATGTAAAACCAATTATTAAAATCTACAAGCGAGAAAATGGCAGACGCGGCGTCTGCGTCTGCCGTACCGTACCACTGGTCCACTGAGGTCCATGAGTGAGGCTATCCTGGAATCGACTGCGGCACACAATAAATGGCAAGTTGGTGGATAGACGGGAGTCTTACTATAGTTCTGGATATCCGTCGTAGCGTTCCACAGCTCATCGAAATCATTGACAAATGTTTCACTCGAGAAATCAATTTCGGTTCCTCGAAGAAGCGTGGCAATGATAATGTCGATCGGTGTCAGAAGTGAGGTCCAACTGTCGACCAGCATCGGCATCAGTCGAAGAGAATCGATCAACGAGAGCATTACCTGGCTGTTTGATCAAGGGTGGCCCAGAAAAATACACCAGCGGCGAGGACCCACTTGAGTTGACGTCGTTGGAATATAAGCGACCGCCTGGAAATCAAGATTTCGGAGCCGAGGGTGGAGTCAGACATCGAGCGGCTCAGACAGAGAGGAAGAGCGTGTCGGACGGCCTGTGAAAATAAGCTGCGCCGGGGAAGGTTGACTGTCAGGGAAGAACAACCCGAAAGCAGGGGTACATACTAGGACGATAATGCCGATAACAAGATAGATTTTGCCTGTGGATTGCGCTGCGCGAGCTCCGAGAGCGTCAGAGACAGCGGGGTCTGTCCCCGGACGTGTAGTGCTGCAAAAAAACTATACGCGATGGCGAGCAGGACCGACTGCCCCCCGATAACCGCCCGTGGCCACATGGAAGAGCGCCTACAAATATTATTGGCTGATAACACGATTTCTGGTCGAAATGTGCGCCGCACCTCACAGACTCAGTATGCCGTCGATAGTGGAATTCCGGGAGGTCTTTGAGGGGTCGATTCAAGGTACTTGCCTTCGAGTGCCTGATTAAGGGTTCCCATTGCGTCGAACAATCCCAACCGGTTGGTGAGCCCCAATTGACTAGGTCCTCACTTAATTCCTTGGGCATTGGCATCAGTGGTCGTCTCTCCATCGCGGCAGCTAGGTGTGGGTTGCCTCATGGAAACGACATCAACATTTTTCACCATGATTTTACAAGTGTCTCGACAGTGGTGGTACAAATATTACGGGGTCGTGTAAATCGCATTTTGGGACTCCAAATACATGTCAGTGAATTTTTACAGCATGGCGAAACCAATGAAGAAATAACAGGAATGAAACCACAGATGTGTCGGAAGGGAAATGAACTGCGTCGGAACAATGGATTAAATTGCCCTGAAACCGTCTGTGGCATGGATGAATTCTTTGTGTTGGCGATGGGTGAATAAATGACATCCCTCGGGTGATGATTCATCACCTGAGTCGATGAGTAGAGACGCCCCTCCCAAGAAATACTACTGTAGAATTTCATTCAATTCGGCACGGGTTGTGACCCGTGACCCAAAATACCGATTCGGCACTTCGGCAACCAACGAATTTTGGCGTGACACCTCCAAAAATCCGGCATTCAAGACGAAAAATTACAAAACTTCTACCTTTTTTGCAGCTCCAAGGGAGATTTGGCCCCAGTGTCACGCATTTTACATTCGGCACTGGGCGCCGTGACCCGTGACCGAGACCAAAATTCATCGCGGCACAGGCGGTGCGTGACGTGTGACCGCCAAATTGAATGAAATTCTACAGTAATTCCACCTTCTGGTTCCTCGACTTGCTCCCATGTATTGACTCGAAATACCTGTGACCACTCAACCTCTTCTTTGCTTTACAGGGATTCAACTACGGGATCACTTGGCTTGAGAGCAGCAAACACATCTCTGGAGAGCCAATTGAAATGTCAAGCTTCATCAATGAACTTGCACCTGCGTGGTTAGTTACTGATCGAGGTTGATTTGGAACCCACTGCGATGTTTTCGAAGTCCCCGTGCAAGATAGAACAGTTTATGTGAGCAGACACTGCCACTAATCTCATTAGAAAAATGTAGTTTTTCTAAAGAGGATCCATTACAACGCAGCCACTATTGCCCGCTGTTAGAAAAAGTGGGACAAGTAAATCACCTGATGTTTTTCGTGCTCTCGAATGTTGAAAAGAATGACTACTTATGTAGAAATATCGATTTGCCGCCTACTTTTACACCTAAATCAACCCTACATCCAAAATTTGAAAGTTGTCTTTTGGTAATAGTAGATGAACTGTTGGATATCGAGTTTCGGCAACATTTTTACTGAGAAGCTGACCCCTTTTGGGTCCGGATAGGCCCAAGGATGGAGGGAATCGGCCAAGAGGCTGTGGAGAACGGTAAACATGGGACTCAAAAGTGTTTTATGTGAAGGTGATATCTTTGATGTGATAACCAGAAAGGTTTGATTGCCAGACCAAATATGGATACTGCTGGGGCAACAATAGAGGCTTTGTGGTGAGCCACCAATTCAACTGGTGGCTCCTCTCAGACATTCGCACTGAGGGCTTTCCACTTGGGCCAGCCACTATTTCATTCTCTCTCTGGAGACTATAAATAGTGGCTAGATTGGCCCGAGAGGATTGCGAGTTGCTGAGAAATTTTAGCCACCAATCGGGCTGGTGGCTCACCGCAAAGTCTCTAATGTCTCGGCACCAGGACAATAAGGGAAATACATTGGGACAGAATCCCACTCTGGTAGGTACATAAGTAGAGACTTTGCGGTGAGCCACCAGGAGCCACCCAGTGGCTCATCAGGCATGCAGAGCCAGGTGGCTCCACACCAAATTCTGGGTGTGGTGGCTCTCCGGTGGCTTGCGAGTGGATCCAGTATGACATCATACCTGAGTATTTTATACTCATTTATACTCGATTGGAGAGCCACCTCCTACCGCATGCCGGGAAAGCCACCGGGTGGCTTCTGCTGGCTCACCACAAAGCCTCAAATGTCCGGAAACTAGGACATCAGTAGATAGTTTGTTGGGCATTAATGGTTAGTATGTGGGTCACGAGTTGTTGAAGGCTTGGACCAAATATGTAAAGCGGAGGAACAGAAGGATGTGTATGGATTTTTTATCAAGCCCTTGAGTATAGATATATTTGGAATCCTAATTTTAAGTCTGCTCGAGGGTCTCTGCCTCCCAAATTTCTGGTTGCAACTCCTATCCCAACAAGGCAATGGCTTTTTTGTCAGGTCTGGCTTTCATTTTCTACTCAGTGACTTGGACAATGTGTAAGGGCAACCTTAAGCTCGGCACAGGGCGTGGAAACTAGCGGGGGAATCTGAAGTATAAATATAGGTACTAAATACAGGAGCAGAAATACTATGCACCTAGCAGGGGAATCCGAAGAGAAGAAAGGATGATGATTCCCACACTAGGCGAAACCTTATATACAGTTAGTAACTACCCAGTAGCATGTGTCCGTAGGTATCTACAATGATCCCAGGCCTGATCACATAGCACGTGCCAGCGTGAGCGGATGGAACATCCAGACACTTCTGAGGGTGGAGCAGACAGATGGACGGATGGATGGATGGAGTCCCAGACAGATGGACAGATGAATGGTTGGGCGCAGCCAGAGCAATTGGTGGAAAAGGGGCCGGAGTGATGGATGGAAAGGCGGCCGGAAGGACTGGAACGGTTCCCCCGAAAAAATGCAGTGTTAGCCTCAGAGGGTGTATTTGGTCTTGACTGATGAGTGATATTGCTCCAGCACATCATCATCCATGGAAGCCAGCCTTTTATCAATATTTCCAACCTGCTTCATCTGCGATGATTGGTTGAACAGTGGCCTCGCTGTGGTCCAATAATCTATTGCTTCAAATAGGTTCTTGTGTTTCTGGCAAATATCTCCTAATTGGAGCATACACTCAGCTCTGCTGCGGTGGACATCCATATCTGTAAACCCCTCCAATGCTAGTGTGAATAGGATGATTGCTGTATCTTCCTCATCCTGAGCAAGGAAGATATCTCCAATATACTGGAGGGCCTTATAGATGCCTGGCTTCTGTTTTGACTTCAGTGAATAAACAAAGAGCACTATGGGCCAAGTAATAGGCATCCTGTTGAGAGCAACATCCCCACAAGTCATCTCACTGAGTTTTGCCAGACAATATGGGAAGATAGCCGGGTGATTCCCACAGGGTGATTGGAGACATTTTTCATAAAGAACTTTTGCAGCCCATATATTTCCTTCTCGCAAAAGGAGATCTGCCCTGATAGCATCACACATTGCCACTCCTACATCGAATCCTACAGCAGTGAATATTGACAGAGCAGCCTCAAGATTTCTTTGGACATCTCCCGTAGAAGCACCCATTGGCAGGTCAATTTCTGCAGCAAATAGCAAAGCAAAGCCATGACCAAAAGAATCCTGCTCCAGAGATGTTTCTTCAAGGATTTGAGCATTGATCTTGTGGGCCTCAAAATATTCCGATTTAACCTTGTAAACCTCAACCTGCATTGACATGATTGCATGGTCTAGGTAACCTTGTGATAGGCCACAGAGATCAACAAGCTTTCTTGCACGATAAGAGAGTGTGATACTTTTCTTGTAGTTCCCAAGTTCTGTGCAACAGATTGCCTCTGTATGTAAGGACTCTGCTTCTCTATGAAGATCTCCAGAGACTCTGGCCATTCTCTGTGCCTCCAATGCATGAATTTGGGCTGTATGGTAATCACCAACACTCTCCCTGAGTTGTGCAAGAGTAAGTAATGCTTGATAATGCCTTTTGGTTCTTTGACTGGAAATTGCCAAAGATAGAGTATCTTGGCAATACCTTGAGGCTGTGGCAGGCTCGAACTTTTGCTCCAAATAGTAATGTGCAACTTGGTTGTAGAAAATGCCTGGATATTGGTCAGAGACCAATTAGAACCCTTCAATATTGAGCTTACATTTAAGATCCACATCATCAAAGTGATTGAAGTGTTCTAGAGCCTGGGAAATGAGGGTCTCTGGATTTGGAATATGATAATATGCCCGCGAAATAAATAGCTCAGTAATAAAGTAAGCTTCCAATCGCGGGTGTGACTGTGGAAGGAGTTTCGGAATTTGGGCAAAAAATGATAGCTTCCCTCGACCAGTATGTCCACTAAAACTGTTCAGATAACAGGAACAGTAGATGCTGTTTATGAGGTCTGGGCGCCCTGCTTGTAACCCATGCAAAATTACATTCTGGATATTTGTGTAATTGATGAGATACGAGCAACCACCCCAGAATTTGATTGGGTTTTCTGGAGATCACTGTAGAGCTCAAGGAGTTCCCGGAATTGTTGAAGAAGTGGCCGGATAAGATCATTACTAGGAGGCTGAAACTTGTGGATGTATTCTCGAACAGGTGCCAATGCCTTGATCCGTTTCTGTTTATCACTGTAGGCGAGAGCAGTGCGAATCAATGCTGCTTTGCAGCTAAGGATATTCACAATTGGGAGCCCACTCTGATTTAGCTCTGCATCTGACATTCCATCAGGGAGTATAGATAGAAGGCTCAAGAGCTCCTGTGCACCCGGAATCACTTTGATTCTTGGGCTTGACAGAGACAATGAAATAGACAAATCCAGATTGGATCTCCTATCATGACCATCTGAAATCAGGGTTGTTTTCTCTTGCTCCCAGCGAGATAGGACATTTGAACAGCCTTCCGAATCAACAAGATGAGCAAGTAGATTGATGGCCAGTGGCATATTGTCTGTCAAGGCCAAGACTTTATCAACCTCTTCTTGGTCAGCTCCATAATCAGTGATATCCAAAAATGTTTGTAGAGCAGCATTATTTTCCAGACGGGTCAAGGGTCGCAAAAATGGACGACTCCAAGAAACTTTAGCTGGTCTCTCGGCCCCTCGCATTGTAATCTACAATAATTTTAGTAAAGCCCTAACTAAACCATTTGTACCTACCATTAGGCCAAGGTGCTTGATATCTGTCAGCAAAGACAAAAAATCTTCAATATCCCCTCGAGACTCTGGTGGCTCCCATAGTGTTTCAAAGTTGTCCAAAATTAAAAGAGTGGGTGGACTTTGAGAGAAATGGTTAAGGACAAGGCGAGTGAGATCCTTGCTTGACTTCAGTCCCAGATGAGCTCCAATAAGAGCAGCTAGTTCCACTTTAGTTGCTGCTGAATCGCAAGCAACAAAGAAGCGAAGCTGGTCGTATCTCGCAGCGACTTCTGCATGGTGGACAACAGCTTGTGCCAGACTTGTTTTGCCCATTCCACCGGCACCTAAAATTGCGATATGGGGTGTTGTTTGTTCAAAGAGTTGCAGAATATCAGACAGTTCTGAATCCCGGCCATGGAATATTTTGGGCTCCGAAGGTAGCATCGAGATTGAGTTGGAGCTTGTATTTAGATAAATGTGAGCAAGTCTTCAGAATGATATTTGAAACCCTGACCTGTTGTAGGAGCCCGAATAGAGTCCATTTATCTAGACACGAGTCGGTCAGTATTGACTTTCTTGAAACAGTAGAAGACACACGGAGGACAATCGATCTGAACTTGCATCAGAGAGGGCCTCAATCATGTCTAGCACTTCCTGGTGTCTCTTCTGTGACTCTTCATGTAGCTCTGCAATTTCCTTCGTGAGATTCACAGTCTTGATCTATATAACAGCACTTGTAAATGAACTTTTGGTATACCATTTAGGTTGCTTACCCGAAAGAAATCAACTCCTTGCTGCAGCCCAGCCTTGCAATCCTTGAACAGAGTGCTCATTTCATTATGACGGAAGAATCTCTTGATTTTGCTGTTGCTCTGCTGGGCCTCAACAAAGGTATGAATTTTTTGGAGGGTCCTAATCTCACTGTATCACCGGAATTGAGGGATGATAACTTAACATACTCGGTAAATTTTCCAATTTGGCTCAAGATATTTGTTGGTAGCTCTCCTCCTGTTTCCGCCGTTGTGTGGGCAACAATGATTGCGTTGAGCAACTTGTGAGTTTGTTCCAACAACAGGGTACAGTCATTTCTGTTGTGTTTAACTGCCTGGAATAACAAACTGAGAGTCACAGTAATGTCTTGTTTTGATGCAGGATTCACCTCAAAATTTTCCACAAGCGACTGTGTTGTAGTGGAAATGATGACCAAGAAGGGGGTGTTAAAAGTGTGTGCCAGGATTTCCAAGGTTTTCAAAGTTACGGTGTAACATGCTGAGAGATCGACAGCAACAGTGAGATGGGGGGGCATTTTGGTAATGGGTCGGTTGCCTTGGAAGGTCTGGATGATTTATAAGCGACTGCTGCTGCTGCGCTTCTAAATCTACCTATACTTAGCGAGGGAAGGGTTATGTGGTCCTGGAGCCTCTCCATTCATTGACCGCTTCGATCTGGATATCAACCGGATACATTCAGATCCGGGTTTTATTTCTCAAAAATAACTCGTGACCCATGAAGTAGTGCAACGATTACAGGACTTGGTCGTGTCTCTGACCGACTGGAGTTTGATACAATAGCCAACTTACTTGAGATAGTATAGTTCTTTCTGAGTTCAACCATCAAGAAGTACATGCAAAGCACCCGACCGCTCTCTTGAATTTGTTTTCAAACTCGGCGATATCGGCCCAATATCGGCCGACCGAAACCTCCGACTCAGACCAAAATGAGGATAAAACCTTCAACTGCAATCGCTGTTCAGCTCGTTCTCCTCGAATACATCATGAATCTAGGAAGCCTGATTCAACGCAACAGTGACGTGATTCCGAACGGCGGCGCTTGGGCGCTAATAATAAAGATTGCGTTGATACCCGCCTTTGTTATGCCGTTGTTCTGTTGTTCTGCGCTTTTCGCGTACGCCTTGGCCTGGACAAATAGCGTGCTTTGTGGTTACCTCCAGTGTAATACAAAGAGCCATGCCAACTGGGGGCCGGAGTCCAGATAAAGAGGCGGGAACCGTCCTCGGCGGAGGAAATTATAAATTTTGAACAATGTGAACGAGTCCGCAGACCGACCTTCCAAGCCAAGACTCACTAGAACTTTCGAAAACCTTAATCTACACTGACTACAGTGCCGCAATAGAAAAAGCGGAACCTGAGCGGGTGTACGGGGTCTCGGGTCGATCACATGTCTTTCTTAGCTCCATTCAGTATAGCCAAATCTAGATGCATTCTCGGACTGCGCCTGGACGGTCTTGACTCGAGCGCGATGAGTCGAAAGACAATGAACTGTCGAGAGCACAAAGACGTCGGCAGAGTAAGCGAGTGTCTCCGGTTTGTTCCTGCGGTGATACAATAGAGAACAAAGATGGTGCAGGGTCACCGTTGTATTGGTCGCTTTGGTGCGGAGATGCTATAAATTGACCGGAGCTCACGCCTTCTTGCACCACTTACACCAATACCACCACCACCAACTCCACTTGACTTGCAATCTCTGCTCTTAACGACCCTCCCCTTAACGTCCATATACCTTTTCACTACTCATCATGACCCGCACCGCCCGCTCCGCCTCGCTGCGCTCCATCCTCAAGGACCGCTCCGAGAGCAAGACCGGCCTGAACAATAACCTGCGCAAGAACGGCGGCGGCGCGCACAACTGGGGCAGTCTCGAGAACGAGGTGAGTCTCTATCCACATGCCAAGTGGCGCGGTTGCTCATCACGCTCCACAGCGTGATCTCGAGTTTGCCGGCATCGACGACGGGCAGCAGGAGCTAGACGAGGAGATCGTGGACGACAACGACGACAGCCTGAGCAGCCACTCGGACGAGAGTACGTTTCCCTCCCTTCGTGTCATGTGCCGCCGCCTGACCCGACTTTTCCCGACCCATAGCCACCTCGTACAAGAAGGCCGGCGTGACTTCGCCCGTGCTCGAGCTCTCCGAGGAGGACATCGCGAGTGCGCGCAAGGTCCGCATGAATGCGTTCAAGAACGGAGGTCGGTGACGCTTCTCTTTCCCTTTGTCACGTCGCTCATGGACTTGATACAGCCGACCTCTCCGCCATCGCGCGCACCTCCGCTGCCGTCTCCGGCTCGCCCCCCAAGGCTGTCTTGGCTTCCGATGCTACAGTATGTCTCCACGTCAACGTGTGATTTCATGTTGCTCATTGACATCCCTGCATGCCCAGTCCATCGCTTCTGTCGACTCTGTCTAAATAATTCCACTATATAATCGCACCACCACCAATCCACCCGTCAATCAATCATCGCAATCTGTGTACAGTATGTAGTAGGCGTCGGCGGACGTAAAAGTCGTAGTAAACCCGCAAAATATAAATTGTATTACCTTGCCGCTCTCCGAAGTGTCCGTTCGAGTTCATGTCGTTTCTCAACGCTCCAACTCTGTACACCGTCAGGCTCGCCGCTCTTGTACTACATGGTCCAGTATCCCAACTCCATGGGTTACCCCAAAACATTATCGGTCGTGTGAGCGAGCATCCTTTCACCTCGTCATCGTCATCCTGTTCTTCGCCAGCTCTCACTCTTCTACCCTCTTCTCCGCCGCTCGCCGTCTGGCCCATCCTTCCAAGATTCTAGACCTTTCCACCTGCCACCTTGACGCCGTCGCCGCGCGATTGGTCGCTATTGTGGAGCCTAGGCTAAGTTAACCCCAATCTGCCCAATATAATTTTAGCCGGCGTGGGGAATCAACCGATGCGATGTCAGATCAAATGCGGGGAAGGTCAGCTGGTCTGGGGTATCAAAGGTCTGCCGAAGATTCTAGAAATTGATGCCCGCAAGACACCGCGCCAAGTGGGTGCGCGGTCTCGCGCTCGTGTGACTGCTGACCGACTTGGACAGGGCAGTTGCAGCCCCTGATTGTTGCGGACATAGCCTGCTGCTGCGCATTTATATTTTTGCTTTGCGTTGGCCGCGCTATTTCGGATTGGATGTACTCTTTTGGTGTTCTTGGCAGTTCTGCTCCCGCAGAGTATTAATTCGGGCCAATCGAATCCAACGCGGCTCAAAATCACCCGGCGAGGGCACGAGAAACGTGCGTTTGCTTTGCAATTTTGGTCTAAGTGAGGTGCACTCATCCTGTGCGATACGCCCAAAATACGAGGAGATCAGATACGCCACTGGCCTTAGCCAAATGCGCGCCACCTCAAATTCGCGCCGGCTTGGCATAGTGACCCTATAACTCGAAGTAAACAGAGTAAAGGAAGCAAGGCTCTGAATTTATCTCGAACTTCGAAGTTCGTAGTACCAGATTCTGATCGCGAGGTCTGATGATTTATCTCGCCCCTCACCTTTCTTGCGAGGATTCGGAGCCCGAGACTTAAGCATCATCCTTGGCGGGCTGTCTTATCTGTTGCAATACAATGAACGCCGTTAAGGCTGACGATAATAGCTAGACCAGACCGAGCAGAGATAAGGGATTGCGAAACGCTCGGAGCCCAAGGACACCCTCGTTGGACGAAAATACTTGCGTGCTTGCAGGGAAGGAGTTCAGAAATAACCTCAGGCAGCGAGCGCAGATAGGCCTAGGGATGGGCCCGGGCGTGGGCAGTGCGATGGGATGAGAGCCCGATAGGTGGATAACATCGTATTCCGGGCACGTTTCTACGTCGGGAACGATAGAGATCAACATTCGTTCCAAAGTGGAAGGGAAGTTTCAAAGATGCGAAGTTTTGATAGAAATCCCATAGCGCCGGTCTCTTATTTTGCGATCTGAATCAGAGAAACTGTTGGACAGACTGTACTTGGAAATTAGAAGAGAAGAGGTAGTTCCGAAGAGACTTTGCTCTTCCAAGTAACCAAGAAGCTGTCGGGAAAGGACCAGTATTCGAGCATATCGGTCGAGATCAAATTCAACTGCAGGTGCGTATTTGCGGTCTGGTTTAACCACGGTTCCGGGGAGTCGGGGCCACGGGTCTAGGGTAGCGCCGCCTGATTGCGCAGTAGTTCTTGGTCCGGGCCCAGTTTAGGTGATCTGGTGGAATTATCGGTCTCCGGGGTCCGATACTGGCCACAAATCGGAGGTGGCATGCTCATGGGTGAATAATGGTGAGATACGAAAACCCGCAAAACAGGTAGTGGGCACTGCTTTCTGGGTCGAGTTCGAAGTAAAAATGTAAGATGTGGTAAAGCCCGCCCGAGACCCCCGTCGGTAGCCAATATTTTGCACTTAATGACCAGCCACAATATTTTCCTTTGGCAAAGCGGGATTGAAACCAGAAGTACAAGTACAAGGCATATTTTTTCGGCCATTCAATGCAACGCAATGCGCAACCTCATGTTGAACGAGACAACTCTGAAATTGACTCGAAGAGCTTTCGAGTAACTTATTGCGTCTGAATTTCTTAATTCTGGTTCAACAGCGCAAATGTCCAATACGTAGACGAACTTGAACCCATATTCACCCCTCGGCCAATTTCGGCCGTCATTTGTCCCGGTGATCACCGATCCCTGCGCGGAGATCACCGCCAACTCTTTCTCTTTGCGTCGACCAAGCATGCTCTGTAGCTTGGCCAGCGACATTACTCTCGTCCTCCGAGTCCGCAATGCCGGACGAGCACAGAATGAAATTCTGTACTCATCGCGTGAAAAGCGTCGACCGGGGCAGCCGCTCTGTCTTGCCAACTCTTTCCACGTTCTTGCTTTGTCACTGTACTTCCAGGATTCTGGAGGGGACGCAGGTTATCGTCGCCTACGGAGGCGTCCGCGCTTTCTCAGCGAAGACCAACTTTGATTCCATCCCTCAAAAGGTCCTTCATACACAATATTTTCCGGCTTGAATCTTCTCTTGATTCTGAGTAACGATTCACGAACGCGCGGAACCTTTCCATCATTGCACCTCAGCAACAGGGCACTGGTAGCTATAGTCGTAGCTCAGGCTAGATCTTGTACTTTCGCTGGACTGCCTGCAGAAAACAGACCACGATCTCCCTCACGATCACACCGTGTTTTCAAGGAGGTTGCAGCGTTTATAGTTCATCGCAAGCTCAGTCGTGCTTTGCAAAGCTTCGCTCCACTTCATCGCGAAATCCCGTTTTACCTTTGATCACCGGAAGGAGCGTACAACTCGTTAGCTTACCACGAGGTACGTGCATGGTTCTCCCTTATAAACTCCGCATTGCGCAGAGTGTCGAGGCTCACTGGCATCAACAAATGACTGTCTCCTCGCCGCCTTCCTCTCGGTTCTCCAGCCGCTCGTCGTCTCCTTTTTCTCCGGAAAGCCCACCGAGCCCGCAGTCCGTGGCTGCGACTCCAGGACCAGACTGGTCTCCTCGTCCGGGCGTGCCATCTATCGGCCTCCCAAATGGGAGCCTCCCAGGCTCCACCGCAGTCAGCCCATCCTGGTCCCCCGCCCAAGGCAGCCTCATCCTCGGCGTCGACTCCCCACCGCCGTCCACCCGCGCCTCATCCGAATCAGGCGACCTTTTGGATGAGGCCATTTCGAGGTACCCCGATACCGCCGCCGCCGTGTGTTCCATCAACCCTCGCTACTACTTCGACGACCAGATGTCCTACTTTAAGGTAAGTTTCGGTTTTAGTGTGCTGCCCGCTGGCGTCTCTGACCGCGATTACGTGTTGTAGGTCGAGAACCAGATATTCAAGGTTCATCGCCACTTCCTTGCCCGGGACTCTATTTATTTCCAGGAGCTGTTTGCGGGTCCGCTAGGCGACTTTGGGGCATCCGAACGTGAGGCGATACCCCTAGAGAGAGTCGGTATTGCTGAATTCGAGTGTTTGCTTGACTTTTTCTACAACGGGTGAGAGTTAATTTCCTCCTTCTTCAACGCAATATTCACGCTCGCTCGTGTCAGCATGTACCGCCAGCAAACCTTCTCCCTCAGCCAGTGGATCACGCTCTTGTCTGTCTCCACACGCCTCAGCTTCGACCTCCTCCGCGCGCAAGCCATCCAGTCAATCGAAGACAGCCCAACTACATTGGACCCCATCGACAAGCTAGTGCTCGCGATCAACTACAAAATCCCCGAATGGCTCACACCGGCGTACATCGCGCTCTGTCAGCGCCCGAGCTGCCTCGAAGAATGGGAGGCAGAGAAGATCGGGCTGAAGAAGACTGTGCAGATCGCACGGGCACGCGAGGCCTTCCGGGACGCGAGCCACCGCTCACGCACACCCAGCCCCATGTTCTGGGGGCGACCCGCGCAGCTGAGTCCGGTGCAGCCGATGGTGAATTATCAGGCCGCGCGCGCAGCGCGCATCGTCGACGAGGTATTTTTCCCGTAAACTGGACAGTGGCGCGGACTTGCTTACTTATTTCTTTGCGATTGATGTTATGTCGATGTTACATATGCAGAAGTTTTTGGAATGGATCACAATTTAACTTTGAGGGTTCAATCTCCCGGCCTAGGCTGCCTAACGATCAGCCGGGTCAACGTAACGTTTTTATTGTTGGACTTTCTCTGCGTTGTGGGCACGTGTGAACGACTTGGTTTTCGCACATTCCCACTCTCGACTCTTGTCCACACCCTCATCATGAGCTCCGCTGAAGCACCCGACGTCACGGTGGAGGGCATGCTGTTGCTTCCAGACAGTGAAAATTTGGAGTCTGACGCCTCCCGAAACAAAAAGTATTAATTCGACGATAACGTATCGTTCTTCCGGGTGAGTGACGACTGAGACCAACACAGTCTTTCCTCAACGCTCAATTCAGGTGGGAAGTCAGCTCTTTAAGGTGCACCGCCATTTCCTGCGCAAGGAGTCGGAAGTATTCAACTGGATGTTTGCATGCCCGCCGGGTGCGGATAGCCCGGATGGATGCAGCGATGAGCGCGCCATCCCGCTGCACGGAGTGGACTCCCGCCGAGTTTGAGGCCCTACTCGACTTCTTCTATGAGGAGTACGTGAAATCCCCAACTCTTTGGGCGTTATTTTGTTTATATGAATCCTTGAAGGAAATTCCAACACCATAACGTCTCAATGCAAGAGTGGATCAACCTCCTCGCTATCTCCACGCGCTTTGATTGTCAGCGCATCCGCGAGTGTGCGATCACTGCTATCGAGCACGGTCGACGCAACGATAAGAGAAAACAGGATGTTAATCCTATTGAGCAGCTCCTGCTGGCTGAAAAACACGACATCCCCCATTGGCGCCGTATTGCTTACGTCAAAATCTGTGAGCGAAGCGATCCCATCCAGGAATGGGAGGCAGAAAAGATAGGAGCCAGGGAGACCGCCTTGCTTGCGCGCGCGCGGGAGACAATAAGGAATCCTCATCACCGCGTGCCATCCCCACCGCCATTCAATTCCATTTTATCTTATAGCCACATTCCAATCGTAATAGATGCCTCCTTACCGAGGTCACCGGGACCCTCGTCAAATGGATTCTATCACAATCGGCACCGAGTGGACGCCATCGTTTCCGAGGTGTTCTTTCCTTCCGAAAATCACGATTGATTTCGGTCAACATTTTGTACAGAACTACCGCCGGAGTATTTGTTAGCCACAATGATATCATTCGAAACTCCTAATCACCATGAATATTCAACAAGATGGGACAGATACACTTGATGTCCCGTTCAGGCATTTTCAGCTTTCGACAGTTGCGTCCGAACCGCCATTAAACACCTTCCATTTTGGGAAGACCACAGCCACCCTGCCGACGGCTCGCTCGGCGGAGTTTAAAACGAAGCCCAGAAACACCAAGTCCACAAACGAGCCCCAGAAATACATATTTTATAGAAGGTACAGATAATAGGGGAAGTCAGAGTACGGAATTCCGAGTCGATTCTGTTGTCAATTCTGATTTCGATTCTGGTTCACTTCGGAGTCCGGCATCGAGCCGCAGTCGGTTTTTGTTGGGACCGAGAATTGAAATCATCGATTCTGGAGTCGATTCTGATGTTGTTCCTCCTCCGGAGGAGGAACAGCGATTCTGTTTCGATTCTCGGTCGATTCTGGTATCAGAATCGGTTCAGAATTGATTTCAGAATCACCTCAGAATCGACACTGAATCGACAACTCTGACTTCCCCTAATACATGGCTGGCTATGTATGCTCTCGAGGAAACAATCGGCTGGGTAGTGTAAGGGTGAATCCGTCAGGCATCATGTCGTGCTCCTTGACAACGAATCTTGTGGTGCCCGTGTAGAACACCCCGCCTTCAACCTTCACAATCACACCCTCGGGGCCCCTCTCCACCACCGTCCCATGGAAGCCATTTCCATTGTCCAAGACACTGACAATCAACTTGTACCCGCACCCCTCGCCGATCTGCAGCTGCCCTTGGTCAACGGCGAGCGCCACACGTGCCATGACACACAACCCCGTTGGCGAGTGGTCGATTTACTGGTCCGCAAAGAAGCAGAGCCCTGTTTTGCCCTCGGGCAATGTCTCCTTCACCACCATCACGCTGTAGAGGTAAGGGCTCGCTTGGGTGCATGTACAGTTCTGTTTGTGGAGCAAATATCCGCTTCAGTGCCGCCACCGCCTCATCGAATTCTGCGAGTAGGGCCCAACTTGGATGTCCATTTGTCAGCTGATGGATGACGTTCCCACGCTCGTTCTCGCCCATTTTCTTACCCAAATCCCTACAAAAAAAAACAGTTTGCAAGATATGAGTTCTGATAGATGATATGTGTGATTTCCAAAGCAAATGCGCCAGATGTGGCGAAGAAATGGCCGTGTGAAAGTTGGCTGATGGATGTTGATGGATATCCAAGTTGGGCCCTATCTGCGAGTGTCTGCACGTCACTGTGCACGCTGACAGGAAGCCGAGACAAGCACGTAGAACGTGCCGCTGTGCAGTGGAAATGGCTCCACAATGTGCGTGCTTCCATCAGCAGTGGGGGCAGCGGAGGGCAAGACAAAAACACGGGGCTTCGCCCTGCTGTGTACCTCCTGCCACCCCCCATGCTCCTGTTTGAGCTCGTGCTGGCTGCAGTGCTCAGCTTTCACGCATGACCCGACAACGACCCAGGCAGTAGTGTTGTCGTCTTCGCCTCGTCCACAGACCGCAGACTCGGTGTGAACCCATTCATGGCACTTGATGAAGGCAGCATGTATGTAGCAGCCACCTCCTGCTCTGCGCGCAACACCTTCTGGATGCACACCGTCCACACAATCTCGGTAATTGTCACCACGCATGGGCTGCCACCGCATCAAGGAGGGAGATGGGTGACATGCCTCTGTTCATCGTGTGTGTCTTGTTCGGTGCGACGAGATTGCTGAGGATCACCTCTGCATGTTGGCAGGGGATGGCAAAGGAAAGATGGTGGTGGGAGAGGAAGAGGGAAGGAGGACACTTGTTTGGCATGCAGCTCACCACAGCTTCAAGTTCAAGCTCCGTCTAGTGAGCCGGCAGCAGGGTGGCTGTGGTCTTCCCAGAATGGAAGGTGTTTAATGGTGGTTCGGACAGAGTGGCTTTCGACCTATTAATTGCACAGCCACTGATTGTGGTTGATTTCAGTCATTGATTATTCGGACAAATAGAACAATGAGAAAAGTGAGCAAACAGGAATCATGTCTGCACTCTCACCCAGGATGTTGGTGTGCCCCATAGAGATTCTGTTTGTGCTCAACTACTTGCACCTGAGTTCTCCAACTTGTTGATTAATACTCATTCAAATACTAAACCAAGTCACAATACTGTAGTACTAAACATATTCTGCTCCTCCATCTCCACACTCAGTGACTTTGCTTCTGCTTGCGCTCTTGCAGCACATTGTTTCAGTTCCTGTTGCTTGGTTGCAAAGTCATACTGTTTGCCACCTTCCAGCACAGGACATCTTCAATATCAGTCGATGAATGGAGCTTTCCAAATGAGTTAATGGGCCTGTGTTGCCCTTCACTGATACAAGCCAGCCTTTTATTAATGTTTTCCACCTGTTTGACTTGTGATGATCGTTCAAACAGTGGTCTTGCTGTGTTCCAATACTCCACTGCCTCGTGGTAGTTTTTATGTTGCTTGCAAATATCTCCTAGTCGGAGAATACACTCTGCTTTACCACGATGGACATCCATTTCTGTGAATCCTTCCAATGCAACTGTAAACAGTGCAATAGCTGTATCCTCGTCATCCTGAGCGAGAGCAATATCTCCAATAAACTGCAAGCCTTTATAGATACCTAGCTTCTGTTTTGACCTCAGGGAATGTGCAAGGAGTACTGTTGGCCAGCTAGGCATCCAATTGAAACCAGCACCCCAGCGAGTCATATCGCCTAGTTGTGCTAGACAATAGGTCAAAATGGCAGGGTGATACCCAAAAGATGACTTGAGGCATTGTTCAAACTGTGCCTGTGCTTCTAGTGTATGTCCTTCCCACAATGTGATATCAGCCTCAAGAGCACCACAAATTGCGAGTCCTAGGCCATATCCTACAGTGGTGAATATTAATGCTGCTGCATCAATGCTCCTCTGTATGACTGCCTTAGAAGCACCCATGGACATATCAATCTCAGCACCAAGAGCCAAGGCAGCAGCATGACCAAAAGAATCCTGCTCCACAGATGTTTCTTGGAGAATTTGGGTATTAATTCTGTGGGCCTCAATATATTCTGATTTTGCGGTATGAACCTCTGCTTGGAGAGACATAATTGCATGGTCTAGGAAACTTTGGGCCTGGCCACAAAGTTTGAGAAGCTTTCTTGCATGATTAGCAAGAGAGAGACTTGTTTTATAGTCACCAAGTTGCATGCAACACACTGCTCCGACATTTAGTGAATCTGCTTGTCTGTGAAAATCGGCAGAGATTGTTGCCAGTCTGTTAGATTCATATGCATGTTCCCTGGCTGTCAAGCAGTCACCAAGACTCCGCTTAATCCATGCAAGGCTTGTTAATGCTTCACAATGTCTTCGGGTATTCTCAGTAGAGATTGCCAAAGAGAGGGCATTTTGACAATGGTCCAAGGCCATCAGAGGATCATCTTTGGTCTGGGAATAGTAGTAGGAGACATAAAGGTGGAATTTGCCTATGAACCAATGAGATCAAATTTCAAAACTTCATTTGTTTGAGCTTACATTTAAGATCCACATCATCAAATTTGTCAAACTGTTCCAAAGCTTGGTGAATCAGAGTCTCTGGATTGGGAATATGATGATAGAACCGTGCTCCAAATAGCTCAGTGATGAAGTAAGCCTCGAGTTGATCGTTTGTAAAGCTGTGGAAGGAGGCTGGGAATTTGATCAATGAAAGGAGATTTTCCCCGACCAGTATATCTACTGAAACTGCTCAGCT
The DNA here is from genome assembly GCA_029378375.1 of Mycena olivaceomarginata. Lineage (NCBI taxonomy): Eukaryota > Fungi > Basidiomycota > Agaricomycetes > Agaricales > Mycenaceae > Mycena > Mycena olivaceomarginata. The sequence goes on along the minus strand of JARKIC010000906.1, from coordinate 114,239 downwards.
GACAGCAGCAGTAAATACTTTTCGCAAGATCAGGATGCCCTGGCCGTAGCCCATTCAATATCACATTTTGGATATTTGCATAGTTGGATGAAGTTCGGGTAACTATTGCAGTACTTGATTGAGTTCCCTGGAACTTGATATAAAGCTCAAGTAATCCCTGGAAGTGCTGAAGAAGTGGCCGAATAAGGTGATCTGCAGGAGGCTGGATCCTGTAAACATATTCTCGAATAGGCATCAATGCCTTGACCCGTTTCTGGTTGTCACTGTAGGTAAGGGCGGTGCGAACCAGTGCTGCTTTGCAGCTGAGAATATTGGCAATTGGAAGCCCACTCTGTATTAGCTCTACATCTGAAAGGCCATCTGGGAGCACAGACAGAAGGCTCAGGAGCTCCTGTGCACCCGGAACCATTTTGAGCCTTGGGCTTGACAGGGACAGTGAAATGGATAGATCAAGATTGGATCTCCTATCATAACCGTCTGAGATCAGAGTTGTTTTCTCTTGCTCCCAGCGCGATAGGACATTTGAACAGCCTTCCGAATCAACAAGATGAGCAAGTAGATTGATCGCAAGTGGCATGTTGTCTGTCAGGGACAGGACCTTATCAACTTCCCCTTGGTCAACTTCATAGTCAGTGATATCCAGAAATGTTTGTAGAGCAGCATCGTGTTCCAAAGGGGCCAAGGGCTGCAAAAATGGTCGACTCCAGGAAACTTTAGCCGGCCTTTCAGCTCCTCGCATTGTGATCTGTGGTGATATAAGCAGCAGAATGAGCGGAAAATTTGGTACACACCATCAATGCAAGATGCTTTATATCTGTGAGCAGAGATAAGAACTCTTCAACATCTTCTCGAGACTCGGTTGGCTCCCATAATGTTTCAAAATTGTCCAAAATTAACAGAGCGGGTGGACCGTGAGAGAAATGGTTGACAACAAGGCGAGTGATATCTTTGCCTGGCTTCAGTCCCAGATGAGCCCCAATAAGAGTGGCAAGTTCAGTTTTAGTTGCCGCTGAATCACAAGCAACAAAGAAGCGAAGCTGATCATATCTGGCAGCAATCTCCGGATGGTGGACAACAGTCTGTGCCAAACTTGTTTTGCCTATTCCACCAGCTCCTAAAATTGTGATGCGAGGTGTTGGTTGATGGAAAAGTTTAAGAACATCAGACAGTTCTGAGTCTCGGCCATGGAATATTTTGGGCTCAGATGGTAGCATTGAGATGGAGTTGGAGCTTGGTAAGAAAAATATGAGTTCATTTCGGAAAATCCAGCTAGAAACTCTACCTGTTGTGTGCACCATAATAGACTCGGTTTATCTGCATAAAAGTTGAATCATTAGTTCCTGATTCCTCCAAAGTAATAAATGACTCATGCAGAAGATGCTTGATCTGAGCTTGTGTCAGAGAGGGCTTCAATCATACTGAGTACTTCCTGGTGTCTCTTCTGTGACTCTTCATGCATGTCTGCAATGTCCTTCATGAGGTTTACCCCCTTTATCTTTGCAACACTGTCTGAATAAACTCTGTGCATACCAATTAGATTGCTTACCTGAAAGAAGTCAAGTCCTTCTTGCAACCCTGCCTTGCAATCCTTGAGTAGAGTGCTCATTTCACCCTGACGGAAGAATCTCTTGATTTTGCTGTTGTTCTGCTGGGCCGCAACAAAGGTATGGATTTTGTGAAGGGTCCTAGATTTATGTTGTCACTACAACCATGAAGTTTCATGGAAAAAACCAACATACTCAGTGAATTTTCCAATATGGTTCAAAACATTAGTAGGCAACTCTCCACCTGTATCCGACTTTGTATAGGCAATGATAATTGCATTGAGCAACTCATGAGCTTGCTCCATTAACAGTGTGCATTCATTTTTGTTTTGTTTAACAGCCTAGCATGAATAGCGAAATTCCCAGCGATGTTATGTTCTTTTGGGAGGACTTACCTCGATATTTGCCAAGAGAGCCTGTGCAGTAGTAGAAATAACTGGCAAGAAGGGGGGTATCCAGGTTGTCTCCAATGATTTCCAAGGTTTTCAGAGTTACAGCAAAACAAGCTGTAAGATGGCTGCTCAGGAGTTGGGGGGGCATTTTTGGTCGGAGGTTGTCATAGTCCTTACAGACATGAACCATTTATGCTTCACCGTCCTGACGTCAACGTTCATTCGCTATCTAAATCTGGGTGGAAGGCCGAGACAGTCGGCGGCACGTCGCATGGTCATTTGAATTTTGATATGTCACCAGAGCGCGCTTCGCGGCCCACCACTTCGGCTGAGAGATGAGCGCCCGCATTAGCGCGCAATCGATAAGCGCCGGTTAATCAATGGGCGGAGTTCGAAATGGCTTCGGACAGGCGTAATTTTATAAAGAGAGAGATGATCCTAGTCAACAGCGAACCAACCTTAAACCAAGAAATTGAATGAACGTGTTCATTTCTAAGAATCAAAGAGCACGTTTGGGCTCTAGCTCTTAGGTCAAATTTCAAGGCATTTAATGGCCCGGCCGCTAAATAAAGGTGCCTCCAGTTACGCGGTCAAAGTCCAGGAAGCACTTCCATTCAGACGGGTTAATGTTTCCCCGACGTTCCGAAGTTCCATATTATAGAAAGACTCGGTGAGACAGATGGCATGCAGTGTCTTCGTGTGGTTGGACAAGGTTGGACAGCATGCACAATGAGACATCGTATTCAAATCTACACGCCCGAAAGAAAACACCGACAGAAGGCTGACAGGCTGCGGACAAGTTGAACGATGGCTGGGTTAATTTATATATAGCTGAGTCTACCTCCGGGGAATCAGACGTTATCACCGGCCTGTGCAACGAACCGGTACGAGCTGGTATTAGCCAAGGGACTCATTCCATAAGTATCGGTATTCCCACATAATTTCAAACTCCGCATGACAATCGCCGGACCGATGGTTAAAAATTTGAAAGCGGCGATTCAAGAGTTTCCAGGATTGACCTCCCCCCAAAGAACTTTGACATATTAGGAAGAATTATTGGCAACTCTGCTTGCAAGAGGAAGTCAAGAATGTCATGTCGCGATAGGTTAAAGTTGAGACGCGAAGATTGAACCAACTAGTGAGGTCGTAACTCGTTGATTTCTGATATTGCTATACATTCATTCACTCCCTCCTGACTCTTGTACTATGCACGTGGCTCGTCGCGAAAGCTTGACGAAACAATGCGGCGAAGGTGCGAGTACTAGTGGCGGAAAATAACGGGATCCGAGTTGATGAATGCAATTTGTGCTATTGTGCGTAGTCAGCGATGGACTCGAAAGTCCTGTGAGAGTGTGTGCTCACCTCCACGGAAATCATCGGGGATCATGGTGGTGTTTGCGCCATTGAGTTGGATCACAGCCTGTGCAGAACGTTGTTAACCACTGTACATAGTCGGGTATTTGCGGGAACGTAGAGCAGAGACTGGACTGACTTTGTTTTGGGGTGTGTACTGCGTCCATTCCGGGCCTGTGTGCGTAATAAAATGAATGGACGTCGACATGAAATTGGTTATTATAAAGTGCAGTACTTACGGGGGACGCCGAGCCCGTCGTTGGGCGTCAAGCTCGTCGCGAAGGATACCCAGTAATCAGTCATGATGCGACTGATCAGGATTGCGGACGGCGAGGTGTCCGTCGGCGCGCCGTAGACGTAGGGGATCTCCGTGCCATGCGAGACTAGCAGCATATATCCATAAAGTGAGACCGAGAGAGGTTGAAAAGGCCTGAAGAGCGAGAAACGCACCACCAAAGGCGGGCGGCACGACTGCGGGTAGCTGCGGCTGGGTGAACAGATACCCGAAGTTAGAAACGCGCCGCGTTTGCGGCGGTGTCCGCCCAGAACCGGCGCTGCGAGGTGAACCCCACGTCTCCCTCTATGCGAAAATACGAAGATGAGAATAAGTACTCGTCCCGGTCAGATATACTCCCGCCCACCTATCGCTGAAGCACGCTTGAACTGGCTGCTCAGGCCGAAGGTGTTGTTCCCCGTGTTGAAGGGCGAGCCTGCCGGGGAAAAAGGATAAGAGGTGAATGACACTGCGACGGAATGGACGGACGAACCGAGGGCTGGATCGTCGGGGTACAGCTGCAGCAAAGTCAAGATGGAGCTCTCGAGCTTCGTTGGCGAGACAGAGGGAGAAAGCAAGGCGACGGTGGATTCGTTGATCTCGTCGGTGGAGTTGACGCTTGTCGTCGTGAACAACGTACCTAGATATATCGGTGAGAACACTCAACCTCGTCAAAGTTAACGTAGGAGTATACACACCCTCATCCAGATTCGTCCCTGCAATAAACGGCAGTCGTGCGAACTGCCCGCGTTTGAAGAGCACGGAGGGGAGGTCGGGGATAAGCCCACCATGGCCATCGATTACGGGGACCCAGGGGAACTCATTCGTCGTCTGCGCCAGCGCGGCTGAGAAGCCCGCGAGCAGCTCCGTCGTGTTGGCGGCGCGGAGGCAAGCGAAACTCGAGCCGGAGGAGGCGGTGGAGGCGCAGGAGGGGACGCCGGCGACGAAGTTCTCCCAGTCGGGCTCGTTGCGCTCGGGGGTGAAGAGCGCGGAGGTGGCTTGGGAGCCGGATTCGAGAATCTGTTCAAAGCAAAAGTGCAACGGTCAAGTCGGCGGAGTGTACTTGTAGAGACGGGAACGTAAATTGGACTCACGGCAGCGCGAGCTAAACTCGCGAGGGGGGAGTTCAAAAAGAGGATGGCGGTCATTATTGAGCCGGCACTTTCTCCGAAAACAGTGACCTAGCCCATTCCGCTTCATCAGCAAATCGTACTCTACAGTATCGAACGGAAGCTAGCTAAAAACTTACCTTGCTCCTGTCACCGCCGAAGGTGCCGATATTCAGCTGCACCCACTCCAGCGCGGCCAGCTGGTCCTTGAGTCCCAGGTTCAGGGCCCCTCTGTTGTCCGCTTCCTGCCCTTGAGGGAATCCGAGCGGGCCCAAGCGGTAGTTGAAGTTGACGTAGATGATGGGTGTGCCCTGAATCAAGATCAGATCAGTTGAGCTTCAACTACGGTTGAATGAAATATATATAGAATGGAATGGGATGAGATGAGATGGGATGGAATAGAAGGCGTACCCGAGCAACGCTTTGCGCGACGATCACACTGCCGTTGTATATCACCGAGGCGCCTTCGTCGAAGCCGCCGCCGTATCTACAACAAATAAAATTAACGCATTAAAGTTGAACAACGAATGAACGTACGTCCAGAACATCTGGGAATTGAACGCCCATCAACATGAAGATAATGCAAACTCCCGAGTTGAAGCTCACCACAGGGAGCTTCGCATTCGCAGCGATCCCGGCGGGGCGGAGGACGTTGATGGTCAGACAGTCCTCGGACATTTGGGCGACGGGGAGGTCCTGTCATTAAATCAAGTTTCAACGAATATGAATGGGAAATGAGGAGGAAACAAATGCACCGTTTGCAGACAGGCCGGGCCAAAGTTGGAGGCATCCAGCGTTTTCGAGTCGGGGGATGGTTTCAGAACGGGCGGCTTGAAGCGCTGGCCAGCGAGGGGTGGCTCCGCGTAGGGTATGGCTTCAGGCGGACATCGTGTTAGTATTAACGGGAGAGTCTGGGATGAAGAGAATGAATGGCAAGTAAGGCAGACTAACCTCCGAAGAACTCCTGCCCCAAAGAATCGATCGCACGCCCGGTGAGGGTGGTTTTCCCGAGCTGAATCGTCGGTGCGGCTGCGGAGACAAACCGCGCTAGTAGGACGGGGAGCAGCAGCAGTTGCAACATGGGTGGCACTCGGACTTGGGGTTGGACATCTGCGTGTCGCGGGAGGGCATTTAAATGCTTCGCATTGCACCCGGTAGGCCGCCGGGTCTTCTCCCACCCAGATGCGAAGCAATGTCGTTCCTGATCCTAGCCGTCGTGGTTCCCCGCGGCGGTGACGCGCGCTCCCCACAGCATCGGCAAAGTATGACCCGTGCCGGCTCGCACGTCGTCCTCAGTGTCACTTTGGGTTGGGGTCACCCGACTGCTTTGCGAGCCCGAGATGCCCTTCCGAAGGAGCACAGGCCGTGTAGACACCGTGGTAAGGCAAATACATATGTAGAACCCCCAGGATGAAACGATCAAGCGGCGCTACACAAGGCGACTTTGAAACGCACTGGAAGCAAACTGGAAGCAGACAGAACAGCGAAGTTACTAGTGGCGGCAAGGAGTGGTGGGAACAGAGAAACAAGCATTGCCAAAACGGGCCGCCGCATGGAGTAACGTTTTCCCATACGGACAAAATTAGAACTATGTATCGACTGTTGTATACTCGCGCGCAACGCAAACCAAGAGCCAAGGCTAAGTTCTCGATCATTGAAATCAGTCGGAAGCTGTCTAGCGAGCGAAGAGTGCATTTTTTACTTACTCTATCCTCGCGGCTCACCGACCCGGAGCTCAGTACTACTGTACTAGTGCGCGCGCAGTGCCACCAAGGCCAAGGCAGCGTTCATTTGTAGGCTCAACCCGCTTGCGATGAGCTTGGCCCGCCCAAAGGATGACACAACAATAGATAAGTTAACCTCTCGATCATTAGAGGCTTTGCGGTGAGCCACCAGTTCAAGTGGTGGCTCCTCTCCGACATGCGTCCCGAGGGCATTCCTCTTGGGCCAGCCACTATTTAATCCTCCCTTTGGAGACTATAAATGGTGGCTAGGTTGGCCCGGGAGGATTGTGCGTTGCTAAGAAATTTAGTCACCAGTTGATTTGCAAAGTCTCTATTGACCATGAATCGGTCGGAAGCTGTCCAGCGAAGAGTGCGTGTTTGAAAACTTTTTTTCGACTTACTGGATTTTCACAGGTCACCAAGCTCAGTGATCATGAACTGAACCGTCCATGTGAATTGTGTCATTTTTTAAAATGTCCTGCGAGTCAATTGATTGGCGTGCGATCAAAATTGTAATAAATGGGAACCTTAGTTGTTTGCCTGCTATTTAACTTTTCGATTGTCAGCCTCACACGGGCTGCCACTCCTCGTATCACTAACTTACTCGATGATCGTAAGTTGTGCTCCAACGTTTGTTCTTTTGGATGTTTCTGCCAGGCCAATGTTCCCCAGAACGCAGACAAGAATAACTTGGATGGTCATATGAAGGGGCCCACATGTAAATCAACTCGTCGACGTCAGCCATGCCAACTTACCCGGGCCGCACGCCTGACCGCTGTCTAGCCACGGCCGTGCAATAAACTTCCTTCCGTCCTTCCTTCCACCTTTCTAAACGATCCTGATTACTATGCTGCTGTCTCTTTTCCTCCTGAGTTTCGGGCCTCTGATTTGCGGTGCATTGAATCAAGGTGGCGATGACAGTCTACTAGTCAACACTATAGTCGCAAAGAACAACATTTCCATGGCGGAATGCTGGAAAATTGAACCTGGATTCCAGCTCTCGAACGTGGTGCGTAGTGTGTTTGAGCTTTAACCCTCCTCAGTTGATTCGAATTCAACATCATTATTATTAGTCGGGGACAGTTGGAGACAAGGTCCTCCAGCTGGGAAACATGAATAATGCCTTGTATATTATCATTCCAGACGATGACGGCAAGCCAAACAACGGCGGGTGCGTACTACCTCTTGTTATTGTTTTCGAAGAACGTAGTACGCTTAACATATATGAACCAGGCTACACAATGGTGCTCATTCACAGTGGGTTTTTGCACTTACCGGGGGTGTAAACGTCACCTTCCCGGAAGCGCCTGGCGGTTTCTCAGTATCTGCCGGGGGCCTGTTCATTTCCACGGTGAGTAAAACCAAGCTCGTGTTGATTCCCCTGTTGCCTGTACACGCGCGACGGGATTGTGAAAGTTGATCAGTTTACTTATGCACGTACATCTTGCTAGGACGTGCTGGGCACCTCTACCCTTGGCCATCAAAGTATATGGGCAGCTGGGTCGATCTTCATTCAAGCACCTTTCCCAGACGGAGTTGCCATCGGCCATACCGTTATTGCGAACCACTCGTGCGAAGAAAACTACTAGTACCTGGCGAAGTGACTCCAAGGAAATTTTCGAGTGTAAAAACTAAGGATTATATGGTCTACTCACTTTTACTACATTGAATCCATGTACACCGGTGTCAGAACTTGTTCTATGGAGCAGGATATCTTGCGGCAAAGAGAACAACAAGTCTCACTGCATTTTGACAGGTTCTGGACCCACGTTAGCCGAGGATGCCGAGGGTTTGCCGAGATGCCTTGGCAAACCCCAGCGGCTGTCTCGAGGTTAGCCGAGGTACCTCGGCAACGGCTCGGCATACCTGGACTGATGGGGTCCAGGCTAGGTCCGAGGAACCATCAAAATGTAGTCCCGGCTCGGAAGAGCTTTGGCAATAAGTAGCGGCGAGTACTTAGGACCACCAACGTGATAATGACAAGGTTGAAGCTTCACAAGACGCGCATTAAAAGCTTGAGTTCGCCGGGCACCCTCAGAAAAAGCCCTGAATCAAGAAGTAAGGCTTAACCAAAACTTTGACCGTTATTAAACCCTTGATTAAACCCTTATCGAACACTCAGAAGGACAGCGAAACCCGAACGCCTACTGTGAGAATTCTCAGACTCTATCTTGGAAATGGACCAGGCCCTCACGTTTTATCCGATACACACGCCCTCAGAACAGACACACAACATAGCTATACAGCGAGGTACGAGCTTGGTACGTATAGAGCGTCTGTCTACGAGAGACTACAACATAGCACAACATCCTCCTTTCCAAAATTACCAAATTAAGACTTGAGTGGTAGTTTGCGCACCCGTCCGCTTTCAAACACCGTGACAGATCAACGCTCTCTTCCGACTTTCCAATCCCACTTTCAATGCCCAGTCCTTCATCCTAATTTGCTGCACATCGAACAGTGTAGGCGCTCGGGAACATGTTTACAAACCGAGGTGCCTCAAACCTCATTTTTCAGCGCAGTTTTTTTTCTGACCATAAGGTTTTTTTTTTTTCAGATTTAATTTATGCAACGCCCGGTACGTCACAAGTATCAACGACATAAAAACCATTCAGCGCTGCCATAACCTAACCATCCTCCACGTAAACATGCCCGACCAACTCCTGCAGAGATCCGTAGTCCGCAGTCGTGAGCGTGCACCCTACCAGCCGTATCTCCTCTATCGCCAAAAACAGCCGCTTCCGCTGCGCCAGCCAGTCCAGAATGCTCTCCATATGCCGCTCCGACTCCGAGTCGCCGTTGAACGCGATACGGTGGAACACGATCTTGCGCAGGCGGGGGTAGTGCACCACCGCGCCGACGGGGTCGAACCGGTCGCCCGCGGCCATAAGCGGGTCGCCCTCGAGCGTGCTCGCGAACACGCCAATGGCGCCGCGGTGCACCGCAACGCTGCGGAAGTGCTTCAGGTGTAGCGCCAACGCGAGGCGCAGCCCCGCACACTGCAGGGTGAGGGCCGCAACGTGGTCCAGCGACAGAATCGTCAGGAGGGAGGCGATGGCGTCGTCCCCGCCAGGGCAGGGGCGAGCCGGCGCCGGATAGGCGGACGACGTAGCGCGGGGAGGCGCAGCGACCAGATCCAGATTGATTGGATATCAAGCCGACCTCGAACACCGCGCCTTCGCCAGAGACGAGGGGGCGGTCCGCAAATGCTAAACCGCATATGGCCGGCTCGGCCGCCTCCGCGCGGTGCCGCTCGAGCGCATCCCACACGAAGCGCAGGTGCGTCGCGCTGTACGGCATGTTTAGGCTGATGCGGGACTGGGGGACCGAGATGGCCTGGAGAAAGCTGGCGCACAGCCAGCTACTCCCCGTGAGGGTGAGCTTTTCGAGGTCGAGCGGTACGGGGTTTCCGGAGCCCACCATCGCCAAGAAGGACTCGATCAGGGTGAGGGTGCGGAGGTGCGGCATGTTGGCGAGCAGGTCGACGTGGATGGGCGAATGGATGAGCTCCAGAGAGACTAGGTTCACCCATAGGGGGGAGTCCCATTGCAACGAACAGTATTGTAGGGACAGGTGCCGCAGCCTAGGAACCTCGGCTGCAAACAGATTTGCTGGGACGACGATTTCTAAGAGGTCCGGGAAGTGGAGATGGAATGTCTCGAGAACAGGTGCGGGGAGAAGGAGCGGGGCGGGGATACGCTGCGCCGCCATGTGCAGCCGCAGCTCGCGAATCCGGAACAGCTGTGCTAATACCAGGTCGCGCGCGGCGATCTGCTTGGGAAGCACGGAGCCCAGATCTGCACCCACTGCGAGCGGGGCTGCCCGGGATCGATGCAGCATTTCGAGCGCCCAGCGGGGCCGCGAGAGGACGATGTGTGTCCAGAAAGTCGACCTTTTGAGCGCGATTTCGCGCCAGCGACGGCAGACGTGCGAGAGCGTCACCCCGCGGACGAAGTTCGCGGTTTTGAAGTCGGGTGTGTCGACAGCTATGGTCGGGCAGAGCTCCAGGATTGGTGTTAGGACTTCTGTCGGGAGAACGGATACGGACGCGAGACTGTTTCGCCGTGTCCGGAGAGCGCGTTTTAGCAGCAGTATTTCGGAAGGGTGCAAAGAAAGCAGGGTCCGTCGGCCGGAGGAGACGCCTTGAGCGAGGGAGACCACGGTGGCGTTCTCGTCGTGCAACACAGGCTGTACTATCGAGGCTCTCCGGAGCAGGTTCAAGGTTTTCTTGACTGGGGACCGATTCGCCGCCTTTATAGATGCGTAGGCCGCGTCGACCTCTTCCAGCGCGACATCGATGTTGTCTATGAATTTCAGTCTCGTCCGGCGAGCACTGAACACCGAGACAGGTGCGGTCGGCTAGCAGAGCTTCGAGGAAAGACTGTGCATTTTAGTGAGCGAGCGAAGAGCATTAAATATAGTCGGAAAGCTCGAAACTCACCATTTTACCTGTCGCGAATGTCAGATGCACAGAACAAATGGTGTAGACGATAGGCGCGGCACAGCCGCATCAGTTCAATTAAGCGCGCCAAGACGTCGACGCGCCCACGTGTTTGACGGATGCAGATCCCAAATGCCATCTGAGTCACGCAAGTCTCAAGAAGTGTAGGGAAATTTTAGTAAATCTCAGCACACGGCATAAACTGACTCTGTTCACGGAAAATTTACCTTAATCTCCGACACTGACCTTTATCCTTTGAAGCTGACAACCGTTGGCTTCCTCAACGAGTCGAAGGCGAAGTGTGTTGGCGCAAGTTGGAGCCCTGCGCAATGATTTATACTCAACGCAGCGAAGTTTTGTATCTGAAGAAAGAACGTCAAAATGAAATGTAATTTTTATCTGACCCGGCCTTTGCCGTTTTTGTATTCTGTTCACGTCTTTGACGGTCTCTCAGACTCTGGTCCGTCATTTGAGTCCGGGCAACCAAAGGATGGTCTTTTTAAAACCCTGCTCCATCATTCAATTCGTTCCGTGCGTTCAAAGGGCACTGGGCAGCGTTGCACAGGAAACCCTGATTTCTGGGGGAACAGAAATTCGAGATCGCTGCCGCACAAACTCATTCATACTCTAGATCTGGAAATTTTCATTCAACAAAATCGAAAGCTTTCCAGAGGAGTGCAAGAAGGACGTGGTAGGACGACAGGCACCGCACAGCCCATCATTTGCCATTGGTTCAAAATTATGCATTGGTTGAGTTTGACGCGCGGAGATCGCGCCCACGTGTTTCACGGATGCAGATCCTAATGGCCAATTGATCAGTCCGAGTCGCGCAGGAAAGGTAGGAAAAGGTCAGAGTCGGAGATTGAGATCAATGTTTAGTGCACAGAATCAATTTATTTATGCCGTGTGCCGAGATTTCCCAAACTTTATCTTCTGAAGCTGACATTGAACCGTTTCTTCGACGACTCAGAGTCGAAGGTGAGCTTTGTCTGGAATTTGAAATGTGCTGGTCCGGGCGCAAATTGGGCGCCCTGCGCTGAATACCCGCTACTTATGCTTCGCCGCGTCCACGTGTGGATTTGAAGAAAGAACAGTCAAAATGAAATGGAATTTTTATCTGACCCTCCCCGTTTCTGTGTTTTGTTCACCGTCCTTGACGGTCTCTCAGACTATGGTGCATCACTTGGTACCGGGAAGCCAAAGGACTGAATTCTGCTCTGTCGTGCGTCCAAGGGCAGTGCTGCACAGGACATCTGATTCTGAATCCAAAAGTTACTTCTGATTTTTTTGGGGGAACAGAATTTCGAAATCGCTGCCCCATAAAACTGCATACTCTCAAATTTTCCATTCAGCGGCATTGTATAATAAGCTTTCCAGAGGAGTACCAGAAGGACGTGTGCGCGGGTGGTAGACGATAGGCGCGGCACAGCCGCATCAATAGAGTTTGACGCGCCGAGACGCGCCCACGTATTTCACGGATGCAGATCCTAATGGCAGTCCGAGTCGCTCAGGAAAAGGTAGGGAAAGGTCAGAGTTGGAGATTGAGGTGAATTTTAGTGCACAGAGTCAATTTATGCCGTGTGCTGAGATTTACTAAACTCTAATATCCTCTGAAGCTGACATTGAACCGTTCCTCGACGATTCAGAGTCGAAGGTGAACTTTGTCTGTAAAGTTGGAATGAGCTAGCGCAAGTTAGGGGCCCTGAGCTGAATACCCGCTAGCTATGCTTCGACGCAGCGAAGTGTCGCCTTTGAAGAAGGGCAGTCAAAATGAAATGGAAATTTTCATCTGACCCTCCCGTTTGTGTCCATGTGTTCTGCCCACCGTCTTTGACGTCCCGGTCCGTCATTTGGTTCCGGGCAACCAAAGGATGCTCTCTATCGAATCTGCTCCGTTATTCAGTTCGTTCCGTGCTGCGTCCAAAGGGCAGTGCTGCACAGACCATCCATAAGTTACTCTGATTTTTTTTGGGGGGGAACAGAAATCGAGAGAACATCTGAAAACTCGAACCACCATTCTGCCTGTCGCGAGCATATCGGATGCAAAGAATAGACGACAGACGCGGCACAGCCGCATTAGTTTCAATTGAGTTTGACGCGCGGGACGCGCTCACGTGTTTCACGGATGCAGATCCCAATTGGCCATTCCTGAGTCGCGCAGGATGGGGGTAGGAAAAGGTCAGAGTCGGAGATTGAGGTGGATTTTTAGTGCACAGAGTCGATTTATGCCGTGTGCTAGCTTATCCTCTGAAGCTAATCGTTCCTCGAAGGCTGAATGTCTGGAACTTATTTGAATGAGCTGGTGCACAAGTTGGAGGAGGCCGTGCGCTGAATACCTGCGTGTAAAAAGATTGAATTTGAATCTGAAGAAAGAACACGGAATCAATAAGGAGTTGTGCAATGCCCCGCGCCCTTTCTCCGTTCACCGGGGCAGTCCGGTCCATAGGATGCTCTCCATCGAATCCTGCTCCGTCATTCAATTCGTTCCGTGCTGCGTCCAAAGGGCAGTGTTGCACTGCACAAGACAGTTACTTCTGATTTTTTTGGGGGGAGAGCAGAAATTCGAAATGGCTGCCGCACAAACCCATTCATACTTTCGAATTTTCGATTCAACACCATTGTAAGCTTTCCAGAGGAGTGCAAGAAGGAAGGACGTGCGCGCTGACCTGGCAGTATTGCCTCGAGGCGCCATATATATGTTCAACTCCGTTTGAAGATCCGCTTTGATAGGCGGCTGTCGATGCGGTCGACGTCACATCCCCTTTGTCGCCATCTCAGGCCGTCTTTCTCTCCACAAACGTTCGCAGCCCTGTTCGCAATATACGCGGTCTCGGCTCACAGGCTCGCAGTAAGTTATCCCCAATCATCGACGAGATCAAAACGACTGACTCTGACCCAGTAATTCCCAGTCGCTACCCTCGGGACCGCTCCGTTTTTTCAACTCGTGTCTGGGTGCGCTGCGGTTGTCCGCGACACACAGCATCGTTTACTTCCGCGGAAGAAACGTGTACGGACGTGTCCCAGCGGCGATTCTTGAAAGAAATTCTGTGCACTGGTTTTGGCTGGATTTTGGGCGCGAACCACGGCGACAGAGGTGGCGATCACCCTCTTCCAACGCTATGCAAGGAGCCTTGACGAGCGCCAGTGCTGGATCGTGAACCGCAGATCTTGACGCGTACGGCAGGCTGCGATGATGGAAGGTTTTTTAGGTCGCCCCCGCAATTTGGAGCCGAATAACATTGTGAGTTTTCCATTTGTCGCTCCAGATCTAGAGCCGTGAGTCAAAGTAATTATTGCGCAGATGGAAAGCGCCCGGCGACGAGTCATCGATGCCTTTGGGGCAACGGACGTGGTCACGCATGTCACACACAACGCTCCCATAAATCCTCGTAATGCGTCCCTTTATCCGGCCCTGCGCATGCCAGAGCCAGGACACATGCTGCGAAGAAGACCAAACCTCATGACCGACACACCCGACCAGCCTCAACCGCTTTCCTCTCGGCGGCGCCTGGGGGCGTCCATCCGCAGGCGCTTTGGCCGGCTAGGGAGGTCGAAATCACCCGGCGCTCGCAGCGGCGAAGGAACACCCAGGAGCTCGCATTCCAGTGCTGAAGATACCGTGCCCAAGGCCCTAGCAAGACGGCATTTTTCTCACCAAAATATCGACCAAGAAACAGCAGAAGCTCCTATTCCGCCTTGATCCAGATCGCGGGCAACTCATCTGGGAATCCAAGGTCAGAAAATACAGTGCGTATCGCGTTCTGACCCTGCTAGTGCTGTTCTGAATATTAGCTGCTAGTCCCCGTCGAGGCCGTCCGGGAGCTGCGGACTGGGGCGGACGCCAAAAGCTATCGGGAACAGTTCCAGCCTCCAAACACGGACTATGAAGACCGGTGGCTCACCGTCATCTATATTGTCAGCTCGATGTACAAAACTATGCACCTGCTTGCGCCCACCAAGGAGGTAATGGACACCTGGACCACAGCGCTGCGGAGACTGTACGCGGTGCAGACTGACCTTATGGGCGGGCTCAGCCAGGGAGAGATGCTCGAAGCGGTCTGGGAGCGACACTACTGGAACGGCCGCGGGTTCACGTTCGAGGATATAGAGAAGCTCTGCAAACGCCTCAATGTCTCGAAAACCGAAGACGAGCTCCGGCGACTATTCCAAGTATTTTATTTTTGTTTCTGGTCCGATAAGGAAACTAAAGCATCCCTTAGCGAGCCGACTCAAACAAGAATGACTGCCTGGACTTTGAGGATTTTAGGCGATTCGTCAAGATCCTCAAAGCGCGGCCAGACATCGAGATAATCTATAAAAAGCTCATCAAGAAGCGCGGATTATTTGACTTTGGCGTCTTTCAAGCATTCATGAAAGACTCTCAGCGGGTATGTCTGCATCGTCGCCGCGTTGTCTGTAAATTGACTGGGATTTTCAGACCACACTTAGCGCCGCTGAACTGCAGGCGTTATTCGACATCTACGCGTATGATGGTCGCGATGTCCTTACTAGCCCTTCCACCCCTTCTACTTCCACCCCTTCCACTTCCACGCCCCCTGCCACCATCTCCCTTGAATCCTTCGCCTCCTTCCTCTCGTCTGCAGATAATCCTGGTTTTGCCGATCGCGAGGAACGCCCGCAGCCGCAGGAAACCAGAACCTTCCTCCACCCGCATCACCCCAAGGGTATCCCCGACGAGGCCGACCCGCCCTCTCCCTCCCTTTACAACGCCGTCGGGCACGACATGACGCGCCCGCTCTGCGAGTACTATATCTCCTCCTCGCACAACACATATCTCGTCGGGCATCAGCTCGTCGGCGAGAGCACCATCGAGGGCTACGTGCGCGCGCTCCAGGCGGGCTGCCGGTGTGTCGAGAGTGCGTATCCCTCCTCCTTCTCTCTTTCCCCTCCCCCCCGACCTACCTGACCTTCTATTTATTCTGCAGTCGACATCCACCAAGGCAATCCCATCCCGCTCATCACGCACGGCAACACCCTCACCTCCAAGATCTCTGTCCGCAGCGTCTGCGAGGCGATCGCCCAATACGCCTTCGTCGCCTCCCCATACCCGCTTATCATCTCCGCCGAGGTGCACTGCTCGCCCGCGCAGCAGGGCATGGTCGTCGACATCATGCGCGACGTGTTCGGCGACCGGCTGGTGGAAGCGCCGGTGAACGGGCGCCCGCCGATCGAGCAGCTGCCGAGCCCGCACGACTTGCGGGGGATGATATTGCTCAAGGCGAAGAACCTGTATGTGTCGCGGGAGGCGCCGCTCGTCGGCGGAGCGGGCAACGCGACGAATGAGGCGCCGTATACGTCGGCGGACTCGACCGCGGAGGATTCGGAGATGAATAGCATGAACAATGGCAGGATCGAGGACATCGGGAAGAGCTTCCTCATGAACCCTGCTCCGCCTTCCTCGCCAGGTACGACTACACCCCAGTCCTTTGCGTGATTTTATTGACGCGTTTTTCCCCCTTTGGTATGCTCTAGAGATCAAGCGGGAGCCGCTGCTGCATAAAGCGAGTGCAGTCATCCACCGCGTACGCAGTCGAAGTCGCGGGCACAACTCCCAATCCTCCGAGTCCTCACCGCCGTCCGCCTTCATCCCCCTCCCCGATTCCGAGATGAATGGCCGGTCCGAGGACATTGGCAAGAGCCTGCTTTTGAGCCCTGCCTCGCCTTCCTCTTCAGGTACGACTGACTACTCCCGAGTCCTTTGCGCGATTTTATTGACTCGTTTTTCTCTTTGGTGTGCTCTAGAGACCAAGCGGGAGCCGCTGCTGCAAAAAGCCAGCGCTGTTCTCCAGCGCGTACGCAGCCGGAGCCGCGGGCACAACTCCCAATCGTCCGAGTCCTCGCTGCCCCCCTCCTCGCCCCCCCTCCTCTTTCACCCCCCTCCCCTCGCCCCCGGGCCCGGCCGCCCGCGCGCGCGCGGACAGCCAGCCGAAGCCGAAGATGTCGCTCGCCTTACTTGCGCTCCTCGTGTACACCGTCGGCGTCAAGTACCGCGGGATCAACAAGAAGGAGGAGTATGCCCCGCAGCACATGTTCTCGCTGTCGGAGAAGACGGCGGGCAAGATACTCAGGTCTGGCGCGGTGCTCGATCTGATCAAGCATAATCGGACGCATCTCGTAAGGATATACCCCAAGGGTACGAGGTTGAAGTCGAGCAATTATCTGCCGCATAGCTATTGGAGTGCGGGGGCGCAGCTGGTTGCGATTAATTGGCAGACGCTGGGTAAGCGTTTAGATCTGCATATTGATGACGCCGGCCTAGGACTGACTCGCACATAGACCTCGGGTACATGATGAACCACGCGATGTTCCAACGGAACGGCGGGGCGGGGTACGTGCTCAAGCCGCGCGCGCTGCGGCTGCCGAACCAGAAGGACCTGCTCGCGAAACAGACGGAGCACGTACTGGAGGTGGGGATCATCTCCGCACAGCAGCTGCCCCCGCCGAGGGACAAGGACAAGGACGGCTCCGAGCGCGGGGCGGGCAGCGTGGACCCGTTCGTGGAGGTGTCGATCCACGTGCCGGACTGGAGCGGGTTCCAGGCGCACTGGCGCGGCGCCGGCGCAGCCCCTGGGAGCCCGCCGGGGTCCCCGTCGGCCTCGTCCACAAGTGCGATTGCGTATAGGACGTCGGCGGTGAAGCATAACGGGTTCAACCCGTCCTGGGAGGAGAAGCTAAGGATCCCGTTCAGCTGCGTCGGGGACATGCTGGATCTCGTTTTGTGAGGTTCGCGGTGAAGCAGGACGGGAGCAAGGACGACGACGAGCCGTTGGCGGTGTATTGCACGTCCCTCGCGTGCTTGCAGCAGGGTGCGTCAACCATTGCATTTGGATTTCAGCTTGCGTACGTACTGACGCTGTTCCGTTCATTGTAGGCTATCGACACCTGCCGCTGCACGATACGCAGCTGTCGCAGTATATGTTTTCCACGCTTTTCGTCAGGATTGGGCTCAGGGATCTATAAATCTATAATCTTTTCACTAGGATATCGTGCGCATTTCAACATCAAATAATACCTGCAACAAATGTACAACTAGACAATCTGTAGAACTAACATATGTACTTGCCTACCGCTTGACCAATAGAATATATTGCTCGTCCGGGGGAGGAAAATATCTGTAGTCAATAATACTGATTGGCACCGTTCCCGGTCGAACTTATCTTCTGTCCATCCTTTGCAAAATCCCCCTCTGTTTTTTCGCGCTCGATGTAAGTCAGTTTAACCTCGACGGTGTCAGTTGATACTTTGGAGGATCGGCGTAGGACCGGCCCACATAAACTCCGGGACCGGGGATTATTCCGGCTTTGCCGAATAAGATAGCCTTCTCTTTCTCTTTCCTCAACCACCATGGCCGCAGCCCTCTCCCAAGTTGTAGGCTACGAGCAGCCCACTCAGCCGGTGAGAATACACGCGAATAGGCCAGATATGCGTTCGAGCAGCCTTTAGGTGTCGTGGAACAAGCGGGATCTGTTGCTATACGCCGCCGGCATAGGCGCGAAGGCAGACGACCTTAGTCTTGTCTATGGTACGTTTGTTTCAACGTCCACCAACCACTTTCAGTTCACATCCACTCACTCCGTTGTTATTGTAGAGCTCGGTGAGTGCAGCCCGGTCTTGGTTCACGCTGAAATGGGATACTCAATTGTGCGGCGCGAACACAGACAAATCCTTCGCGGCGATGCCCACGTACCCCGTGGTGCTGCCGTTCAAGGGCGACTCGCAAGAGCTCAACCTATTTTCTACGCGGATGGGCAAGACTCCTCCGGGGGTCCCCAAGGCCAAAGTCGGGGTAGGTCTGTCCATGCTATAAGAGATGGTGAACTCGAGTTGTTTATGGCTATGGCGCGATGAAGGTGCACGGTTCGCAGTCTATTGAGATCCTGAAGGACCTCCCTCTGGCCAGCGGGGACGGGTGGACCTGGACTACCAAGTACACCGGTGTTGTCGAGAATAGTAAGCGATGTCCTTCATATTCCGTTATCACCGAGCCTGACGGTAATTTGCTAGAGACCGGCATTATATTGACGTCGGAAAGCTTGCTCTTGGACCCCAAGAAGGTTCCCTACGCCAAACTCTATGTACGCCTTGTCTTTCGAGGCTAGATGGTCATTTGAATTCTTTCTATAGAGCTCCAGTTTCCTCATTGGCGCGAAGACTGGCGAGAATTTCTCTAAAGTAGTCGCTGGGCCCCCGCAGGGGAAGCCGATCCCAAAGGACCGGAAAGCAGACTGGACCGTCCAGGACAAGACAACCCTCGAGCAGGCGCTCATCTTCCGTCTCAGCGGGGACTACAACCCGCTCCACATCGGTGCGTGGTTCTCAGTCATCCGGTCTTCGCTCTGGCTCACGTGTCTTTGCTACGGTAGACCCTGAGGTTGGCCAGAAGGGCGGCTTCGGCGGCGTCATCCTGCACGGGCTGTCGACCTTCGGGTTCGGCGCGCGTGCCCTGATCAAGGCGGTCGGCGGGGGCGACCCGCGCAGCCTCAGATTATTCGGGGTGCGCTTCACGGCGCCCGTTAAGCCTGGCGACGCGCTCGAGACTGAGGCGTGGGAGGTTGGACCTGGACCCAACGGGACGGTCGAGATTGCGTTCGTCACTAAGAATCTGACCAGCGGGAAGGTGCGACCCAGTTATTCTCTTTCTTCTCCTGCGTTATTCATACTTCTCTGCACATAGGTCGCGCTCGGCGGCGGCATCGCGTACGTGAAAAAGGCAGGGCCTCAAGCCAAGCTGTAATCTGTTTGGATGGACCGCTATTATTACTGTACTTATAACGTTCTCCCAAACACTTTAGGACTGTACTTGCATGGTTTGAGTGGAATAAATCATTAATACGCAGACCTGACTGATTCGTCTCACGTCACCGCAATAACAATCACCCCCGCACATTCTCCGATCTGTTGCTGACCACCATGGCCACAGATCTCTCCAAAGTCGTAGGTTATGAAGTGCCCACCCAACCGGTCAGTAAACCTGTCTTCGTATCGCGCCAGAGCTGAACTGCACCAGGTGTCGTGGAATAAGCGCGATCTCTTGATATACGCCGCCGGAGTAGGTGCCAAAGCCGATGACCTCAATGTGGTGTATGGTTCGTTTGTATCTTCCTAGGCCTGATCCAAATTCGAAGCTGATTCCTGATCGCAGAGCTCGGTGAGATAAACCTTTTGTATGTATCCAGAGCCTTCGATCGTTTATAATTGCAGACAAGTCCTTCGCGGCAATACCCACCTACCCGGTCGTGTTGTCGTTCAAGGGCGATTCGCAGGAACTCAACCATTTTGCGTCGCGGATGGGTAAACCGCCGCCGGGCATGCCGCCTGTCGATCTGGACAAAATGGTATCTTGCCCATGCACGCGAGTTCAGACACTCATGTATGCAAATACAGTTACATGGCTCCCAGTCGATTCAGATTCTGAAGGACCCTCCCACTGGCCAGTGGCCCGGGGTGGACGTGGACGACCAAGTATACGGGCGTCGTTGAGAATAGTATGTTCCTTTCATGCTCTCGAAATAATTGCTCAGCTAGACGCTAGAGACTGGTATCATTCTGACTGCGGAGAACCTGCTCTTAGACCCCGAAAAGGTCGTCTACGCCAAGCTCTATGTATGCATATCACGAAGAAAAGTAATCTCGTTGATTGACATTCCCTCCTTAGAGCTCATTCTTCTACATCGGCGCCAAAGCTACGGGCGAAAAATTCTCTCACGTCGTTGCGGGTCCGCCTCAGGCGAAGCCAATCCCTGAGGACCGGAAGGCGGACTGGTCCGTGCAGGATCAAACCAGTGCAGAGCAAGCGATGGTCTTCCGCCTCAGCGGCGACTACAACCCGCTCCACATCGGTGAGTCCACGATTTCCGTTCCTTTCAGCTTAAAATCCATGCCCATACTTTCGACGGCAGACCCGGCCATTGGCAAAGCAGCGGGCTTCGGCGGCACCATCCTGCACGGGTTGTCGACCTTTGGATTCGGCGCGCGAGCACTTATCAAGGCTATCGGCGGTGGCGACCCCCGCAGCCTGAAGTTCTTCGGAGTGCGCTTCACGTCGCCTGTGAAGCCCGGTGACGCGTTGGAGACCGAGGCATGGGAGGTCGGGCCCGGGCCCGAGGGGACGATTGAAGTCGCGTTCGTCACGAAGGATTTAACCAGCAACAAGGTACCATTTCAGTCTCTTTTCCTTGCGCATTTATGGAAGGAATGTGCGTCCAGATCGTGCTTGGCAGCGGGATCGCATACATCGCAAAGGCGCTGCAAGCCAGCCTGTAATTTACTTTTGATGGATTACCAGTGTATGAATAGTGTTCTTCCCAATATCTTACGCTTACTATTTTGAGTATAGAAGGAGTAGCCCCTATGTCCGGTTACGCCCACAGGTCTAGAGTTTGGCCAGAAGTCTAGAGTCCGGGAATCGGGTATCTCACTTCCCGGCGTCCGCGCATCTGTCTCCGCTATGCTCACACGCCAATTCTCTTTCCACCATGGCCGCAGACCTTTCTAAAGTAGTGGGATATGAAGCCCCCGCACAGCCGGTAAGTACACACATCATGCATACTCTTCCGGAAATGCTAAGAGTATTAGGTATCATGGAACAAACGTGACCTCTTACTGTACGCCACCGGTATAGGCGCAAAGGCAGACGACCTTAATCTAGTCTATGGTGCGTCTCCGTATTCCCAATCTTCAATTCACGCTCACGGACTTGTTGTGTTGCAGAACTCGGTGAGGTTACCTCTGTATTTATCCCAAAATGCTCAATAACGCGCAGACAAATCATTCGCGGCAATCCCCACGTACCCCGTCGTGCTGGCGCTCAAGGGCGACTCACAGGAGCTCAATATCTTCGCGGAAAAGCTGGGAAGAACTGTTCCGGGCATGCCGCGCCTCGACATCAATAAAATGGTAGGCACGCGGCTCGATGGGCCAGTTGTTCATGGACTGACGCGAATGCAATACAGGTTCACGGCTCGCAGTCGATCGAGATATTAAAAGACCTCCCGCTTGTTAGCGGGGAGGGCTGGACGTGGACGACGAAGTATGTTGGCATTGTTGAGAACAGTACGTCTGCCTTACATTTCGGAATAATCATTGGCTGACACGATTTTGTCCAGAGAGCGGCATCATCCTCACTGCGGAGAACCTGCTCCTTGACTCTAATAAGGTGCCATATGCCCGGCTCTACGTACGCGTTTCTCTCCTTCGAAACTCGTATCGCTGGACTCAGCGACTCTAGAGCTCCACCTTTTACGTCGGCGCCAAAGCCACCGGGGGCAAATTCGCCAAGGTCATCGCCAGCCCTCCGCAGGGCAAGCCGGCCCCGTCTTGCAAGGCGGACTGGGCCGTGCAGGACAAGACCAGTCTCGAGCAGGCACTCATCTTCCGCCTCAGCGGTGACTACAACCCGCTCCATATCGGTTCGCGTTGTTCATCCGAGTCCCTCTGCACGCACACCCGCCTTCTCATGTGCTGATACGTGGGTGTAGATCCAGCAATTGGCAAGGCAGCGGGCTTCGGCGGCGCCATCCTGCACGGGCTGTCGACCTTCGGGTTCGGCGCGCGCGCGCTGATCAAGGCTGTCGGCGGCGGCGACCCGCGCAGCCTGAAATTCTTCGGCGTGCGCTTCACGTCGCCCGTGAAACCTGGCGATGCACTCGAGACAGAGGCATGGGAGGTCGGGCCCGGGCCTGAGGGGACCGTCGAGGTCGCCTTCGTCACGAAGAACCTGACCAGCGGCAAAGTAACGCCATTCTTCCCTACGCTGACAGTGCAATGCTAACGCATTTCTGGCAGGTCGCTCTCGGCGGGGGCGTCGCGTACATCAAAAAGGCGCCTCAGGCCAAACTGTAAATTTGTGATCTATACCCAGCATCCATCGAGTATTCAGCACTCAGCATTTGGAATTCTACAAAGTCAAAGTCAGAGTCCCTTCCGTAGCATCCTTCCGCGGTCGAGCAACGCGTCCGCCTCGAAGTAGCACCCCTTGAGCCACCGATTCGGCTCCCCGTCTTTCCCCTCTTGCCCTTCTTTATCGCTGAACGCCTTCCGGGCGTGGAGCACCCGCCGGTTATCGAATATCACCGCGTCCCCCTCCCGCAGGAGATACTCATACACCCGTTCCTTCTCCTCCAACAGCCTGGCGAAGCGTGCGAGCGCCTCGTAGAATATCGGCGGGGTTTCGCGGCGAAGCGGCGCCTGGAACGGCGGAGAGTAGTTGATCTGTGCTATGGCGCCGGACGGGGAGAGCTCGATGGTGGGGTGCTCGTGGTGGAGGTGGTGCCCGTCGTTGATGTAGTGGAACGGCACGGGTGTGGTCGCGAGGACGTCGAAGAGCGCGGGGTCCTGCGCGCGCAGGGTGGTTGCGGCGTGGAAGGCGTCGACGAAGAAGGAGGCGCCGCCCACGACGTTGTTGCGCAGGCAGTGGAGGATTTGGTATTTTGGCGGATTCTTGAAGTACCTGTGTGAACACGCGTTAGTCGCGGATCGTCGTAAGAAACTGGGCCAGCGGGACGGGGATGCCCCAGGCCAAAAAAAGGCCAAGTCTTCCAGGTTCCGTCACAAATGCCTCAGAGCCAACGAGACCCTGAGAATGACTTCTGGCCCGTCCGCCGCCGTCCAACCGCCCAAACATCGCGCTTCTTGCACCACCAGCTCGGCGCAAGTACTCACAAGAGATCCATGTGCAGCCCGAGATAAACATTCGTGTACGCAATATTGCGACTATTGGGCAGATTCACAACGTCCCACACTTGGCCGTAGAATGTCTCCCGAATCTGGCTGAACGTCTCCGCCAGCTTACGGAGCTCGCACGTCGAATCCGCGGTTTCCGCGTTCGGGACCCCCGTCTGCGCTCACTGACGCTTCGAAGCAAGATCGGCGGGCGATACTAAATGCACGCACGACGAACAAGAGCCCATCTGTGGAGAGCTGATCGATTGCGACACGGAGGCCGGGGCGCGTCTGCAGAGACGCGTAGGACACATAGAGATCCGGACTCTTGGATATCTTCTTCGCGTCCCAGGGCTGCTCTTCGACGTCAAGGTGGAAGTCCGCCAGACGCGTCCGGGAGGAATGCCGATGCAAGAAGTCGCGCGGGAAGAACGAGTTGTGGCCGTCGGTCCAGCTGATCTGCAGCCCGTCGCTGGTCAATTTTACCCCGTCTTCCGCCGGTCGGATGGTGCGGGGGATGTCTGAGGTGCGGTGGAGCTTCTGGGACGTCGATGGGTGGACACATTCGGGCGAAAGACAAGAGTCCCGGAGCCAGACGAATGGAAAGGATGCGCCGAGCGCGTCGATGACCAGGCCTTCACCATCTTGCGTGCGCGCAATTGAGGACCATCGACGACGGGTGTGAAGTCGCGCTCCAGACCGCGAGGCAAGACCAGATCGCCGGTAGAGCTTGCTCAGAAGAGACATTTCACCACTAGTGGTAAGTATAGGACAAGAGCAATTACGGTCTAATCTAAAGCAAATCTAATCTAAATAGATCCGAAACCTAAAACTACGACCGCAAGAATAGAATAAGCAATACCGAGTAGTATCCTCAAACCGGATGTCCGGGCAAAAAGTAATAAACCACGATCCCAACAAGCACAACCAGCAGCGCAACGACCCGCGCCCCAAAATCCGACCAAAAATCATTAATCTCGAACGCCGGCACCAGCGGCGGATTCAGCGACACCTCGATGCGGTGCCTCGTCCCCGGCGCATTATCGCGCGGGACGACAAAGAGCGTCTGCCGGCGCTCGTCGTACACGTATCGGTCGTCGGGGCCCAGCCCGCGGACGATCACCTTGCGGCCCTTGGTGAGGAAGGAGGGGACGTAGATCTCCGTTTCGGTCGCAAAGAGCGCGGGGTGGCCTGCGAGCGGGGGCGAGGAAACCGTCGGCTTCCCCACGTCAGACGCGGACGGCGCCGCCCCTTTCTGCTCCTGCGTCGGCACACCCCACTCGAACACAAACGCCCCCGTCGTCATCTCGTACTCGAACCGCAGCGGGATACCGGCCGTCTTGGCGGGGTACGGCCGCACGAGCGCCGGGAGGATCCGCGCGCCCTGGTCGAGCGAGACGGCGTCCTGCTCGTAGTAGAGCAGGGACGGCGGGAGGGCGCGCCGCCGGCTGAACCACGAGAAGTTCTCGCCGTTCCACGAGTCGCCCTCCTCGTCGTTGTTGAAGGGGTTGTAGTTCCACAGTCTGGACGCGTCGTGAGTATGCTATGCACCTTAGATCTGAGGGAACGTACGTGAACCCAATGAGCGAACGCTCCAGCCCAGTGATCATCGCATCCATCATGCGCGCCTGCCACGAGAAGTCATCCGTCTGGAACGCTTCGCCCTTGCTGCAACCGCCCGACCAGCATTAGCACCCTTGAAAAAATGAAGCAGCGCAGGGAAAAACGCACTTCATGTCCATCGGAATCCCACACTCCCCAATCAGCACGGGCTTCTCCCCAAGCACCTCGTACGCCGCCTGCGTGATGTTCCGGATCTGCAGCGAGAAGTTGTCGCGCGCGCCTTTTTGGCCCCAGTAGAACGCTTTCAGGGGGAACATGCCCTGAAGCACGGTTTAGCGTTCGGGGGCGGGATAATGTGGGTTGGGACCCACCCGTGACAGCCCCTGCACATTAACACTGAAGTCGCCAAACGCCTTCTGGAAGAGCGCGTTGAGATCGTACCTGCCCGGCGGTCAGGAACGCGCTGCTCGCTATATACACACACAAACCCACCAATGTGGCGCATAGACCATATTCGGGACATGTTGTTCGGGCGTCCACGAAGGGGGGCAGAACTGCGGAATGACGATGCATTTGGGATTAGAGTGGTACGAGGAAACGGCAAGCAAGCGAAAGCGCACCTCATTCGGAATCGCCTCCACAAACGTGATGATGTCCTTCCCGGGCGGCGCCGCGCCCCGCACCCTTGCGACCCACGCGTGCAGGAACGGGTAGTAAAAGTCCGTGTACCAGTCGATCTACCAGCCCAAATATCAGCATGAGTACTCGTTCCTTCAGTTCCGGCGCAGAACGCAACATGCCTTCTTCCCCGTGAGCGGGTGCTTCACAAAATAATTCTCCCGCAGCACCACCGCTTTCCCCTCCTCCTCCCCCTCTCCTCCTCCTTCTCCGCTTCCCGTTCCGCTTCCCGGCCCCCCAGCCCACCCCCACACCCCCTCCCTCGCCCACACGCACTCCCCCCCGCTCGGCCCGTCGGCGCGCCACGCCTTCCTCCGTCCCGCATTGAGCACCGCGGTGCCGGTCTTGGAGGTGGGCATGGGGAAGGAGCGCGTGTAGACGGGGACGGAGGTGGGGTGCCCGGCGCCGAGTTGGAAGGATTGGAAGGGGGACGCTGGGTGAGGTGTTAGAAGAGGTAGAAGAGGACGAGCGAGGAGGGAGAGGGAGGAGGGGGGGAGAGAAGAGAAGAGGAAGAAGGGAAAACACAAGGTATTTCGTCGGATTGCCGCGAGTTCGTGTGCGAGCCACGAGCCCCGGACAGCGCACAGGACACCACGCGCCGCGTCGTCACCGGCGACGAACCAAAACAAACGGAGCAGCGCGCAAAATGCATGTGGGGGAAGAACGCCAGTTTCCCGGTAAGCCCAAAGATCGAGACCCGGACAGCAGGATTAGACGAGGAAAAGCCCGTACCACGCACGCCTTCCCGATCATCGTTCCGCTTTCCTCATCCTCGTCCTTTTACAAGACAAAACGTGCAGTGCGCGTACGTGCGGCGCGCCAATTCATCTCGAATACCCCGTGGCCGTGGATGCGCATCTCGGAAGCCAATCGCGCGCGCGCGCGCGGACGCCGCCACAAGAGCTCGCGAACAGAAACGGCCCCGACACGTCAGACGAGAATCGAATCGTGCATGCACAACTCGAGGACGCCACGCACAACCAAAGCCCAGAACGGAGAGAAGTCGCACGCGCGACGCGTCAGTCCATCTCAGATGGGATACCCAGCCCAACCCAGCCCAGCGGGTATCCGCATCGAGTGCAGAACCGCATCGCGCGTTGCCACAAGCGCTCGCGAACAGACCAAACCCAAACTCGGGGGTCGGATCGGATCGAACGCAGCGCTAATAAATAGTCCAGAAAAGACTCCAAAACAACACTCCCAAAAAGAAAAGAAAAAAACCCCCGAAAGAAAGAAAGAAAACGTCAAGAAAACAAACACCACTCACGAACGACGCCCAGGTGCAGATCCGTGTTATAGTCAAACTCGTGCAGCGACTTGAGGTCGATGTATCCGCGGTGCGGCTCGTTCATCATCTACGAGGGCGCGTCAGTGCTGTACGCCCCATATACTGGAAGAAGGAGGGAGGAGGGGACGCGGTGAAAGGAAGGGACGTAAAGCAAAAGGCAAAGGCAAAGGCACCCACCTCGAACCCGCACACGCCCTCCAGATCCCCCACGGCGCGCACGAGCACGGCCCACGCGTCGAGAAACGCGGTCTGCAGGAACTCCTGCACCGGCACGTCTTTTCCCGTGCGGGGGTCCCTGAGGAGGAGCTTAGGCGCGAAGGTCGAGCCGGCCCAGAAGCATGTCCTATTCGCCCGTATTGAGTAACGTAAAATCGAGGGGTAGGATATAGTGGGAAGAGAGAGTAAGAGGAGGGAACGCACGCCATCGTCGCCGCCGCGAGCTTCTGGTACCCGCACGGCCACAGCCCGCGCTCCGCCTCCGTGTGCCCCCCGCCGCGCACGCCCCGCAGCCACGCCGCGCCGCTTTCCTCTAGCGGGGTCACCTTTTCCCTTTCCGTGTCCGCGTCCCCGTCGCTCTCCCCCACCTCCTGCAGATTGAACCCAACCAACTCGAGCGTCCACGCGGGCGCGCCGGAGCCGCCGGAGTAGCGCGACCACACGTCCTGGTGCATCGATACGAAGGCGGCGAAGCCGTACGTAGGGAGGAGCGTGAGGAGGGGCGCGCAGGTAGGCGAGGTAGGAGGTGTCGTAGATGCCTCTTTAGTTACAAAAACGAGAGGTGAGTTTATATGTGCAGGGGCGGGAGGAAGGACGTACGGCCCCTCGTGCTCGATGGCTTCCCATGTTACCAGGAAGCGGACTGCGTTGGCGGCCAGCACAAATTAACATTCGTATGCGGGGAGCAGGGCAGGACGCACCAAACGTCAGCCCCCACCGCCGCAAGCGCGCAAGGTGCTCCGGCGCTTCCTCAAGCGGGAACGGCCGGCCCACGAAGGTGACGGACTGGTGCCCCGCGGGGAAGGTCGCGTTGTCGTCGTTTGCGGGTCTGAGCAACGTTCAGTCAGCGTCCAAGCATGACCGCCGCGCTCACGTTTTACACGCCCCGCCGAGGTTCACGCCGCGCAGATTGCACACGCGCCCGTACGCATCCACGAAGTGCCGCCCGTGCGTGCGCAGGCCGCCGCCCGTACCCTGCTGGGACCAGTCGTGCGCGTAGCTCGGGACGCGCCCTGGAGTGTATTTGGGGTCCGCAGACGGGTGGGTGGCTGCTGTCTGTATCGCAGAAAGTAATGCGGTGAATCTCGTGCTGCGGGGAAATAAATAATGGAAATTGAATTACACCTTGGGCTGGGCTGGGGGTTGGGGTCGTGGAGCCGCGTTCGCCGCCGACTAGAATGAAGGACGCCTCCGAGCTCGAAGGACTGGACATCGAAGAGAGAGAAATGTTAGAGACCGGTGATCCGTCACGGTGTTTGAAGCGGACGCGCGCGGACAACAACCGCCCAAGTCTCGATTTGGTAATTTTTGAGCATGCCTTGGATTCCCAGGTGAGTTGACCGCGATCTGGATCAAGGTGGAATAGTAGCTTCTGCTGTTTCTTGGTCGATACTATTCTAGTGAGAAGAATGCCCTCTTGCAGGGCCTTGGGCACAGTATCTGCCACGTAGTGTTTTCCGGGTCGGGCCGGGCCTGAAAGCCCGGGGCTTGGGCCGGGCTTGGGCAGGCTTGGGCCGGGGAGGACCTCAGGCCCGACCCGACCATCGGGCTTGAGGCCGGGTCAGGTCGGGCTTGGGCCCAGGCCCGGGGCTTAGAAGTAAATAATTATCTATATGTATTAAATAGCAAACAACTTGAAAAATCTTCAAATGGACAAGGACAAAAAAACAATGTAGACATACGGCTGTACACTGAGTTTGCGAGGGAGAAATCTGACCTCCCATGGTTATTGCAGACTTGTTGTGGTCAATGTCGGAAGTAAATTTGATGGTCAAAAAATAATTCTCACCGCCAAGACTTGCGAAGTTGTTCAGTAGCCTGAAGGATGTCTCCGTGTTCACGGGAAATGAGTAAGTGATTTACAAAATTAAGGCTAATTTTTTGGTTAATTTGTTGGTAAAGCCCGGGCCTAGGCCCCGGGCTTTGGGCCTGACCAAATGTCAGACCCGACCCTAGGCCCAGTTGAAAACTGGGTCGGGCTTGGGCCGGGTCGGGCCTGAAAGCCCCGGGCTTGGGCCGGGCTCGGGCCTGAGCCCGAGCCCGGCAAATCACTACTGCCACGCTTCTGGGTGAGCCCTCGTCGCTGCGTGCGCCGGGTGATTTGGACCTCCCTAGCCGGCCAAAGCACCTACGGATGGGGGCGGGGAGTTGGGTGTGTCGGTCGTGAGGTTTGGTCTTCTGCGCAACATGTGTCCTGTCTCTGGCATGCGCAGGGCCAGATAAAGGGACGCATTACGAGGATTTATGGGAGCGTTGTGTGTGACATGCGTGACCACGTCCGTTTCCCCAAAGGCATCGATGACTCGTCGTCGGGCGTTCTCCATCTGCGCAATAATTACTTTGACTACAGTGCCAACCACCACTTTTTCGCCACTGCTGCAGAGAACTTTTGGAGAAAAATTAGAGCTTGAAACCAAGATTTTAGCCACGAAACCAATGATAAGAATGTGATTGCCGTTGAGAACCTATTTCCTTACGTAATCGGTCATTTTTTGGCCTCGAATCCCACTTTTTGTATTATTTTTTGTGCTTTTTCTGCCACCTAGGCTCCTGAATATGGTTCAAATCTGCCATGAACTCTAAGATACCCTTGTTTTGAGCCGGCCCGAGCCTGTAGACAGCGGTTATCACCTGGTGGCTGTGCAATCGGTCATTTTATTTGGGTCTGAAACTTGAAAACTTGTCCGACATCTTAGCCCTTTACACCCAGTGAAAACACAGTATCGGCTGGTATCACCGGGTATCGGCTAGGCATTGCCCAGTATCGTGGAGCATTGGAATAGCAAAAATCCACTCTTCCGATACTATGCAATACTACGCGATGCCAGACAGTGCTGGACGGTGCTAAAATGGGACTCCATAGATACTTTTTATCGTCAAATATTGTCTGGTATTGCGTCGTATAAAATACATGATACTGCACGATACTTCCTGCCCTGCAGCGCTCCTGCTCCTCCCGCACGCCTGCCTGCCGCTGCGCCCCTGCTCGTCTGCCGCACTCCTGCTCGTCCGCCGTCACTGCACCGGCAGCCGCACCCGCACCCACCGCCTGCACCCGCACCCGCCGCCCTCGCTTCTTCCTCCACGCTCTGCCTGCCTCCCCGCTCCTGCTCACCCCGCTACTCTCGGCTGTCCGCGCCTCCACGCACCAGTGCCCTGCACCGGCACCGGCACCCCCGAGGGGCTCTGCTCCATGCACACCCTTGCCCCGCCCCTTGCACCTGGACCTGGACCTGCCCCAGCCTCTGCCCACACTGCTGCCCGGTCCTGTTCGCCCCGCTCGTTTGTCCCGACCGCCTCCAGCCTCTGCCCACCTGCACTCTGTTCCTTTGGCGACAGCCGGCTGCCCAGTCCCGAATATCCAGCCGGACCTATTCTACAGTGAGTGGAATTAGTTTGTGAATTTCCAAGACATAGGAATGCACACGTACCTCGCAGATTCCACTTGCTCAGACAAGCACTATAGCTATGTCAGATGCAGTGCATTAACCAAGGCAGGCACACACCTTGCATCTTCGCTGACCCCCGCCGCTCCCTCCCATGCACGCTCCTGCTCCGCTCCCGCTCGCCTCGCTGCTCTACATTCCTGCTCGCCGCTGTGCCACCTTTACACCTGCACCTGCTCTTAGTTTCTGTGCGCGCACGCTCGCCCTGCCCGTTCATTGACCTCAACTGCCCCCAACTCGCTCAGACCTCCATCACACCTACCGGCTTTGAAAATGAGACGCCTCCCTGCAGTACCAGTGGCCAGGGAAGCCTTTGCCCGAGAGATCCGATACGCGCTCTGCCTTGATGCCCACTAGCCGTCAAGAATTGAAAGCCATACGAGTTGGTCACCACAGACAAGATAGGCAAGACATCTGATGCGCAGACAGACCCAGAGACAGCGCTAGCCAGACGACCAGGAAACAATAGCAGAGGGGATCAAAGACACAGAGGATGTGGTCGAAAGAGAAGTGTCGACACACCACGTCACGGCCGTGATGTCATTCAGTGCGCGGACCAGTTCCGCCAAGTCCGGGTCGACTAGCGACTGCAAACCAACAAGTCAAGTTAAAACTTCAAATCGGCGCCCTCGAAAGTCGAGATCTAGAAATAGTGTAAAAAATTGGCTAGATTCCATGACATCATAGATAACTTGGACATGTTGCTAGCTCCACTTTCGAGCCCTCACGATACAAAGACGATACCTGCAGAGCCCACAAGAGCCAGCCGATGCCCGGCGATTCCAGCCGATACCGCGTTTTCACTGGGCTTTACAAGCTGGATAGCCACTATCAAACTGAGTTGATTCCCACTGTTTTTGGGGTAATCAAAGTTTTTGCCCGACCTCTGAAAGGGTTACAAAGTTTGGGTTTGTTTACACCCAATGCGGTAGTCACAATGTGATGGATAGCACTGTATGTAACAGTGCGGGATGCTCCGTTAATTTAAGCGAGATCAGGAGCGAGGAGAGCACGGGGAGCGGGGCATGAAACGGGCGTTGGAAAGACAAGGTACGGAAAATACAGGCTGTCCATTAAATACACTAATAATCCCCTGGAGGTAAATCCACTTGAGCTCCGTCGTTTCACATACCTCCAGGAAGGCGAAAACCGAACTGGAGGGTTACGACAGCGATCAGGGACAGCGCCGCTACATTATCCCCCTTCTAGCGCTGGAGGAACGACAAGCGCGGAATTTTTTGGAGGGCGGCGAGGTTTGGGAACGTGGATGGGATCAAGATGTTCGGGTGGACGTGAGACACGTCCAGAGTGCGTGGTTGTGACCATGGGTGGAACAAAGTT
Source organism: Mycena olivaceomarginata (assembly GCA_029378375.1). Taxonomy (NCBI): domain Eukaryota; kingdom Fungi; phylum Basidiomycota; class Agaricomycetes; order Agaricales; family Mycenaceae; genus Mycena; species Mycena olivaceomarginata. Next base: position 82,189 of record JARKIC010000906.1, on the reverse strand, counting down.
GGAGCGAAGGTTTTGGCGGAGTGGTGGAGGCGTTGGGGTGCGACAAGTCGCAGGAGGGATGGCGGTAGAAGTCGTGGGTGGCGGATTGGTGGCAAGAATGCTCAGCGGCGACGAATCTGAAGAAGGAACAGTAGAAGAGGTAGAATCAGAATCAGGTTCATTCACCGGGTAGGTTTTATCCAATACGACGCGTTGCGGACGAGGAGCACGAGGGTGACGACGGTGGAACCGTTCGAGCATCTCATCAGCGGTATGAGGGATGTCGGAGAGGGAAACCCAAGCATCTTCATCTTCCGATGTGTCGCGGAAGTGCACAAGGTACTCATAACGGTGACCAGTCTTGCGAGCATCACGAATCACCGCAATGTGAGTCGCGGGATCATTGTCTGGAGCTAACTCGAAGCGGTGAGGGTCAGCGTGCGGGTGAAATTCGGAGGGATCGTCGTAGGGTTCAAGGAGGGAGACATGGAAGACAGGATGAAGACGAGAAAGGTAAGAAGGAAGACGCAGCTTAAAGGCCTGGGTTCCAACGGCACGTTCTACCGGATAAGGACCAAGGCGGCGATGATCGAGCTTAATGGATGGTCGGGTAGTCTTGATGTTACGCCGGAGGAGCCACACAAGACGGCCAGGCTGGAGGTCCGGCATGGGATTGTGGTGGCGGTCGTAAGCGCGAGCTTGAACTTCTTGGGCATGTTCCAGCTCGGCCTGAAGTTCCGCGTGGATGTGTTCAAGTCGAGTCGCAAGATCGGCGGCAGCAGGAACGGCAGAAGGGGTGTTCTCCGTCAGTCGAGGTTCGAAGGTGGGGTGGAACCCGATGTTGGCGAAAAATGGGGATTGTTTGGTGGACGAGTTCTCGGAGTTGTTGAACGCAAACTCAGCGAGAGGGAGGTAGTCAACCCAGTCGTCCTGTTGATAGGAGACGTAGGCACGAAGGTAGGTCTCGAGCGTCTGGTTGGTACGCTCGGTGAGTCCGTCGGTTTGCGGGTGATACGCCGTGGAGGTGCGCGCATCAACTTGCAAAAGATGTGTGAGCTCTGACCAAAATTGGGAAATGAAGACTCCACCACGGTCAGAGATCATAGACTCAGGGAGTCCATGATAGCGGAAAATCCGGTCGAGGAAAAGTCAGGCGAGCTCGGGAGCCTTGATCGACTCGTTGCAAGGGATGAAGTGAGCGGCGCGGGTGAGGCGATCGCAAACCACGTAGATCGAGTCGTAGCCGTGCGAAACCGGAAGTTTGACGATGAAGTCCATCGAAATCGAGAGCCAAGGACGGGTCGGGATATCGAGGGGTTGTAAAGGCCCATAGGGACGGTGTCGGACGGCCTGGATCCGAGGGCAAATGTCGCACGCCTTCACATAGCTTCGGACGCGCGTGTACAATCCCGGCCACAAATAATCCTGTTGAACATTTTGAAGGGTACGCGTGCGGCCGGGATGTCCTGCAATGACAGAGTCATGACGTGAGCACAGAACATCTGTACGGAGGGGTTCAGGAACAAAGAGACGCCCCTTGTGAAATACCATCCCGTGTTCGGCGACAAAGTCGGGATCGCCTTGCGCAAGAGCTTCGCGCCACTCCGGGTCAACCTCCCACGCATCTTGGAAGCGTTTGAGGAGTTCGGAAGAGTCGATCGAGAGTGTGGTGAGGGCAGAAAGGGTAGCGGATGGAGGAGCAAGCGAGGAAGGAGAAGGATGGAGGGTGTGATCAGGGAATAAAGGCTCGGTGTGATAGGGCTTGAGAAGCGTTTTGAACTGCGCTTCAAGAGCCTCATCCCCCTTCTGAGGGACGAAGTCCGGGCGTCGGGACGGAGCGTCTGCGACATTCTTGAGACCGGGACCCCATTCGAGCTTGAAATTAAACTCTGAAAGGAACATAGACCAGCGCGCCTGACGGCGATTTAAAACACGAGTAGACATGAAATACTCAAGGTTTTTATGGTCCGAAATTACCGAGACTGGAGTTGAAGTCCCGATGAGCCAGGCACGCATGTCGCGGAAGGAATCCACAACAGCAAGGAGCTCCTTGTCGTACACCTCATAGTTGATTTCGGCGGGAGAGAACTTGCGGGAAAAATATGCGACTGGGTGAAGTTGGCCGTCGTCATCTGGCTGCTGAAGTACACCAGCGAGCGCAAAGTCGGACGCATCAGTAGCGAGGGTGCAAGGCCGAGTCGGGTCGAAGTGTCGGAGCACAGGTTGGGAGAGGAGCGCGGACTTGAGTTTATCGAAAGCATCGCGCGCCGAGTCAGAGAACGCAAAGAGGACATCCTTTTTACAAAGAGAAGTCAGTGGAATCGCAATGGAAGAATAATGGTCAACAAAGCGGCGGTAAAAATTCGTAAAGCCCAAAAAGGACTGAACGTCTTTGACAGAGCGAGGCTCGGGCCAGGAGCGGATTGAGTCGAGCTTCTTGGGGTCCATCTTGATACCGTCCACGCCGATTACATAACCGAGGTAGGTGACCTCGGACCGGTCAAAATCGCACTTCTCCGGGTTAGCAAAGAGGCGAGCTTCTTGAAGCCGGTCGAGCACTTTCTTGACATGCTCGTCATGTTCTTCCTGGGAACGAGAGAAGATCAGAATATCGTCAAGATAAACAACACAAAAGATATCAAGGTAATCGCGCAGCGTATCCATGATGAAGGCTTGGAAAGTCGACGGCGAATTCGAAAGGCCAAAATTCATGACAAGAGTTTCAAACAAGCCCAGCGGGGTACGAAAGGCTGTCTTCCACTCATCGCCTTCCTTGATTCGGACGAGGTTGAAGGCGTTCTTGAGGTCGATGACTGAAAAAACCTTGCAACCTTGCGTCCTGTTAAGAAGATCGTCAATAAGAGGTAAAGGATAACGGTTCTTTTTAGTAATTGAATTTAAACCGCGATAATCAACACAGAGTCGAAGGTCGCCAGATTTTTTCCGGGCGAAAAGGATCGGCGCAGCCGCAGGAGATGTTGAACGTCGAATGAAGCCCTTCTTGAGGTTTTCATCGAGGTATTTGGCCAAGGCATCACGTTCTTCCTGAGAAAGTCGATACATCGGACCAAAAGGAGGAGTTTTGCCATCTTCAATTTCAATCGAGAGGTCGTAAGGCCGGTGCGGAGGGAGAGCATCCACTTCGATGTCGGAAAAGACGGTCGAAGCCCAGGGCATATATTTAGCAGGGAGCACGCGCAGCGCAGAAGGGTCGTGAGGTTCGTTGGGGAAGTCTGGGCCGAGATCCGGGTCATGAGTCGAAGGCGTTGAGCCCATAGCAGAGAGTTTGTAGTAAGAAGAATCTGCAGAGTGGAAACGAATCAGTGAAATATCACAGTTCTTGGTCTGTTTACGAAAACGGTGGGGGTTCAAAACACGAATTTTGGGAGTAGGAGCAGGGACAGGGTGTGTGCGATCAAGGATAGAACGACCGAAGCCGTTAAGTCCTGTCAACGCCGAGAGGAAGGAACCAGGAGCAGGTTTGGGAACAGGAGCAGGATCAGGGGGGGATGTGCACATCAGAGGAGTAGGTGTGCTGTCCGCGGACGAGCGCAAGGACGAGTCGTGGGCCAAACACTCATCATCAAAAGGTGTATCTACGGTAGGTACAGGGGTGGAGGAAGGAACAGGAGAGGATTTCGGAGCAGGAGCAAAAGAGACAGAGCGACGGAAAAAAGGAAGTAACTCGCTGTTAAGACCGAAGCCCAGGCCGACGGAGGTTACTGAAGTTGAGTTGAGAGAGGAAGAGCCCGGGGCGAGTTGAGGAAGACCGAAGCCTTGCGCAACCACGTGTACGGGCCTAGAGCGAACAAGATTGCAGCAGGAGAGGGTAAGGTCCAAGTTGGCCCAGTCGAGAGTGGGGTTGTGACGGCGCAGCCAGTCCAAACCGAGAATGACCGGGTAGCCAACAGACACAACACCGAGTCGGATAACTTCGGAATGAGAGTCGACCGAGAGTTGAGTAACGACATCGTGAGTGACCAAGCCACCAGCGATGGGTCGATCGTCGACAGCAGTGATGGGAACCGGAATGTCCTTAGCCACTCGCGGGAGCGAGTGCCTTTGGGCGAACCGATCAGAGATGCAGGAGGCGGAGGCGCCACAGTCGACCAGAGCAAAGGTTTGGACCGGAGGACGCCCAGGAAAGGAGAGAGAGACATTGATGGAGAAATGGTCTGGAGAATTCAAGTGAGAGAAGGCAGCAAAAGCGAAACGAGGAGAAATATAATTTTGGGGTATGAAACATCCATTCGTCGCACGAACGAACGCGGGCTTCGCGGCGAGAACAGGACGCGCCCTAACGTCAGATCCCGAGAGCCCTAGGGCAGGAGATGGACTCTCGGTTAGGCTTTTCCCGCCGAAGCAGAAGCAGCCTTGCGCGCAGCATCGCGCTTTTTCGCCTTATCGGACTTGTTAGCACAGTGGTCCGCATTGTGACCAGCACCTCCGCAGTACAAGCAGAGGTTTGCCTGGCGACGGCGATCTTTCTCAGCCTGGGTCAAGGGGCCGCGAACCGTGATAGCATCAACCTCCATTGGAACGACTTCGGAAGAGCTGGTTGCAGTAGACACGGTAGACGCCTGGGGAGTAGATGCCGTCTGGCGAGGAGCAGAACGAGAATTGGAAGTAGAGCCGGACCCAGAACCCGAGCCTTTAGCACGAGCATTCTGGGCACGTTCACGATCAGCGAGTTCGCTCTCATGAAGGTCATTATCAATCTCGATAGCAAGAGCCACATAGTCGTCGAACGACGCGGGTTTAGGGCGAACGAGCACAATGGCATCTCGAATGGAGGGCTTAAGGCCCTCCTTGAACTGGTCAAGCTTCGTCTGGTCTGAGAAGCTGACATGGGGCAAGAGCGAACGGAATTTCGTGGCATATGATGCACACGAACCCGTCTGCCTCAGCGCTTTTAATTGGCGGAGCGCCGTGCGGCCGTAGTTCGGGTCCGCAAATTGGGAACGAAAAGCAGAAAGAAAAGAATCGAAATTGGAGTCGGGACTCATCGTGTGTCTTAACCGCGTAATACCACGTCTTCGGGTTGCCGTCCTTCAAGTAGGTCGAGAGGTAACTGGTTTTGTCGCAGTCGTCGGTCATGCGCTGAAGCCGGATGTTGGTTTCGACTTCATCGAGGAAAGGTTCGACCTCCGCGGTGGCACCAGAGAACATACGAGGCTCGCGAGATCGCAAGGGACGTTCGCCGGTGTGGGCGGGAGCAGCGGGGACAGGGACGGGAGCAACAGGAACAGCAACTGGGGCAGGAGCAGGAGTAGCCGGAAGAGTCATGGTGGTGATCAGGTTGGTGAGGCCGGCAAGCGCAGCCGAGACGTTGTTGAGGGCAGCCGTAGTTTCGCCCTGTTGCTGAGAATAGAGCTGGAAAGCACCGTGGGAATCGCGGCGCATCTCCTGGAGCATCGACCACAGCATAGCCTCTGTGTTTGGTGGTGCCGGGGTCTGAGAGTACGGCGGCTGAGAGTCGTCCGCGGAAGTCGGCTGGAAGGACGAGGTGTCGGCAGAAGAACCCGAGTTGTCGTAAGGGGTTGAGCCGCCCCAAGCCGCCTCAGCCGAGCCGAAGTTGCCAGAAGGATCCATGAGAAACAACGAAGAAGAAGAAGAAAAGAAGCAAAGAAGCAGAGCAGAGGTACACAGCTAGAAAGCCGGGGTAGATGATGGTCTTTCCAAACTGTAACGGTGCGGGATGCTCCGTTAATTTAAGCGAGATCAGGAGCGAGGAGAGCACGGGGAGCGGGGCACGAAACGGGCGTTGGAAAGACAAGGTACGGAAAATACAGGCTGTCCATTAAATACACTAATAATCCCCTGGAGGTAAATCCACTTGAGCTCCGTCGTTTCACATACCTCCAGGAAGGCGAAAACCGAACTGGAGGGTTACGACAGCGATCAGGGACAGCGCCGCTACACTGTACAGCTCTGGAGCGACAAATGGAAAACTCACAATGTTATTCGGCTCCAAATTGCGGGGGCCACCTAAAAAACCTTCCATCATCGCAGCCTGCCGTACGCGTCAAGATCTGCGGTTCACGATCCAGCACTGGCGCTCGTCAACGCTCCTTGCATAGCGTCGAAGAAGGTGATCGCCACCTCTGTCGCCGTGGTTCGCGCCCACAATCCAGCCAAAAACCAGTGCACAGAATATCTTTCAGGAATCGCCGCTGGGACACGTCCGTACGCGTTTTCTTCCGCGGAAGTAAACGACTGTGTGTCGCGGACAATCGCAGCGCGCTCAGAGACGAGTTGTTGAAAAACGGGGCGGTCCCGAGGCAGCGACTGGGAATTACTGGGTCAGAGGCAGTCGTTTTGATCTCGTCGATGATTGGGGATAACTTACTACGAGCCTGTGAGCTGAGACCGCGTATGTTGTGAATAGGGGTGCGAGCGTTTGTGGAGAGAAGGACGGCAGACGACGTATCAAAGCGGAACTTCAAACGGAGTTGAACATATGTATGACGCCTCGAGGCAGTTACTGCCGGGTCAGCGCGCACGTCCTTCCTTCTTGCACGCTTACAATGGTGTTGAATCGAAAATTCTAATGTATGAGTGGGTTTGTGCGGCAGCCATTTCGAATTTCTGTTCTCCCCCCAAAGAAATCAGAAGTAACTGTCTTGCCAGTGTGCAGTGAAACACTGCCCTTTGTACGCAGCACGGAACGAATTAAATGACGGAGCAGGATTCGATAGAGAGCATCCTCTAGTTGCCCGATGGGTCCAAATGATGGACGGGACTGCCCCGGTGAACAGAGAAAGGGCGCGGGGCATTGCCCAACTCCATATTGATTCCGTGTTTTTTCTTCAGATTCAAATTCAACGTTTTTACACGCGGGTATTCAGCGCACGGCCTCCTCCAACTTGCGCCAGCTCATTCAAATAAGTTCCGGACATTCGCCTTCGAGGAACGACTGTCGGCTTCAGAGGATAAGCTCAGCACACGGCATAAATTGACTCTGTGCACTAAAAATCCACCTCAATCTCCGACTCTGACCTTTTCCTACCCCCTCCTGCGCGACTCGGAGTGGCCAATTGGGATCTGCATCCGTGAAACAGGTGAGCGCGTCCCGGCGCGTCAAACTCAATTGAACTAATGCGGCTGTGCCGCGTCTGTCGTCTATTCTTTGCATCCGACATGCTCGCGACAGGCAGAATGGTGGTTCGAGTTTTCAGATGTTCTCTCGAATTTCTGTTCCCCCCCCAAAAAAAAATCAGAAATAACTTATGGATGTCCTGTGCAACACTGCCTTTGGACGCACGACGGTGCAGAATTTGATAGAGACCATTTTTTGCTTGCCCGGATCCAGATGACGGACCAGAGACCGTCAAAGACGGTGAACAGAGAAAGGACGCAGGGCATTACACAACTCCAAACCGATTGTCGTGTTCTTTCTTTCTTCAAACTCAACCCTTGAACACACCGAGGTAGCGGCTATCCGAGAGTATGAATGGGTTTGTGCGGCAGCGATTTCGAATTTCTGTTCCCCCAAAAAAATCAGAAGTAACCTCCTGTGCAACACTGCCCTTTGGACGCGGCACGGAACGAATTGAATGACGGAGAGGTTATCCTTTGGTTGCCCGGATCCATAGGACGGACCGGAGTCTGAGAGACCGTCAAAGACGGTCAACAGCACAGAAACGGAAAGGCCAGATAAAAATCCCATTTCATTTTGGCTGTCCGTTCTTCAGATACAAAACTTCGCTGCGTTAAAGGATATCGAGTATCATTGGGCAGGGCCTCCAACTTGCGCTAGCACATTTCAAATTCCAGATGTTCTAGACGTACGTATTATTGTTCTCCGTTCTGCTATCTTATCTAACATACTAATTCAATTTTACTAGATACGACGGCGGCTTTGACGAGGGCGCCTCGGTGATATACAACGGAAGTGTGATCATCGCGCAAAGCGTTCCTCGGGTACGCCCCCATTCTATTCCATCCCATCCCATCCCATCCCATTCCATTTCATTCAATCGTAGTTGAAACGTTGAAGTACAACTGATCTGATCTTGGTAGTACCGGGCACACCCGTCATCTGCGTCAACTTCAACTACCGCCTGGGCCCGCTCGGGTTCCCCCAAGGGCAGGAAGCCGACAACAAAGGGGCCCTGAATCTGGTCTCATGACCGATTACTGGGGGTCCCTCGCGACTAGCTTGACGCCCAATTGCGGGTCCGGCATCCCTCGTAAGTACTGTACTTTATAACAACCAAATTCAGGTTGACACCCATTCATTCATTTTATTATGCACTCAGGCACAGAATGTATGACGGTTCGTTTGTACAAATAAACATTTGAGCGCGCGCATGTGATTTTGCGCGCGCGACCCCGATTTGCGCGCGCGCGCTCCGTCTGTGTACTACACATGGGATAAGCCCACTATAACTACGGGCTAAGTATATTGTGAAGACGACCATGAGCCGTGCACCTGTTCCTTCCCGCTCAAATGATGTGCTTATCTGCAGCCATTTGCTCTCCGGCATGCGCATTCAAGATTGGACTTCGGTAATGCTAACTCAAACTAGTCAATATGGACCGCGGAAGACTGAATACGGTAATTTTTTCTAAGTTATAACCAAAAAAGAAGCAAAAAAGACAAGTGAAATGATAAAAACATACATGCCGTGTCAGCCGACCTCCTTGCCTTTCCCGACCTGAGAAGTACGCGTCAATCATTCCCGGTCTCGTTGGGTGGATGCCGCCTTCTCCTTCTGTAGTTCTTCGGGAGCAGCGGCGGCGCTGGCGTGCAGATCGCGGGTGCGGGTTCTATGCCCAAAGCCCTCCATAAAGTAGTGATTTTGTAAACATCAAAAGGATGGGAGGCAATCCAGACATCCATCTGCAGAGCACAGAGCAGAGGGCACGAATGGGGACGCGACTGGGCACGAGCGGCGAGTACGATAGGACGTGGCCAGCGCTGGACACGTCATGATCGACGCGGAATTTGGGGCCGACCCAGGATCCACTCGATACTTTCCGCCTCCGCTCCACTTCCTTTTTGGGATGACCACCGCCTCTGCCGACGGCACGTCGAACCTCGGCAACGAGCTCAAGCCGAAGCCCAAACAATGCGAGTGCTTGTTTGGGCATCCTCGCTCTTTTCCCAACCTCCACCTGCAACATCTCCCTCCCGCCCGCCGTGACCCTCTTTACAAACCACGCCACCGGCCTTCTCTGCCACGCGCGTACCAATGTGAGGAGGAGCATCACAGAATAGGACGACATCGTGATACATGTGCGTGTTTGGGTGCTCCATCCACGACGTGATGCTGACTCTGCGATGCGTAGGACTACCAAGGCTCCCCCCTTCGGCCGACTTTGTGCCACCTCTCGTGGATGCCTGTATGTCACCGCTACTCCCTCTTTTCCCTCTTTTCTGGGATACCTCGACGAGCACACGGGCAGAGGCTGGCTGTGTCCACGCAGCCGCGCGACTTGGAATAGGTGTTTGCGCGAGGGGGTAGCACGAAGGGCGCGGGAGTCATTTTGTTCTGTGGGGAAGCCATGCCTGCTACCTCGACGGGTGGGTGTCGGGTGATGGGGACGTACCTCGTGTGGGGGTGTGGCTCGCGCGGACGATGTCGCAGCAGTATGAGCAGTGGCATGTGTTTGTGTAGAGGCGCTGGGGCGCGAGGAGGCCGGCGCGCTGTTGTGGGGAGTGCCTGGCAAATCGAGATTACCTAGAACACCAGCCCAAAATTCATCCCAAACGCGTATGCGAGCTCCTTCCACACCTCGCCCTGCGCGCAGCCGCCCAGAATAATGCTCGCCCGACACCCCATGGCCATATGGCTCGCAGTCTTCAGATGGACGATGCGTACTTTGACCTCGACGATTCGGCGAGCGAGGACGATTGCGGCGACAAAAGCGACGCGACAACACCGATGACGCCCAAGCGCCACCTCGTCGCGGGCCTCCCGCCTAGCGCACCCACAATGCCGCAGATCCGGTGCACGGTGCAGGAGCTCTTCCCGTCCCCGCTCCCGTTCGCGCGCGCGTTGTCCGATCCCACGAACACGCCGACAGTGTCGACAGTGGCGCTGACGGGCGACTCGATCGAGCTACTGGCGAGTCTGCAGCAGCACTTCCACACCGCGGAGCAGGCACTGTACGTCCGTGGGTGTGCCGAATGATATCCACCTCAATATAAGTAGCATTCTACATCCTTAGAAATGGAATACAACTCTTTTTTCTCCATTTCGTGGACTTGTCCGAATCCGCTGTCCAAACGGTGCCGTGGCGGCAGCTTGCGCGGCACATCACGACAAAAACACTTTGCCGAAAGATGCTGCAAATCAAATTCCCGTTTGGGTAAAGGGGCAGAGGCGGAAAATACGCAACTGCCAGGATCCTGCCTTTTTGGGAAGACCACGTGCACCGCGGCCATCAACGGCAGAACGGAGAACGCTCGCGACCCTTGTACCTCTACTACCACCATCTCTTCCTCCCAATCATCATTTCGCTGTTCGAACTTCCCTCCAGGGGCCCATAGTCCTGTGCTCCTAGCTATCAACTCCTACCAATCCTCGCATCCGGCCACTGTGGCCGCGATTCTCTTGATGCCGCTTCAATTCTTTCCTTTGCCACCCAGCCCTGGGCCGCCATTCACAATGCGGGATACTGTAACATATTTCCCTAATGGTTTGTCATGGTTTATGTACTCCCTGCGACTCCGCAGCTGTTAGCTATGAAGGGACAATGCCACCGCGGTCCGCGAAGTGCTGTTGGTAGCGGCTTTGATAGCCTGCTATTTCGTCGAATCGTTGTGTACTACATACATTAAGTATACCCCTTCCTATATAATGTGCGGATTCTATAGTAGAAATTCTACCTGACTTGTTGCTGCTAGAGAGTGCATCTATTGTCTTACAGCAACTGACTTGTGCTAATTGCGAAAAAATACTTGAGAACAATGATAAGCCGCAGCGTTTGCCGTCTAAGCCGTTCGATGGCCGCGCTTCACGTGACCATCCCAAAAAGGCAGGATCCTGGGTCGGCCGTGTATCCGATCGACGCATGATCCGGCAGAAGTCGGAATATCAAAGCTGTGCTACTCGTTGGCTCTGTTTATTCGGCTACGTGTCGTTTTTCTTGTCTCAAACCACCACAACCCCCTGCATCCGCTCCTCGCCGACCCTCGCGTACACCATACCACACACTCCCGCCGTCTCTTCCTCATTGCATGACGCGTCAATCACCCTCAGGCGATCGTGGATTGGGGATCCCGGATTATCGAAAGACAACGCTCGACTCACTAGCCGCTCATTGAGACTCAGCGTGTGGGCAGTTATGTAGCTACATACTTATGTAATGACATTCAATGTACTTGCGCGCGCGCGCGCAAATTGAGGTCGCGCGCGCAAAATCACGCGCGTGCGCGGAAATCAATTTTTGTACAAACGAACCGTCATAGAATGGACGCAGTACATGCCCGAAAATAAAGCCAGTCCAGTCCCTGCTCCGTCCTCTCGAATACCCGACTAGGTACAGTGATTGACAAAAATGCGCGGCGGGCTGTGATCCAGCTCAACGGCGCAAACACCATGATCCCGGACGATTTCCGTGGAGGTGAGTACAGAAATCTTGTGCTCGTCGCTGACTACGCACAATAACACAAATGGCATTCATCAACTCGGATCCCGTTATTTTCCACCACTAGCATTTGCATCTTCGCAGCGTTGCTTCTTCGAGATTTTGTCAAGCAATGCCAAGAACCAGCTAGGGCTTCCACCCGTTGCCGTGACGGCAACGGCCGTCGATTCGACGGCCGTTTTTTTTTTTCATCTTCGAACCTCTGACGGGACGGCACGGCCGCGACGGCCGTGACAGTCGGCAAGGGGTGGGGCCAATTTCTTTTGGCTGTTTTACAACATACAGCGCTCCGTTTTGGCTTGAATATCACCAAGTCAATTTTTACCGATCTATTCCCGACGTTCTTTGTCATTTGCGCAAGAAAAACCACTCCAACGTCTGGGTTGCAGCTCGGCGATCATCCCAGAGATTTGCCGAACATGGCAAGAAAATAAGTTCTCCCTTAGTCTCTCACCCAAAGGAGGGTAAGGTATACACAAATCCTGTCGAATAGCTAGCTGTTCGGAGATGGAAGCATTTCTGCCCGGAATAATTTCCAAAATGAGTGGTTTGAAGCCACAGTTGAAAGACCCGTTGCAACGGCCGTCGCGGCCGTTGTTCGACGGGCCGTTAAGCGAGGTCCAAAATTATCAACGGAACGGGCATGGCACCCGTTTGGTGGGTGCCGTGGAACCATCGCGACGGTCACGGGCGGAAGCCCTAAAACCAGCATCTTCATCGTTCCAATGGCAGCCTATACGGCACGGCGAGTTGTACTTTTCTTGCAAGTTGAGTGCCCAATAATGCTTTCTGGTATGTCAGAATTCTTTAGAGGAGAGGTCAAACCAAGAAGCTCTTCGAATTAGCGTTCTCAAATTTTCAACCATCGGTTCGACAATTCCCATGCGGAGTTTGAAATCATACAGGAATGCCGATATGGAACGAATTCCCCGGCTCGTGATGACGTCCGATTCTTCGGAGGAGGACTCAGCTATATGACTTAACCCAGCCATCGTTCAACTTGTCCGCAGTCTTCCAGCCTTCTACCGGTGTTTCTTAGATACCGTCTACCAAGGATAGCACTTCTCATCGTACATGCTGTCTAACCCCACAAAGACAATGCATGCCGCCTGTTCGTCGAGTCTCTTTACAATATGGATGCTCGGAACTTCGGGGAAACATTAGAGCCGTCTGAACGAGGTCAGCTTCCCGGACTTTGACGTCACTAACCGGAGGCACTTTATTTAGCGCTGAACTATTGAATGCCTCGAAATCCGACCTAAGAGCCAGAGCACCAATGGTGCTCTTTAGTTCTTAGAAACAAACGTATTCAACCAATTTTTGGTTCAAAAGGTTGGTTTAGTATTAACTAGGATCATCACCCTCTTTATAAAATTATGTGTGTCCGTCTGTGTGAAGCCTTTAAACTCCGCCAAATCCGCATCAACTGCTGAGCTATTTCCTCGGCGCTTAACTGCTCAGAGTTCAACCCTTCAACCGAAGTAGTGGGGCGCGAAGTGACATATCAAATGACCATGCGACGTGCCGACTGTCTTGGCCTTCTGTTTGATGTACAGATAACGAGTGAATGTCGGTGCCAGGACGGTGCAGCATAAATAGTCCGTGTCTGTGAGGACTGCGACAACCCCCGACCAAAAATGGCCCCCCAACTCCTGAACAACAATCTTACAGCTTGTTTCGCTGTGACTCTGAAAACCTTGGAAATCCTTGGAGACAACTTGAACACCCCCTTCTTGTCAGTAATTTCTACTGCTGCACAGGCTCTCATGGCAAATATTGAGGTAAGTCCTCCCAAAAGAACATAACAATGCCAGGAATTTCACTTTTTGTGCTAGGCTGTTAAACAAAACAAAAATGAATGCACACTGTTAATGGAGCAAACTCATGAGTTACTCAATGCAATCATCATTGCTCATATGAAGTCAGATACAGGCGGAGAGTTGCCTACAAATGCTTTGAACCACATTGGAAAATTTACTAAGTATTTTAGTTTTTTTAAATCAAGCTTCACGGTTGTAGTGACAACATAAATCTAGGACACTTCACAAAATCCATACCTTTGTTGAAGCCCAGCAGAACAACAGCAGAATCAAGAGATTCTTCCGGCAGGGTGAAATGAGCACTCTACTCAAGGATTGCAAGGCAGGGTTGCAAGAAGGACTCGAGTTCTTTCAGGTAAGCAATCTAATTGATATACCCAGAATGTCCTCAAAACCACTGTTGAATAGATCAAGAGTGTGGATCTTGTTAAGGACATTGCAGCCCTGCATGCAGAGTCACAGAAGAGACACCAGGAAGTACTCAATATGATTGAAGCCCTCTCCGATGCAAGCTCTGATCAAGCATCCTCTGTACAAGTTGTTGACTATTTCGAGGGAATCCGAGACTAATTTTTCCACACAGTTAAACCGAGTCTACTATGGTGCACACAACAGGTAATAGTTCCAGCTAGATTTTCTGGGATGAACTCATATTTTTTCTTACCAAGCTCCAACTCCATCTCAATGCTACCATCTGAGCCCAGAATATTCCATGGCCGAGACTCAGAACTGTCTGATGTTCTCAAGATTTTCCATCAACCAACACCCCGTATCACAATTTTAGGAGCTGGTGGAATAGGCAAAACAAGTTTAGCACAGGCTGTTGTCCACCACCCAGAGATTGCTGCCAGATATGACCAGCTTCGCTTCTTTGTTGCTTGTGATTCAGCAGCAACTAAAACCGAACTTGCCACTCTCATTGGTGGTCATCTGGGACTGAAGCCGGGAAAAGATATCACTCGCCTTGTTGTCAACCACTTCTCTCACAGTCCACCCACTCTTTTAATTCTGGACAATTTCGAAACATTATGGGAGCCAGCAGAGTCTCGAGAAGATGTTGAAGAGTTCTTGTCTCTGCTCACAGATGTAAAACATCTTGCATTGATGGTGGGTACTAATTTTTCCGCTCATTCCACTGCTCATATCATCACAGATTACAATGCGAGGAGCTGAAAGGCCAGCTAAAGTTTCCTGGAGTCGACCATTTTTGCAGCCCTTGACCCCTTTGGAACATGATGCTGCTCTACAAACATTTTTGGATATCACCGATTATGAAGCCGACCAAGAAGAGGTTGATAAAGTCTTGGCCTTGACAGACAATATGCCACTTGCCATCAATCTACTTGCTCATCTGGTTGATTCAGAAGGCTGTTCGAATGTCCTATCTCGTTGGGAGCAAGAGAAGACAACTCTGATCTCAGACGGTTACGACAGAAGATCCAATCTCAATTTGTCTATTTCATTGTCTCTGGCAAGCCCAAGAATCAAAAAGATTCCAGGTGCACAGGAGCTCTTGAGCCTTCTGTCAATACTCCCCGATGGACTCTCAGATACAGAGCTAATGCAGAGTGGGCTCCTGACTGGGAATATCCTTAGCTGCAAAGCAGCATTGATTCGTACTGCTCTTGCCTACAGTGACAATCAAAAACGAATCAAGGCATTGATGCCCATCCGAGAATATGTTTACAGGATTCACCCTCCTGCAGATCACCTTGTTCAGCCACTTCTTCATCACTTCCAGGAATTACTTGAGCTCTATATCAAGTTCCAGGGAGCTCAATCAAGTTCTGCAATAGTTACCCGAACTTCATCCAACTATGCAGATATCCAAAATGTGATATTGAATGGGCTACGACCAGGGCATCCTGATCTTGCGAAAAGTATTTACTGCTGCTGTCAGCTGAGCAGTTTCAGTAGATATACTGGTCGGGGGAAAATCTCCTTTCATTGATCAAATTTCCGGCCTCCTTCCACAGCTGTACAACAATCAACTCGAGGCTTACTTTATCACTGAGCTATTTGGAGCACAGTACTATCATCATATTCCCGATCCAGAGACTCTGGTTCACCAAGCCTTGGAACACTTTGACAAATTTGATGATGTGGATCTTAAATGTAAGCTCAAAAAAACAAAGTTTTTGAAATTTGATCTCATTGGTTCATAGGCAAATTCCACCTTTATGTCTCCTACTACTATTCCCAGACCAAAGGTGATCCTCTGATGGCCTTGGACCATTGTCAAAATGCCCTCTCTTTGGCAATCTCTACTGAGAATACCCGAAGACATTGTGAAGCATTAATAAGCCTTGCATGGATCAAGCGGAGTCTTGGTGACTGCTTGACAGCTAGGGAACATGCATATGAATCTAACCGACTGGCCACAGTCTCTGCCAATTTTCACATACAAGCAGAGTCACTGAATGTTGGAGCAGTCTGCTGCATGCAACTTGGTGACTATAAAAGAAGTCTCTCTCTTGCTAATCATGCAAGAAGGCTTCTCAAACTTTGTGGTCAGGCCCAAAGCTTCCTAGACCATGCAATTATGTTTCTCCAAGCAGAGGTCCATATGGCAAAATCAGAATATATTGAGGCCCACGGTATTAATACCCAAATTCTCCGAGAAACATCTCTAGAGCAGGATTCTTTTGGTCATGGTTATGCCTTGGGTTTTGCTGCTGAGATTGACATGTCCATGGGTGTTTCGAAGGCAGCCATACAGAGGAGCATCAATGCAGCAGTATCAATATTCACCACTGTAGGATATGACCTAGGACTCGCACTTTGTGGTGTTCTTGAGGCTGATATCACATTGCGGGAGGGACATATGCTGGAAGCACAGGCACAGTTCAGACAATGCCTCAAATCATCTTTTGGATATCACCCTGCCATTTTGACCTATTGTCTAAAACAACTCAGTGATATGACTCGCTGGGGTGCTGATCTCAGTTGGATGCCAAGCTGGCCAACAATACTTCTTGCATATTCCCTGAAGTCAAAACAGAAGCTAGGCATCTATAAAGGCTTGCAGTTTATTGGAGATATTGTTCTTGCTCAGGATGACAAGGATACAGCTATTGCATTGTTCACGGTTGCATTGGAAGGATTCACAGAAATGGATGTCCATCGCAGTAAAGCAGAGTGCATGCTCCGCCTGGGAGATATTTGCAAGAAACATAACAACTACCGAGAAGCAGTGGAGCATTGGAACACAGCAAGACCACTGTTTGAACGGTCATCACAAGTCAAACAGGTGGAAAATATTGATAACAGGCTAGCTTGTGCCAGTGAAGAGCAAGTTAGATCCAGTTTAGCTGTTTTGGAAAAGCTCCATGCATTGCCTGATATTGAAGATGTCCTATGTTGAAGGTGACAAACATGACTTCATGGCCAAGCAGCAGGAACTGAAACAATGTGCTGCAGGAGCACGGGTGGGGGGCAAAGTCTGTGGAGATGGAGGAGCAGATTATGTTTAGTACTACTGTAACAATATGGTGACTTGGTTTAGTATTTGAATGAGTATCAATCAACGACTTGGGAAACTCAGGAGTAAGTGTAGTTGTGCATAACAGAGCCTCTATGGGACACACCAAGGTTCTTACCACGGATTTTCACAGACAGGAGTCCTGTTTGCTCGCTTATTTTGTTGTTGTTCCATCAGTATGACTAATCAACGACTGAAGAAGAAATCAACCACGATTAGTGGCTGTGCAATTACAGTACCGAGGGCACGAATCAGAAAATGGCCGTTTTGGGCATTTTTTGATTCCCATGACCGATTTGCCCATATCTCGACGAGTATTGCACAGATTGAGATGAAATGTGGCTAGATAGTTCGGGTTAATTCATCCGCTATTAGTGATAGAGAGATATCTAGAAAAACATTTTATTGTGCACTGTCTGGCATATCAGGTTTCTCAGGCAATGGATCACAACTGCAGAGCCCAAATCCTGTCTGAATGAGTTGAATCTTCAGGAACATTATTACTACATTTGGAACATTGATCATGCACTGCCATTCCGAACTTAGTAACTTATCATGTGGGTCGGCAGTGGGCTGGACACCGGAAATTGTTTCCACTCAATTAAATACAGAACATTGTAGAGAACATTCGTAGCACCCTTCCCTGGCATCCTTGACTGCTCCGAGAGCAGAAAACCATGGCTCTGGTGCTTTTTGAGCGAAATACATCACGTGAAATTACTATATAAGGATATTCCCATTTGGGAGGGGGGAGGGGTCCCTAAAATCTCTGAAAAAAAAGATTCAAGGTATGGTGCAGATTTCGCGAAAGTATTACCCCTTGCATATTATATGTTGCAACTTGAGCGATTTTGAATAAATGCCTGGGTGCCCCAGTACCAGGTCTGTCATCTCCCCTTTTCATAAATATTGAGTGTCCCCACTCAACTGGCCGTTTTGGCCTTCTCTGAACATGACAAATCTTATTTTGTCAGCGAAGTGATCCACGCATGTCAACATCCATCATTCGATCTTACAAACCCCCAAGGATTGTGGATTGTATCCCCTTTTTAGGTTATGAGTCCCAAATCCTCTTTTTAACAGTAAAACAGCTCAGTTTTCAGTTAATATGATTGTAGTCAATGTTTCAGCTCCTATTTTTCAAGTACCTGCTATGTCTACCTCATAGAATGGAATAATATCCCTCCTTTGAGTAACTGTGATTGATATACTTAGTGGCCCAAACATCTCCCATCGTATTTGTTCCAGTCTGCCCTAGTGATACTTGAGTCCTGTGTGGTATCCGCGGTTTGTATACAATGTCGTAATACAGCATGTGCTCGATGTTGGTATTCACAACAACTCTTTCTCAACCATGTCCAACCCCGCACGAACCATCCAAGATCGCATCCCCTTTGTCCTCTTCAGTACCCCCGACGACTCTGTGGTGGGTACTAATGTATTCTTCAACACCCCCAACAGCTTTGACTTCAACCTGCCACCCTACCCGCATTACCGAGGCCGGTGTCACTCCAACACCTGGGTGCCCCTTCTTGATGGTGTACCCTGCTGAACGTGGCTTCTCTACTACCCCCGACGAGCATCCAATCGTGGCTGCCCTTCTATTTCCTTGTGCACCCTGTGATCTATCAATTATTGCCCTTTGTCTGGGTCCTCGCGTGTATTGCTTGTACAGACCCCAGGTACTTGGCTACTATCCTCGATCACGCCGTCCCCATCTTTGTAAGTCTCACCGAAACACGAGTCTAATGAGCCGCTTCTGACTATCTGCGATTGAGCAGGAAACTGTCCAGCATGCTTATGTGTTCATCCCATGCTCCAAGGCGCAAACAATCTTGTTGGCTGGCCTCAATAGGCTAGTTTCTGTGGTTGCGCAGGTTATCCCCGCACATGTTCAAAATGGGTGGACTGCTTTCCTTCCCCCAGATGAACCTGCGAGTTCCCCAACTTGGGACACAGTCCGTGCCCTTTTGACTTTATTTCTATTTTCTTTTGATGCTTAGTCCGCCCTTTGGTACCCTTCCTTGCCCATTGGTTGACTCTTTCCGGGCATTGAAGAGTTCCCAGAGGACCAACCCCTGTGCGACCTCTTGTCCATCGCCGACCACACCATGCTCTTGCACATTGCTCACCCCAGCCTGCGCATTTTTGCCTCTTTCCTGACCAGGAGCCGTGTTCGTGAGTCTGGAGGGCCGGAGCTCGCCGTCCTGCTTCTTAATGAAGCCATAGACCCCCAGTACCCCCATTTTGTAAGTCCAATGCCTCATCTGCGGTTGCTGCAGACTAATCATTCATCCAGGAAATTCTGGCTGATGAGTTCTGTGCCGGGCGACTTTCTCCTGAAGTCACCCACTACTTTTCAATTCCACCTGCTCCCTCATTGCGAGTTTGGCTCCCGAGCTGCGCAACCCCGCCTGGTTGCAGAGTATCCTCCCGGAGTCCCTGGAATATGTAAGTACTCTGTTTTACTTGCGATAGACCCCAGCTAATTTATTTTTCTTTAGTCTAGCCGTCTTCTATCCTTGACCTTCGTCATTCCCAGTTGTCCCCACGAGGACTTGTCATTGGAGCCATACTGCATCCTCCGCAATCACAGGTGTGAGCATGGTACCCCAGGTACCATTTGCAATCATTGCAACAAAGGACGTCTGTCCCATTGCAGCCACACCTGACTGCCACCCACGCTGACTACGAGCTCGCTCGCTCGCAGCTCTTCTGTGCCAGTGCCCGCCTTGCAGTTGCTAGTAATTGCATCGGTGCCTGGATCCGCCAGACTTTCGCCTTGTTGGGTCCTGATGGTCTGCCTGGGATGGCGGAGCTCCTGGAGGAGTTTCGTCCATTCTGGGCCCAACTCTTGCTCAACTATGAGGTGGAGTTATCCCTTGATTATTGGGCCGCTGTCCTGTACTACCCATTCATCAGCGATTCCTGCTGGACTGATTCTACCACCGATGAAGACCTCCCAATTCTGATCGACTTTCTCTCATACAGAGCTGCACGTGCTCAACAATTGACTCCTCCAGTTGAGGAGAGTTTGAATTAGCCAGATGAGGATGAAGCTGGACCATCGGGATCGAAGTAGCATGCAAAATTTGGAATAAACAAGCGGACAGAGCAATCGCAATTGCCCAAGAACCACAAATTTTTCTTGAATATACTGCTTAACAAGTCTTGTAACCCACACAGTAATACAAAATATTTGTTCCATTCTTTTATTGGAATAATCTTTAAGTTCTGAGTGAACCTTCAAATTATTTCAACGAACATCCTCAATGGTCCATTATTCCATCTCTTCCTCCGCTACCTCATCATCCCATGCAAAGGTTCCATTCCTTCAGGCCCTGATCATTCAGTACTCAAATATGCATAAAAGGAGAGCAACCACAACTGCTTTCTTTTAAAACATGGAGATGTCCCACTTTGTTCCTGACTACAATCCCCTTCGTTATTCTCTTCATGAAGATTCTTGGCCCACTTTGCCACCTCATTCAACTTTTTATGATGCCCTAGCACCCAATGTGGACATACTGTTCCAGTTGCACCTGGTGTGTCGACTCTAAACAAGTAATCACAGATAGTCCTGACCTAGTGTCTCTAGGACAGTGCCTGCAGCTCTTGCCTAGGTGGTCCTACTACCTGCACCTTCATTCACTGGAATGTCCCGTACTTCCCTTGCATCGTTCATTTGGATCACGAGCACTGCTCCCTTTGCAGTCGTGAAGCCTTTTGCTTGCGTCTGGCTTGTTATCGCAATATCCGAACTGTGCTACTTCCTGACAAAGGCAAGCAGCTCCTTATTTCCTCTCTGCTTATTTCTCACCTTCCACGATAGATTGTGATGCTTGGATCAATCAATTCTATTTGGATTGCACCGCCGCATTTTATCTTGGGACAACACTCCCATTCCAGTTGGATCTTTCTTTGCAAAAGGTGTTGTAGAATTCATCCGACCTCTCCTCATAATGCGTTGTGAGGTCTCTGAGCATGCTACGCACTGCTCGTCACCTCATGGCCCCTGCGGACCATCTGCACAATGATGGAACAAGCTTGGATGTACGTGACGGATCTTCCTAAACAGGATTCTCTGTTACCGGAAGCAGCTTCCGAGTGAGACCAATGCTTTCCCCACCATCTGGATACCTTCTCCACCACTCAAGCTTGCTCCCCCACCATTTTCAACAAGATACAACCGTTCCCTGGGACTAGACTCTCAGATCCTTCCTACGACGCCTGTGCGGCGAGCAACTTTCCACATACACACCCCCGACAAACGAGGCCGGCGCTCCCCCTACCACATGGATCGCGCATTCCACCACTCAATTGCATCCTGTAATCGTCGGCAGGGTATGGCCAGTCCCCAGACATCTAGACCCCCGCCCTCCCGTGGCACAACATGTGGACGACCTCCCCTATTACCATTTCCAGACGATCTCTCACACTGGACAGACCTAGCCTGTGCCTGACACCGACCCAGCAGATGAGGCAGAAGTTATCCCCACACTGCTATCCCCACACTGCCTTCTCCCCCAGTTCACACAATGTGTCGACTAGCTGAGGGAGACTATTTGTCTCTCCTCTTTCCTGAATGCTTGAGCACCTTCCGACATGACTACCTGGCTGTGCCTGAAGCTCTGAACATATTCTGAGGTTGCTTGGCCTCGCTGTGCCCTATGCACATCCAAAGATGGTCGGTCTCCTCAGCAGAGGTGCCCAGTCTCCTGCTGTATATGCACCGCAAAACACCTCATGATGTTCCCTGCCCCCTGGAAACACCTGCAACCTGCATGGCACCTCTGGAAACGTGGGAAGTCGTCGAGGAGTTATAAAAGGGAGCGCATTTAGTAGGAGTAGTCAGTACTTTCCAGCCTGCAGAAGTAGCTTCTGGGGCATCCTCCCCACTCACTATACAAGTCTCACTCAATCTAAAGGGGTACACCCAGCCTTCCCTGATCTCGTACCTCTTGTGCACCCTCCTCCTCGCCCCCACAGCCGGAGACAGGCCACATCCCCTACATTCGCTCATTCGTTGGCATCTCACCTCTCACACCTCCATCAGCAGGGTCCCTCCTCACTGGACCTGGTGTCACCTACCCAGGCTTCCTCGATTAGGATAACCGTCTTTGTGAGCCTTGCTCTGTAGAAGACAGGCCCAGAGAGAAGCCATCACATTCAAATTGCCATCCATACCTAACAAGATCAATTGTCTCGCCATCGACCGAACGACAATCGGTGTCATCATCTGTGCAACACTCATCGCACCTCCAGCACTGGTTCTAAGGGGAAGAGTGCACCAAGGAAGACAGATGGGGCAACACATTTAGGGTTCCAGTACACTCGTACAGGGAACCAGGTCTAGTATGTTCTCTCTCTCTACCTCATTCGGCTAATAGCAGGTCTGCCACACTCGCTCATACCCAGGAGACGAATGGTCTCTATGAATCACCATTCACACACACATACATACACCTCACACACAAAGCAGATTCGCACACCGACCTTCCTCTCTATCATTTGACTATACTTTCCCCTCTAGAGGACGAACACAGTCAAATTCAAATCACATACCTTTCAATAGTGACACTGCAGTCCTTATCACACCGGGCACTGGTGGTGGCGGGATAAAAGAAAAATCTGGTCACGGTGTACCCTGAAGCAATTCAACCTCTTGATGGGTGTATTGGGATTGGATTAGTGTTTGATTTTGATTTTGGTTGGATTGTGATTAGTGACTAGTTCGCCTCACTCTCTAGTTGGTTTCATTAGATCACACAACCACACCCTAGTGCACCATTTGAATGGAACTCTCTTTGAAAGTATATATAAATAAATACATAAATAAATTCAGCGTATCCAAGTGATATAAATACAAGGCAGAAGTACATAAGAACAGGATTTGGCATGGAGTTGTCTCAGAGGTGGAGAAACACCTTCTGGAGAAGCATCAAGACATAAAGTTTCAACCTGCTGAATCTCAGATGTTTCTCTGTTCAATGACTGATCCGGCACACTCAAAGTGGTGAGTTGCAGCAAAGATTTCCAATGAGCTTTGTCCACAGTCGAAAGCCTGACATCAATTTGAGCCACATCTTTGGCCTGCAATGACTGCTCAAATAGTGGGCAGGCTGTTGTCCAGAAGCCAATTGCCTTTGAGGTATGACCTTATTCATTTGCTAGATCTCCCAGATGTACCATGCATTGTGCCCAGCTACAATGTACGTCCATGTGGGTAAATCCCTCCAGGGCCACTATATAGAGATTGGTGGCTGTTTCATTGTCTTTCGTAGCAAGGAACACATCTCCCAGAAAAAGAAATGCCTTGTGGAATTCCAATTTGGATTTAGATTTGTAGGCCCATCCACAGTATATCACTGGCCATCTGGGGTGACATTCAGAAGCTGGCCAAGCTCTGATATCTGCAAGTCTTCCCAAGCAAAATAATTTAATGTCGTGGTCTTGGCCTGAGAGGGAATTGAGGATCTCTTTGAATTTGACCTTTGCTATCTCAAATTTTTCTTCTGTGAGTTCGATTTCAGCCTCAACCATGTGACAGTAGATAACATCACTCGGGACCATAGAAGTGTCTAAAATATGTTTTGCTTGGTTTAAATTGTGGAATGCACCTCTTGTATCTCCACAATTTGTGGAAATATGTGCAATATTGAGAAGCAATGCTGCATAGGAAGAGGGATCTCCCTCAGGAGGAGTTTCAATGAGGTGATTGTAAATATTTCTGGCTTCGGCATATTCTGACTTTTGTGAATCTCTCCCTGTGATATTGCAACATAATGGTCTAGGTGCCCATCGGCTAGCCCACAGATACCAAGCATCACTCAGCTTCTGTGCAGTCGGTCTGCACTCTGCTTGAAGTTACCTAGGGCTGATAAATACCCATCTTCAATCCGCAGTGCTTTTGATTCATTATACAAATTTGCGGAAAATTGGGATAGTCTCTGTGCTTTACTGGCATGTACTTGGGCAGTACAATACTCTCCAGTCACCCATTGGAGCTGAGTGATACCTATCAAAACATCACACTTGTGACTGCTGTCTGAACACATCTTGGCCAATTTTAGTGCCCTTTGCAAAAATTGCATAGCTTGAGGTGGATCAAATTTAGAGCCGTAAAAATAGACACCTGCTGCAAGGTAGAACTTTGCTAAGATGGGGCCATATTATATTATGATGACCAGAGAAGGACGAACACTCACATTCAAGGAGAGGATTATTGACAAGTTCAAGAATACTTATTGCCTGAGTTATTATTTGTTCCCCATCAAAGGTGGAGTAGTAGTGGCATGCAAACAAAACTTCAGTCATAGATTGAATCTCCAGCTGGTGGTCATCCAGCTTAGGTACAATGGATTGAATATGTTCTATCAGTGTCAAAGTACCGCATCCAGTGACTCTGTAGAATGAGCACATTGTTAATATGCTGTAGATGGCCTCCCTGGGATCTAAAGCATTGTCATATAACCCCCGTTGCAGCACCTCTTAGAAATTGGCCAGATTCTGGGTTATTTGATTAATCACAGGCCTCAGCTACTCTCCATTATACTTCTTGTACAGCTCAAGAAGTGCATAGAACAGCTTGTGAAGAGATTGCACAAGGGCTGTGGATGGAGGCAAGAACTGTTGGACATGTTCTCGCACAGGTATCAGTGACTTAAGTTGCCGGTTGCTGTCCTGGTATGCTAATGATGTGGCAAGTAACACAGACTTGCAACTGAGAATATTGGGAATTGGAAGTTTGCTTTGGACCAGTTCAGCATCAGAGAGTCCATTAGAGAGAATTGAGAGAAGGCTCAACAGTTTCTTGCTATTGGATGTGATTTGAGGACTGGAAAGGGAGAGCTGAATGGATGCATGCATCCAAATTGGATTTTTGGTCATAGCCTACAGAGAGCAGTGCTGTCCTCTCAGTGTCCCATCGAGCCAAGACATTTGAAAGACCCTCATGGTCAGACAAATGAGCAATGAGGTCTACTGCTGGGGGCATATTATCTGTTAATTGGAGGATTTGTGCTATCTCCTCCTTTCTATAGACATTATCTGTAATCTCCATAAAGGTTTGCTGTGCAGCTTCAGCTGACAGAGGTTGGAGTGGCAATAAGAATGGGTGAGTCCAGTTGACTTTGGCAGGCCTTTCTGCTCCTCGCATCATAATCTACTAGAGATTAGAGACACAGAAATGAACCACTGGCAGGACATACTATGAGTGCAAGATGCTTCACCACTGTGAGCAGTGCAAGGAATTCTTCAATTCCCCTTCGGGACTGGACTGGTTCCCATACTGTTTCAAGGTTGTCCAAACTAGAAGACAAGACGGCTTGCATAACAAGTACTGAACAACAGATCAGGTGAGATTGGCTCCCGGTTTCAGCCCAACATGTAATCCAATGAGGGCAGCAAGTTCAATATTGGTGCTTGCAGATTCTGCACTGACAAAAAATCTGTCTTCGAATTTTGCAGAAGTGTCTGGATGGTGTAAGACTGCTCTTGCAAGGCTTGTTTTCCCCATTCCACCTCCTCCGAGAATAGCTATTCTGGGTGACTCTTGGCTGAGCATTTTCCGGATGTGCTCCATCTCTCATTCACGACCATGAAAGATCTTGGGCTTTGAAGGCAACATTGAAAATGAAGTTGAACTTGCAAGAAA
Organism: Mycena olivaceomarginata; assembly: GCA_029378375.1. Taxonomy (NCBI): domain Eukaryota; kingdom Fungi; phylum Basidiomycota; class Agaricomycetes; order Agaricales; family Mycenaceae; genus Mycena; species Mycena olivaceomarginata. Next base: position 56,655 of record JARKIC010000906.1, on the reverse strand, counting down.
ATGTAAGAAAGAGTTCATCAATAGATAGCACACAATACCTGTGCTTGGTGTCATTTGAACCCAGATAAACCTGCCTCACACTGAGTTGGGGGTAAACAGGCTGTGAGCTGTGTACATACCGATGACCTGCTTGATGTTGTACTGGCATCAGACAGGGCCTGAATGAGTTCAAGTAACTCCTCATGTATGTGCTGTGTGGTTTCCTTTATGACACCAATTTCGCTGATCATTGCAGGCCCAGTGGTAATCTAAGCACAGTTAATCACCCTTTTGTAAGAAAAATATGAATATAGATCACACCTTAAAGACTTCTGTAGCTTGGGCTAATCCTGCATGACAACCTTGGAGTAGGTTCTGCATTTCATTATGACGAAGCAGGTGCTTGAGTTTATTTCCATCCTGTTGTGCCTTGAGAAAGGCATATATCTTGTGAAGAGTTCTAGAGAAGAAGGTCATTCAGCTACTATCTCCTGACTGGTTCCAACCTACTCCATGAACTTTCCAATGTTGTCCAGCATTGCGGGAGCTAGGGATTCAACTGTTTCAGACTTCAGGTAGAGGCTGATAATTGCATGCAGGACTGGATGAATGTTCTTCATCAGCTGAGCACATTCATTTTTATTCTGTTTCACACTCTAGGCCTTCCTGTAAGTCCCTCAATTATCAATGCTCAGGCTTTCTCACCTGAGCCATACCAATCAAGGATTCAATGGTATTTGCAATGGGCTTAATAAATGGCAGCCCAAATGCATCATCCAGCTCTTTAAGAAGTGTTAGCGCAGGGGTCAAGTATTCTACAATGTTGGTGACACAAATTTCCGTGAGGGTGGATTAGCGAGGCATCTTGAGATAGGGATAAAAAATGGGGCTTGCATGTTATATGTGTCCCCCTGTGGCAATGCCCCTGTCAGAGTTACCATTCTTAGGTCAAGGGCTATGTGTGTGCACTGCCTTGTTGAATGTACCTGTGGCGTACTTTGTTGCTAGGTGCATTTATTCCTGTCCATGTTCCTGTTCCTTCCAGCTGTGTCTGCCATTGATTAATTGTATTGATTAACATGTGGCTGCTCAGCCGCTTTGCGGCCTTGCATCCCCTTCTTAAAAGAGGATAACTTTCTTTGCTGATTTGCATTGAATTCTGTTGAATTTATCTAAGTTGCATGAGCTCTTTCCCATGTGCCGAGTTTGTCTGAGCCACAGCATGTGGCAATCAATCAGCAGAGATGGCGGAGTTTAAAGGCTTCCAACAGACAGACATTCATAATTTTATAAATAGGGTGATTATGAGATAGGGATCAAAAGTGAGGCTCGCATGTTCTATGTGTCCCCCCACGGCAGTGTCCCTGCCTGGAAAATTGATTGCCCATCCAACTCAACTGCAGTATCTCCACTCCATCCACTTCTCCTTTTGATGGTTGTGCAGAAATATCACGAAAACCCAGTTACCCATTGGACCCAACTAATATTGACTCCTCCATGTTATGTATATTCATCTCCCCTCCATTGACTTCTGTCGCTGATATACATAATCAGACCAGCTTATATGTCTGACATTGCAGAGGTCAGTCAACACCCTCCAGTGTCTATTCTGAAATCTGCCATGAGCGTCCTAAGGTACAATACTGTGTGCTTTCTCAAGGACTTCCCATCTGATTGACCTGCCTGTTCAGCATCCATCTGGTGAAACACTGACTATGGGGCTGGTGGTGAAATAACCACAACACAAACCTTGTAAATGAATACGCGGTCCGATAATGCAACTACAACAACTCAAACACTATAGTCCTCGTGCAAGTTCGGGGTTCCAATCCAGTATAGATTGTGGCAATTTGAACTTTAGTTCTCTTTGAGAAGCAAGACTTTACAGGTCTACAAGTCGTATAGATAAAACTTGCTCGAATCCGTTCTAGGCGCAATCGCGATAGACAGACGAGATTTTATGTTCAGCGGTTTTGTATGATGTGGGTCTAGGTTTGGAGATAGTACTCCGATGCTTAAAGCAAGTGATCCTTATGAATTCCGATTCCAAATAGTATCCGCGATTGCTAATCCTTGTGAGATTACAACCAATTGTCAAGTCTGATCCGTTTCCTTATATTCCACACGTCCGTTCCGTTTATCCAATATGTCCACGTGTCGTTTATAAAGATCCAAATCCAACACAGATAATATTCAAACAGGGAAAACAAACGAAACTTGGTATAGCTTCTGGGTGTCTCCGAATGAATGACTACTCTACCAGTTAAGCGTGAAGTCTAGTAACTTCGCGTCCAACAGGTGGGGTGAGATTCACTGGTGTTTCTCCCATAACCATCCACTTAAATACGTTACAGGATTCTAAATATAAACGAGACTGATACAAACGAGCAATAGGGTTCAGGGTATATGACTAGTGGTATGGTCGCTAGCCGATGAACTCCTGTCAGATATCAAGCAATTAGTAAAATTGAGAGTGATTTATAAGAAACATCAACGAGCCGAGCTTAACGATGAGTCAAGATCTACATCGCTTAGAACAATCGTGATGGGATATTGTTGATATGTCAACTTTTTAGCCGACCTCCTCGTCAGCACTCCGCTACCCTCCTTGGTAAACTGCACGCTCAAATGGTTCCGTCTTGAACCGCTTAAGTGATTTGTCTGAAATTCGTGATAGCCGCCGCTTCCTAGTACCCGAGTACAGTTTCTTAGTCAATTGGTAGATCGACCAAGTCCAGTCCTCTCTTGGCAGTTCTGGAGATGTCAGATGATGCCCAATAATGATCCCTCTGGTTCAGAAGGATATTCCCTCGTAATATGCCCTTAGTCAGGGATGTGCAGTAGCCCCAATCCGTTTCCAGGATGGTAAGGTACTTTCCGCGATTGCTCTATTAGCGACTTCCCACTTCAACCCTTTACCAGGATTGTTGTCCAGCGTCCTTCTAATGGTTCGAGACACATTATATCCCTTTTAGCTAACTGCTCAGGCCAGCATTAGCCCTTGTGAGATGACTTCGTAATGTAGTGAAGTACATTATAGTATGTTGCAACTCGAGCAGATTTGAATGAATGCCCGGGTGCCCCAATACCAGGTCTGTCACCGGAATGATGAAGCATCGGAAAGAGGACTCCATCCACGCTGTGGAGGTAGGAAGCGATGGGAGGTAGCTCCGTGTTCCGTGTCATTTGAATGAGTACAAACAAGGAGCTCCCACTCAAAATCGTGTCCTTCCAGAATGAGACACAGGTATCATTTTCACCTGCTTGGTATGGCTTCATGGAGAACTCTGGTCCAAATCGACTGTCCGATGCACTGGCCTATTATTGATCTGCATTGGTTCAACCAAAACTGATACATTTCATGTTGACTGCTTTTTCTTCAAATCCCAAACTTCGCTCCGTCAAAGCATAGCGAGTATCACTGTGCAGGGCCTCCAACTTGTGCCAGCACATCGCCTTCGACTTGTGCCCAGAAAAAGAGGGGACAACTCTAGATTGATTTCATGTCCTTTCTTTGAATACAGCCCTTGGGTACATCGAGGCATAGCGAGTATCACTGCCCAGGGCCTCCAACTTGCGCCAGCACTTTGCCTTCGACTCATTGAGGAAGTTAACAGTTGTGAGCTTCAAAGGATAAAGGTTGATGTTGGAGATTAACGTGAATGTCAATGTTTCGTGAATAGAGCCAGTTTATGCCATGTGCTGAGATTTACTAGGCTTTCCCTACCTTTCCTGCGCGACTCAAAGTGACTTATATTATAAAGTGGTCAATTGGCCATTTGGGATCTGCATCCGTCAAGCACGTGGGCGCATCGACGTCTTGGTGTGCTCAATTGAATTGCTGCAGCTGTGCCGCGCCTCATTGTTCTTTGCATCCGACATTCACGACAGGCCGAATGGTGGGTCGAGTTTTCAAATACTCTCCAACGACATCTAGTTTCTTCACACGCTCACGAAAATGCACAGCCCTCCCTCGGGGCTCTGTTGACTGACCACACCATCTCTGTGTTCAGTGTGCGCCGAACTTGACTAGAATTCATAGCCAACATCGATGTCGTGCTGGAAGAGGTCGAAGCGGCGTACGGGTCTATAAAGGCAGTGATTCAGTCCCGGTCAAGAAAGCCTTGAACCTGCTCTGGAGAACCTCAATACAGCCTGTGTTGCATGATGAGAACGCCACCGTGGTCTCCCTTGCTCAAGAAGTTTTCCTCCAGCTGATGGAGCCTCCTTTCTTTGCAGCTGTCCAAAATACAGCTGCTCCAACACGCGCTCCAAACATGGTGAAACAGCCTCGTGTCGGTATCCCGCTCTCCTGACAGCGATCCTCACACCAATCCTGGAGCTTTGCCCGACTATAGCCATCGACTGCCCCAACTTCAAAACCGTGAACTTCATCCGCGGGGTGATGCTCTCGCACATCTGCCGCCGATGGCGCGAAATAGTGCTGAAGAGCTCGACCTTCTGGACACACATCGTCCTCTCGCGGCCCTGCTGGCGCTCAAAATGCTGCATTGCTCCCACGCAGCGCAGCTCGCAGTTGGCGCAGATCTGGGCTCCGTGCTCCCCAAGCATATCACTGCGTGTGATCTGGTGTTCACGCAGCTGTTCCGGATCCGCGAGCTCTGTCTGCACATGGCGGTGCAGCGTATCCCAGCCGCGCTCCTCCTCCCTGCACCCGTTCTTGAGACATTCACCTGCACTTCCTGGGGCTCCTCGAATTCGTCATCCCAGTCAATCTGTTTGCAGCCGAGGTCCCCCAGCTGCGGCACCTGTCCCTGCAGTACTGTTCACCGAGTTCCCCAGCTGTGGTACCTGTCCCTGCAGTACTGTTTGTTTGCAATGGGACTTGCTCCTATGGACGAACCTCATCTCCCTGGAGCTCATCCACTCGCCCATCCACATTGATCTCCTCCCCAGCATGCCGCACCTCCACTCCCTCATCATGATTGAGTCATTCTTAGCGATGGTGGACACCGAGCCTGTACTACTTGCACGTTTGGAAATGCTCACCCTTATGGGAAGCAGCTGGCTGTGTGCCCGCTTCCTCCAGGCCATCTCGGTCCCTCAGTCCCGCATTGTGCTGAACACGCCATGCAGCACGGGGCACCTGCACTTCGTGTGGGATGCACTCAAGCGGCACTGTGCGGAGGCGGCCGAGCTGGACATATGCGGACTGACATTCGCGGACTGCCGCCTTGTCTCCGGTGAGGGTGTGGTGTTTGAGGTCAGCTTAATATTCAATCACTTGATTGGCCGCTCCACCCCCCCCGGGCTACATTGTCCGCCTATCCGGCGGCGGCTCGCCCCTGCCCTGGCAGGATGACACCATCGCCACCCTCCTCACGATCCTGTTGCTTGACGATGTTGCCTCGCTCATGCTGCAGTGCGAAGGTGTGCGGCTCGCCGCCGAATTTTGTATCTGGTTAATGACAAGGCCAGAATCAGGCTAATTGGAGGCTCAGTTCAGTTAATTCAGCTTGTTTGAAGATTTTCCAGCTATTTATGCTTGGAGATCAATGTTTTACCGATTAAATGGGGGTTAGGCCGATTTTCCAGCCATTTTGAACTGTGGAACCAATTCGACACCAGGTGTCGTGGCCTGTGACAAGGTTTAGATTCCATTGCATTTAAGTAAATGGAGAGCTTGAGCCCAAACCGAACGCGTATCCACTCTCCCAACAGAGGTCCTCACACCAATTCTGGAGCTTTGCCCGACCATAGCTGTCAACCACCCCAACTTCAAAACTGCGAACTTTGTCTGCAGGGTGACGCTCTCGCACGTCTGCCGTCGATGGCGCGAAATCGCGCTGAAGAGCTCGACATTCTGGACACACATCGTCCTCTTGCAGCCCCGCTGGGCGCTTGAAATGCTGCATCGATCCCGGGCAGCCCCGCTCGCAGTGGGTGCAGATCCAGGCTCCATGCTTCCCAAGCAGATCGCCGTGCGCGACCTGGTATTAGCGCAGCTGTTCCGGATTCGCGAGCTGCAACTGCACATGGCGGCGTAGCGTATCCCCGCCCCGCTCCTTCTCCCCGCACCCGTTCTCGAGACATTCCACCTCCACTTCCCAGACCTCTTAGAACTTGTCGTCCCAGCAAATCTATTTGCAGCTGAGGTTCCTAGGCTGCAGCACCTGTCCCTACAATACTGTTCATTGCAATGGGACTCCCCCCTATGGGTGAACCTCGTCTCTCTGGAGCTCATCCACTCACTCATCCACATTGATCTCCTCGCCAGCATGCTGCACCTCCGCTCCCTCACCTCCGCCGTGTTGCACCTGAGGCCCTTCCACAGTGTTGTGGTGCACCGTGACGTCACAGTGTTTACGAGCTAGTTTGAGGGCGACCCGCTCATGGCCACGGGCGACCAGTTCAATGTACCCACAGTGCACTACCCTCAGCTTCGCAAGATCGCGTTCCACCACATCGCATTTGGCAACCGGCACATGGAGAGCATTCTGGACTGGTTGGCACAGCGGAAGCGGTTGCTTTGGCAATAGAGGAGATATAGCTGGTAGGCTGCACGCTCACGACTGTGGATTATGGATCTCTGAAGGAGTTGGTGGGGTGTATTTACATGGAGGGTGGCTAGGCAGGGTTTAGATTTGTGCATAGTGAGGTATAATAAAATATAATAAAAAAATTAGGACAAGGACTATCCAAAGTGAGTGGGAGTAAGAAGTTGAAAGTTTGGAACACGTATAGGATTCCAAGTGCTACTACCCATCAGACACTTTTACTGTTCGAGGAATTAGCATCATGCATTTTCGGCATCTATCCCCCGGGATCGAGGCCAGGAATGCATAAGAAAGCCACACGATATAGCCGGCCTCTTAAGTAATATTGTCAGAGGTCCTACTTTTCCATACCTTTTCCTGCAGGACTTGGAGTGGTCAATTAATATTATTGGCCATTGGGATCTGCATCCAGGAAACACGTGGGTGTGTCGCAATGCAACAGCAATGCTATGTACATTGTTAGAGAGAGGGTTGATCTGTCACGGTGTTTGAAGCAGACGTGCGTGGACAACAACTGCCCAAGTCTCGATTTGGTAATTTTTGACACTGAAGCTGCATGTTGCTTTTTGCACAATAAAAAAGCGGCATATGGTTTGGGCTCAAGCTCTCCATTTATTTAAACACTGAAACGGTGCACTTGATATACGACTAGAAATAGCTTAGATTCGGGCTTGCACAAAACCACCACAAAACCACCACTACAACAATCTATTCCTCCAAAGATGTAAGTGCTTCTCTTTGTGAGTTTGGGTCCGGGCCGTAGTATGCGACCAGCGGGTTTGGAACAAACACAATTCAACTGCTAGACTTCAACAAAGCTGTTCAACAACACGCTAGCACTACGCAGCTGCCAACAACAATACCGCTAGCACCTGGGATGGTCTGGGGTTTATGGGTTGGATACAAGGTGACTGGATCGCTAGATCGAGGGCACCAGGGCAGAGTATGTAGGTTTGTGAAAATCCTCGCAATGGGGTACCCAAAGACTATTGAGGCTAACAACAAGGGGACTTCAATCCTCAAGCAACAAGGCAGTCTTTAAGCCGCTGACCTATTCCTTAACCAAGAACAGGAACGTTTCCACTTTGTATTGGCAATAGACACTATAAGTGTCCAGCTAGCGACCCAACACACTACGACAGCGCTTCCGTCAATATCGGGGTGAAGGCGAAGTAACTGACAAGTTACAGTTGGTATAAAGGTGGGGGCACCTAGTCCGTCTTCTTCTTAGTGGGCTCGAGTCAACACACAATCACCTAGCAGGCGATCCAACACACTACGATAATATCGGGGTGAAGGCAAAGCTGCTAGCGCAACTGCTAGCTGGTTCTCGAAGGGAACACCCTTTGGTTTTATACGTGAAGACCCCTCGAGTCAACAACAGGAACCTCAACTTAAGATCTCGATGTGTCCAGAGTCAACAGTATTGATTCCAATAAAGCTACTACTTGTGAAGTGTGTTACAATCTCCACTAGCAACCTGAGACCACCTGCACCAACTTTGTACAAAGTCGGGGTGTAATAATCTGAGATTCTAGCCTGCTCTGTGCTCCCTTTATACTACTGAGGTCCATGGTACATGTGATAAACAGAATGAATAATATAAATGAGTGAAAATGATGTGATGGATACAACAGCCAATGAAACGACTGCCGTTTGGTTTTATGATGGGTCTATGCCAAGCAGAACAGCCACACTGATCTGCTAGCATCCATTTATGGGTATCATGAGTGATTCCTCAGCCTGCCGCATGCTGCCGGAACCTCTATCCTGACAAAATGGAGTTGAATCTGCCACCTGGAGTCATCTAGCACAGGTCAGAGCACCGGCTAGCATCCGTTTATCTGTTACTGCATATGTGGTGACCCGCGCATCCACACCAATAGCCTGCTAGCTATTCTGCTACTGTCTACTTGTCTCTGTTTGTGACTCATGACAGTCACATGCTCGCATCTGTGTTTCAGGTCTCGGGTCGATCACTAGTAGGGTACTGCATACTAACACCCTTGCTAGAAGGCTGCTAGCACATAGTTTACTACCCTTCAGACGCCAGACTCGCTGCTCGCACCTCCTGCTAGCGTACTCGCAGTTCCACTCTCCTGTGTCTCACTTCCTAGGTGCTAGCACCTTGACTGTGTAGGCTTATGGTTATTTCCCCGTGGTTTGTGCCTCCAGATCGTACTAGCGCGTCACCCTAGTCGTATCTGATGCTACAACCGGCAGCTTGGGCTCACTCCAGTTCTCCTTTATATCACCTAGCTAGAGTCCTGAGTGCTAGTAATAACACTTCAGAAGTGCTAGCGCTTTCCCGTTGTATAAATACTAGTCCTAGGAAATCACAAAATAGCACTAGATGCCGCGCGCTCTTGTTACAGCGTTTCAATGCAACAAAATCTGAACCTTGTCACGGGCCACGACACCTGGTGTCGAATTGGTTCCACGGTTCAAAATGGCTGGAAAATTGGCCTAGCCCCCGTTTAATCAATAAAACATTCATCTCCAAGCATACATAGCTGGAAAATCTTCAAACAAGCTGAATTAACTGAATTGAGCCTCCAATTGGCCTGATCCTAGCCTTGTCATTAACCAGATACAAATTCAGAAATAATTGGCTGTAGGCCTTGCAGTGCATTCCCAAAGCTTTAGAACCAGTTCACAGCCTGCTGGCAACAATTTGGTGGGTGTTGATTTTTTCCCTGTGTCATGGTCCAACTACAGGCCTGTCAGTTTTTTGTGTATTAATTGTAATTGCTTAACCTTTAGGTTAGGCTACTGAGACCAACTTGAAGTTGTGGCAATCAAAGAAACAGAGCACAAACACACCATGGTCATTTCTGCGGAGTTATCATTGGTCCTTTCCAGCAACTGGCTGTTCAAGGACAAGATAAACCAGGTGAATAGGGATTGCCAGTCAGGCACAGAGCGGAAGGATTTTTGGGGAAGTGCTGCAATGAATGAGCTGAACTTGTATCACTTGGGAGGGCTCCTTCCGTGGAGTCATTTTGAACAGAGGGTGGGAGTGGACTTGGATGAGGTGAAGGATGGGCTACCAGGGGTTATTGTGTAGTACAATACATTTGTAAGTATGTGTCCTATTCCCCTTAGCGTTGGCGGGTAGCCGAGTCACTACACTGATACCGGGGAGAGCACCTTGGCATCCACCAGCTTGAGGCGGTGCTGCTGCGCCTCAATATGCACCAGGTGGTGATGATGGTGAGGCACTTGTATGGGAGGGTGTGGATGTGAATGATGCGGCAGGGCCGAGAGTCCACTGGTGATTTCACCACCATCCCGATGTGGTGCAGCCGCTCCTGCTTCAGCGGGTGAACTTGATACGCCCCACCCACTGCTCCATATCTATGCCTTCCATATCCGCTGGCAGATACCCATGCATCATCTTCCTCTTCATCCTCTTCACTCTCCCCATCCCATCTCATGTGTATATGCAAGGCCCGAGGTATGCCGCCTGCTGCTAGTGAAATTGTTGAAGATGATAGTGCTCCTCCTCAATACACCACTCCCGCCCCCTGTTGCTGTCGATGATAGTAGTCGCTGATGATCATACACCGCCATCGCCGCGTCTGCTCTAACACTCACCGCAATTGCGCCGCTTGGTGCCACCACATCACGCCCGCATACACCGCCCAAGCTGCGCCCATACCCGCTGACGTGGAGCCTGTTTGCCTGCGGCGAACTGTTGCTCGCGCTGCCAGGCGGGCTTGTGCTCCTGCTGCTGCTGGCCATGGTCGCGATCACCGTTGTGGAGTACGAGCGCCTCCACACGCAAGACCAGCCCATTCGTCGTCATCGGCGGTTCTCGCTGACTCTGTAGACCCGCCCCGAAGTATTGCGGATAGACGCACGGATGAGGAGGCGTGGCGCTGCTCGACGCCGGCATCGTTGTTGCAAAGCTCCATAACGAAGCCAGCGACCCTGAGGCAGGGACTCGCTGCCGCACTCGTACCCCCTGCTGCCACCACCATCGTCTCTCTTAACGCCCATCCGCGCCGCCGGAAATGTGCTTGCGCGGGTTGACGCCGCCCTCGTACCCGTGCCGCCTCCAATGTCAAAGCCGAGGATGCTGCTGCTGCCGGAGGACTGGTCGGGCAGGTGGAACGAGGCGGGGGAGGAGTCGTCTGCGGTGACGATTTTGGCGGGTGCGGTGCTATGGCGGACGCTCCAACATCGGCCCACTTCCAGTCGCCGGAGAAGGGGCGGGGTTGGGTGAGTGTTTGGAAGGAGTATACTACACCCTGAGGATAGGCGAAAGGCTGTGGCGGAGACGACCGCTGAGAGCGGCAGGAGGCGCACGCCGTTGTCTGTGGACGGACGGGAGCCGGTGTTGCTTGAGAAGGGATTCACTAGAATTGTGTCGGCGGAAAAGGCGGCGGAGCCTGCTGAAAAGCGCCGACTTGATGAAGAACTCCCGGAACGGAGACGGTGGGAGACGCCGTTGTTGACATTTCCGTTGATGGAGGGTGTTGGAGGTGAACTTGAAGATAGGGAGCGCCGGACGAATCAGCGACTGGAAAAGAAATGATAATCAGCATCATATCGAAACGACCATGTATACGAGTTAAAAATTAACGGAGGCGATAGGGCAGCGCGAAAAGAGTCCAAAGTGCACCTCCGGAATGCGCAAAGGCGAAAGAACAAAGAAGAACGAGAAACACGTTCGGAAGTAAGGGTCTTCCAAAAAAGGAAATCGAGGCTCGTAGGCAGCGCGGAGGCAAAATGGGATAAAAGATAGACAGTACACGGACAGCTGCGGGGAAGACGGGGACGCGAAGATAAAGTCGAAATATGATCATGGATTGGCGCAGAAGCAAGGCAATGGCCGGATCGTCGACGAAATGTCGGATGCGTGGCAAGACGAGAGAGCTGCGATGTCGACGGCCCATTCGTCCGCACTTCTTCGACAGCGGAGGTCTATTCGCCGGGTACCGTGTAACTTTGTATGCATCTGCACGCCTCCCGCATATACAGTCCACATCTGCACAAACGTCCCTCCACCGCCGCGCGTCTTGGGAGATGGTGAACAAGGCAAAGGAAAGGGAAGGGAAGCAGACACGCGGTCCCCAACACCTCGAACGCCCTCGCAGCAAAAGAAACAGCGCCCCTCGCCCAAGTCGCGCTGCGCACTCCCCCGCGCCGAAGATTGGATATCGGAGACAAAGCAAAGAAGATGCGCAAGGAAAGAAGACGCGCACAATCCCCGCGCTCCGCTTCCCGGTGCAAAACGTCCTGCCTCCTAATGTGTCCGCCTCCGAAAACAACGCCCTCATCCCCTTCCACCACCCGCAACAGGTCGAAGAGGGGGAACGCGACAACGAGACAAGGAAAGAAAGAAGTAACGAACGCAGCACGCGCAATGCCCAGCAGAAAGAGACGGCAGAGCTCGCGACAAGTCGAGTGTGCACTCCCGAGAAGACGTGCAAGAAAGAAAGCCGCGTCTACGCGAAACGCCCCCACAGCGGACACCTCTCCAATGTATCCGCCTCCCCAAAGCAAGGCTTGCAGCGCGTCGAAGACGGGCAACGAGACGAAGAACAAGAGAAGGAGCACAGCGCGCGCAATCCCCCAAACGTGCCCGCGGGCGCCCTGCGTGAAAAAGGAAGCTACGCTCTGGGGCAAATGAATCCAGAGGGTGCATGCTCCGGTGGGGAGGCGGGAGACGAGCAAGCACCCGTGTTTTCCCTGGCTCCCCGCTCCCCAAATCACGCCTCTCCTGTCCAATCCCCCCAATCCAAAGAAAAACGCACAAAAGCCCGCCCATTCACCCTTTACCACCTCTATAGGATTCGGATTCGGATTCTCCTCTCCCTCCGCTGTGTACGTTCCCTCCGTTGCTGGGGCTGGGGGCGTCTCGAAATCCGGCGCGAAAGTCGTCGTGGCCGCTGTTATTGTCGCTGACGCCGAAGTTGATTGCGCTGTTGCTGTTGGTGCTGGGGATGGTCTGGCCGGCGTCCCCCAGCAAAGAACGATCGCGTTTGGGCTGGTTTGGGTTAATTGAGGTTGGGAGATACAAAACGAAAGAACGGGAAGGAAGTGAATGAGTGAGCGGCTAAAGTTAAGCAGAAAGAAGGAAGGAAGGGGGGAGGCTGGAGGGGGGAAGATAATGGAGGGATGGAAGAACAAGAGAGGGCAGGGAGAACTGCGTCTGCATCTGCGTCTGCGTCCACGGCAGGCGCTGAGAGTGCGCATGAAGCGCATGGATTCATGGCAACAAGGTCGACTGCGCGCTGTGCGACCTTCGAATCACGAACTACTCGAAGAGGGAGGAAGGAAGGAAAGGCAAAGAAGAAAGACGAGACGGACTCACCTCATCCATATCGATATCGACATCCACATCCATATAGCCACCGTCGCCGTCGCCGCGCCTTCATACCCTGTTGACGTCCCCGGACGCTGCGCCGTCCTCCCGCCTATCCCCGGCCCACTCAACGAATCCTACCGGCTCGCGCTTCACGGCCGCACTCGCGCGCGCGCTTGCTCACTCCCGCTTGCGCCTTCGGACTCTGGGAGTCGTTCGCGGCGGTATTGGCGTTGGCGTCGGATGCGGAGGAGACAGACCTAGGTGCGTGCAGCGTCGCGAGGTCGCATGTCATACCCTCATTCTGCGCGGTCCTGTCCGCATGCACGGTTTGGGCGTGTTGGCGGAGCCTGTCGTTGGCGAGGTGAGAGAATGGTTTGGAACAGTGGGCAGGCAAAGGGATATTCGCCGGTGTATTTTCTGGAAGCGAGTTAATATATATGTGCCATGGACGTGTATGCGAGAAATAAATAAAATGAGGAAGACATGAATGATTGAAGGAAGGGAGGGAGCGGATGTACAAAGGAGTACTGAAGGGGAGGGATTGGGATTGGGACATGGACTAGGGAGCGTATCGCGCGTACGCGAATGCACGGGTCCGTATGGCACGCATTGAGCGGGTGATCGGGTTGGTTTAAATCAGGAGATGTGAGACGGGGGAGACGGTGTATGGGTACATGAACAACGAGTACGAATAAGGATTGGACGGGGATGATTAAGAATGGGAAGAGATGCGCAGCACCTGTAACGCCCACATATCCCGTCAAGATAGAGGGGGAGATCCCACGGGTCTCCCCCTCTAATTTGACGCGTTTAGGCGTAGGGCCGCACCACGCGTTAATTCTGCGTTAGCAATAGCTATTTAGCCGTAGATATTGATAGATGTAGAGATCAGTAGATATGATACCATCCAATCTATCCAACAGCCGCAACAGTTGTCATCAAAGATGGCGCGCGCGCCTCCCGCCATCATTCCCATCAAGATTTCAGTGAGCGGCGCCGGCCAAGTCCGTCCCGTCCTCAAAAATGCCCGTAAATTCACGAAAAAAAAGGAGGGGTACGATACAGGTACTACTAACATATGTAAAAAAAATCAAGCATGTAATACAAGTGGTAGTATGATATATGTCCAATCTGTCATTGCTGGTAGTATAAAAGTCCGTAAAATATCAGGCAGGGGCCTACAAGGCGGGCGCGGGTGCGGGGGCAATCGTGCGCGATGCGCACAATCGTCTCGAAGGCATCGGCGATGGCCTCCCCGTCAATGTCTGCGTCCTCGTCCTCACCATCGTCCTCCTCATCCTGCGGCGGCGGAACGACCGACGTGCGCCGAGAGGCCTCCTGCATCTCCACGTCCTCGCCGTCGCTCGGAGCTGCCTCAGGTACCATGCGCTCCTTGCTGATGCACACGCCCGGGGAGAGGGATGCCGTGAAGCCCTCCTCCCTGCTCAGCTTCGTCAAACGCTCCATATGCGCGCTATTGAAGCGCGCACGATCCACCCGCTGCACCTTCAGCTGATGCGCAAGCGCCGCCTTCCCCTCTGCCTGGAGCCGTCCCTCATGATACACAAGAAACCGCTCCTCATCCACCATGTAGGTGATGAGGCGCGGTATCTCAATATTGAGTCTTGCAAGCTCCTCGTCGGCACGGAGGAGCTTGTAGTGCTGATCCATGGCAAGGCGTCCCGCCGGTTGCGCCCAAGGCTCGGTGCGGATGTCCTCCCTGCCCTCCCGCAGAAGGTCGAAGTCCGCCAAAAAGGCGTAGTCGACAATTTGCTCCCAGCTGAGCTGCGTTCTTGGTGGGGAGAGCATAACGGCGGCGTCGTTGTACCTGTCGAGCGCCGACCTCACTCCCTTGGACCGCGCCTGCAAAGCCTTGGCAATATGCTTCCGTAATTTGTACCCTAAGCCATCGTAAGCCGGTCGTCCGTCAGAGGGGCAAAGAAAAACGCACCCGTGTCCGCCATGTGAACTTTGGAGAGCTCAAACATGCGCGCGACAACGAGGCCCTCGAGCTCGTCGAGCGCACGCTGATAACGGCGGTTGGCGACCATGAGGGCCGTCGTCGCCCATTCCGCGCCATCTGGCTCCCATCGTTCGGCGATCCCCAGCCGGAGCTCCAGGTCCTGCACGGCGGCCAGCGTCTTTGATACCAGTTCTGTTGCGTGCCGCCTCTGGGTTTCAATCCGCTGCGTCTGGCCCGCGGCCGCCGAGTAACTCGCACCGGGGACTGCCTCTATGAAAGACAGCCCATCGGTTCGGATCTGGCTGAGGCGGGACCTGCAGTCCCCTTCAGTAAGGTTCGACGGCATGTACAGAAACGGAGACTTACTCGTGGTCATGAAGATTGACAAGTTTTTGGTAGTATTCCATCTGCAGCGTCTCCTGCGCAGGCTCCTTCGTGAGTGAGTTGAGGTAGGTCTTCTCTTTCTCCAGCCAGGTCTCAAAGACCGAGCGCGTCTCGACACCAAGGCTCGCCATGGTTTCGCGGAGCATGGGGAGCGTGGCTTTAATTTTCAGCGCGCGCCGGTATTTGTTGGCAAGAACGGTTGCTGTGAAATACATGGTGAGCAAGAGCATAAAGACAAGACACCAATGACTTACAAAGGCCTTGGTAGGCGTCCACCGTATCAGCATGCTTGAGGTACGTGGTAATGGCTTGTTGGCGATGAAACGCGGTGGAGTATCGCGTTCTCGAGGCGAGGGCATTTGATTTGGAGAAGAAGGACTCGCATTCCTCGAGGTCCTCCAGCCCCACCCCCTCAACGTATGTTGTTAGGTTCTTTAGTTGGCAACGGCGGCAGTGGGCATGGCCGTGAAAAGCGCCGACCAGGGACTTATAGTTGTTGGCGGAGGCAAGCAAGGAGAGGACGGGGTGCATTCGCACCATCTTCCCGAACTTGCACCCGATGTCGTAGCCAGTCGCGACCTCGCCGAGTACGTTCAGCAGGTGCGCGGTGATTGCGAAGCCGTATTTCGCACTGCCCAGGTCGTGAGTACATTCCGCGGAGCAGATGAGACACAGGAAACACTCACAGCTCGCCGCTCTTCACCATATCCACGGCGACGAGAACAAATGAGTGCCTGCAGAGGCAGGGGAAGAACCCCGTCTCATCGTACATCCCGTATGCGCGCGCAGTGACGTCCTCCTTCATGTTCGCCCATCGCTCGTCGCAGCCGTCGTCATCCGGGTCGTCTGCTCCAGTTCCGGCCTCGAACCCCTTCATCAACTCCTCCAGCCCCTCCTTCGCCCACCTGTCTACCTCTTGGCGCGGCAGGTAGTGGTCGCCCGGGGCGACGCGGTCATCACGGCGCTCCTTTGAGGCCCCCGGCACGGCAGTCCCGGAGTCATCCACCCACTCCCCGCTCCCGCCGCCAAAAGCGCGCGAGGGAGTTGTTGCCGTCGAAGGTGCAGAGGAGAGGAATACGTAGCACCTCCTCGCCTTCCAGTTTGTATAGGCAGCAAGGGCAAGCGTTCTTGAGGCGCCAGTTGGGCGTATCACGACCGAGCGCCGCCTGAGTGCGCTTGTCCACCTCGGCACGTATGGCGAGGTAGACGTCGAAAGCCACAGAAAATTGGGCCCCAAGATATGGGCACCCGTGGCTGTAGTAGGATGCCTTCGGTGGTAGCTGTAGCCAGCGGATCCGATTCCAAATCAACGGTCTGTAGCCAGGGGCCTGGCTGGCTAACTCTCCCCGCCTATTTTCCCTGTCCCTGCTCATCCTGTGAAAGTCACGCTTCCTGCTGATTATTCTCGGCATGTTCGGCGGTGTTGCAATCCCAACCAAATCATTTTCAGGATGTGTATATTGTACATATGCGCATCAATACCCGCTTTCAGCCTGTCTCCGCCGTCGCGCCATCACGCGCCGTCCATCAGCTCCCTCCCGCCTATCACACGCCGTCCATCATGCTCCCTCCCGCTCCCCCTCGCCCTCCCTGTCCCGCCTTTCTGCCCGCGCTCAAACCTCCACCGATGCCGCCGCCTCCAAATCCGCCACTCCTCCTTCCACCAGCTCATCCGCGCTCTCCCCACGCACCAGCTCGCGATGTACCTGCCCGCGCCATCACGCGCCGTCCATCAACTCCCTCCCGCCTATCACACGCCGTCCATCATGCTCCCTCCCGCTCCCCCTCGCCCTCCCGTCCCGCCTTTCTGCCCGCGTTCAAACCTCCACCGATGCTGCCGCCTCCAAATCCGCCACTCCTCCTTCCACCAGCTCATCCGCGCTCTCCCCACGCACCAGCTCGCGATGTACCTGCCCATCGCGCTCCAGCACCCTCCGCACTGCTGACGCCATTGAACAATCCCACCCGGTGTAAAAGCTCTCGGCCACTTTCCGGTGAGTATGCACCTGATGTAGCGCGTACGCGCGAAGGCCCGCGCGCAGCTCCGGCGCGATATCCATCCGCTCGGCCGCCCGTTCCTGCCACTGCCCTTGGATCCACCGCAGCATGCGGAGGACCCGCTTCATCTCCTCCCTCAACAATTGTACCTCCTCAACCCACCGATCCCTACGCGCGCGGGCCTTCGACCACTCCACCCGCACTGCTGGGAGGTCGTTAGCCTCGTGCACTATTTTAGTACTCCGCACTTACCTTCATGCAGCTGTACGTCCTCTTCCCCCGGCCCCCCGCCCGTGGTCCAGATCCACGAGAAGTTCTTCTTGATGCTCGGCTCCGCACGCGTGCGCTTCGATGATCCCAGTCGCGCCAGCTTCTTTCGTGCACTCGCGTCGTTCTCCTCCGCGATATTTGTATTCAAATCCGACGCCAACAGTTCCTTGAACTGCGGCTCGGACGCTGCCCCAACCAGCTCCAGCAAGGCCTCCCGCGCCCGCCGGTACTTCTCCGCCACCCGATTGATTCTGTCCCCGACCCGCCCAATCAATGTCGCAGATCGTGTCGACGCCTTCTGCCCCACGGCATTCGAATTCCGCCAGGTGATCAGATGCCTCTGCGCGTGCAGACGGCTTCTCAGAACATCCAGCGCATCCGTACACTGGGCGCGGCGCAGCTTGGCTTCTATTTCCGCCACACCTCTCTTGCACACCAGTCGCCGGACCTCCGCGCTCATCTCCGACGGTAACCAAAGCTTAATGTCTTCTGCTTTTGGTGGTGCCGCATCCGGATCGCGCGCCTCCTCCACCACCTCTTTGATAGCCTCTATCCCAGGCATGAAAAGCACCTGCAGGCGCTCGAACGTCCGCAATTTGCGGTGGAAAGACATCCGCATTTCTTGAATTTGACTTGCGCGGTCTGCGGTGACGAGCGTCACTCCCTTAACCTCTGACTTGATTCGTCGTCTACATTCCATTTAGTCATCACATTCATCAAATAATAAACCACGTACTGCGCCTCCTCTAGCACCAGACCCGATTTAATGAAAGCAGCCGGGGTAGCATTTGTATTTGCGAACGTCTCGCGGCCCTCGGCCACATCTGCAGCCTCTGCAGTTTTGAGCTCCAGCAAAACTGCTGCTTCTGTCGGTCCAGCTATAAGCGAAGCTCATCAGTCCCTCCCACGGAAGCTCAGACAGCAGCTGAGGAACGTACCGCCCTTCCCGCCCGCCAAACAATACGGATTCAGGTTATTATCCTTATCCGACTGCCAGTCCGTGATGTGCTTCTCCCACTTTTTCCGCACGCTCGCGTCAATTGTACTGTCGACGTCCTGGAAAGCCGCGACCTGCTTGTCCCTCTCCGCGATAGCAACGATCAGCTTACGCGCTAGAGTGTCCCCTGTCCATCATCTGTCAGTAACCACCCCCTTCATCAATTAGAGTCAATTCGTACCTTGGCCGACGTTCTTCTCGAAATTCATATGGTCCACCTTGTTCTCAATGGCGTCGTGCCGCGCCCCGTTCCCCATCTCCTTCGTCGAGAATGCTAGCGGGTTAAGGACCGCCCACGTCCTCTCGATCCCCTCCCCGTCCGTCCTTCCCACCCCCTCAGCATAGCTCAGGGAGTTCTGTGTCTGGCACGATGTCTCGTGCGCCGCCGCGTGCCACACTGGGAGGGCGTATTGCACCTTGTAGTCGGCCAGACGTGTCGTGGAACCCAGCGCCTCCTCGACTTTCTCAGCGCGTCGCGATAAATTGATTTTCCATTGGCATACGATGTCGTACGAGATGGTGATGGCGAGGAGCATGACGCCGAGGATTGCGCACATCACCACGTAGTCTATGTTCGCATACCTTTTCTGTAGGGTTAGCGTCGACGACTCGTGGCATGCGACACCGAAACACATACCGCTCGCCCTTCTGCAGGTCACCCAGCCCCTGCGGTCGTACCAACCCATGGCGCGCACAAACACACCCCCCCACCCCCGAGCAACGTAGGCCGGCCGTTAGACGTGTCTCCTTCTGCAGCAGCGCTGCGAACGCAATGCATGTGCTGACCTAAAGTTCTCCTGGTCAGTCTAATCTGGAGACGATCTCCTCAACACGCCACTTACGTCGCTTTCTGCCACATAATTCCTGAGATGTGTTTTATATCTTTCCTCCTCTACCATATACCCAAGCCCTGAACCAAGCGAAGGATTCTGGATTTCGTTTGCTCGCAAGCGGTTCTTCAGGCGAAAATTTGCGTCCACAGCCAAGATGAGCATGAATAAGAACCTGAACGTTGTTAGGACTAATCACTGTCAGAAATATATTGCGCTCACGCGTATTTAGGATCCACATCTCTCCACCCCTCCGGCAGATTTTTGCCTTCTGCAGGACATGCCCAACATGGAACCGCTAACGACCCTGGCTTTGCGTTCCGCAGTCCGTCAGCCGTGTGCAATAACCCCGCCCGTATCACCATCAGCAAAAAACCTGAACTGGCGCGCCATTCGAGAGAACGCTTTATAATGATCCTACACCCAGGCTCTATCAGCGCCTTGAATATCTCAGCATAATTAATTTGCCAACGTACCGGCACACTCGATACCCGCAACGGGTCCATCTTCCGCTCCAGCGCACCCACAAAGTCATGCGCGCTCACGTTTCCGACCACGTTCAGCATCCGGAACCACTCTAACACCCCCAGTGTCGCGCAGGTCTCGGGATCGATTGTCGTGGCTGGATACCACGCGTTGTCCAGCAGCTGCCCGAGAGTGCCGTTCGCAACGCGCCGACTCTTCTCGCAGTTGCAATAGCGAATGGTCATAGGGTGAATCCCGGTGATGTCAATTACGACCATCCTTCGTTCGCGGTCTGGGAACGCGCACCGGGATCCATGGTGGCCTAGCTGGTACACAAGCCCCAGGCTCCCCAACCCGCCCGACAGCTTCGTGTTAACAAAATGTTGACCATTCCATTCCTGAGAGTCCATGTAGGTCAGCGGGTCCACCGGTGCTGAGGGCATTGCGCTTACCTTTAAGCAGTGCAGTGGGTTAAGCTTATGGTTCGACATGACACAGTCGAGGCACTGCAAATACTCCCCGCACTGCTCGCAGCGGAAAAGTCGCACACCCGGACCATAGGCGACGTTGCAAACGGAGCACGCAGGGTCGAACATATAGTCTCCGAGCCCTGCCCGACGCAGCAACGCCTCACCAAACTCTGTAGCTAGCGGACGCCACAGGCTCATTGGGTCGACCTGTATGTATGATGAGTTCCCAGGCCCAAATTATCAAAGCTAACTGACCGAGCTTGCATAGCGCTTGCGCTTGGCGGTGTCTTCATCCAGCGTCGTTTCGAATGAGGTGACTGTGTCTGCGACGGCATGCAAATCCCCGCCGTCGTCGTCTGGAACGGGAGTCCAGTTGGCGTAATCATCCCCCAAATCAGTCAACGTCCGACGTCGTTTGACTGGGCGCACACCCTGCACACCACTCCTCATCCGTGCCCCATCGACAGAGATGTGGAAGCTGCGGTGCGAGGTTAGGGTGGGCCCTCCGACATCCGCAATGTGCAAATCGTCTGCTCGTCGGGGAGCCATTCCGGAGGGAGGGTGCGTCGAGTCGCAGCAACACGTCAATCTATCCCCTACCACAAAAACAGCTGAAAATCAGCAGAAGCGAAAAGAGATCAAACACAATCAGAATCACCGATAGTGAGTTCTCGTTTCAGAAATCCCCCCTTGCTTTTTACTTCTCTCTCTATGAGTGAGCCGCCGCTCGAGCCGCCGCCCCCAGCGCGCACGAAGATCCAACTCTTTGCCCAGGAGAACCACCACATACGCAGTACTTAATTGTTCATGTACCCACCCGCCCTCGTTCTTATTGAATCTTCCAGCACGCCTCGCTTTCGATCCCCCGTCCGAGATCATCTCGGATTTTGCAGATGTGCGCACGCCCCAGGAGCGGCAGGCCCGTATCCACCTCATTTTGCGGCAACGGGCGGCCCTCGAACGGGATGCCGGGTACAACCGCATGGTCTCCCAGATTTCTCTCGTCAGGGACATTGAGGAATGGGGCAAATACCAGGAGCGGCGCGCCCGTGAGGAGGCCGAAACAGCTGCCCGCACCCAGCGCAGACGGGAGCGCAAGGCAGCGGAGGGTCTCGCAGAGTGGGAGAAACGGCAGCCTGCCGGCGGACCCATTCGCCGCACTCCTAGCCTTCGACTTGTCAATAGGCGAGGGAGTCGGGAGCCGCGAGAGGTTCCACTCACCGAGGACGACCTCTACCTGGACGAGTCGCGTCCCCCTTTCGTCACTTTCCTTCCCCTGGATTTGCGACACCTCTGCAACCTGTGCCACAACATCAAATCCCACCCCGTAAGGTGAGTTTGCCCGAGGTCGCGCCCAGTCTTAACACCCAGCTGACTCCTCCACAGATACAAATGCGGACATAGCAACTGCTACGTTTGCATTCGAGTTGAGCTCGAGACCAGCTGGTCATGCCCGACGTGTGACCAGCGCATCACTGCCCGCCCCGTCCCTCACCAAGAAGAAGCGGCCGCGATCGACGCCGCGTATCCGGAATGGGACCAAAGCTGTGTTGACTACCAGTGGGATGGCTTGGTATTCCCAAACACGCGGCTTAGCTGATGCCCTGCCTGCGTAAAATAATTTTGCGTAGCGCGTTTCTGTTCGAACCAACTCTTGCATCAGCTCTTTTGTTTCAGCACCAGTGTGAACGACTCGTATTGACGGTGTATTCGAAAAACGTAAGACAGTTGACAACGTAGTCGCATTGGTCGGGGAGTTCTGGATGCGCAATCACAGAATGAGCACGCGAAATGATAGAACAAGCTAACGACACACCGGCTAGAGGGTCATGCCCTCCGTATCACGCATGATACGCGGTCGGTGAAGCGCTTGGCTTTCACCGATCCCGCCACGTCGCAGCGACCATGCGACAATGAGCTGAAACGCGACCACGTGCGTGATGGTATCGGTATAGCCACGGTGTATGAGAGGTCTGTTCAGTCGCAGGCACCTACAATCCGCTGTGCACATTTTGTCGTCCTCGTTTCTATTGCAATAATTAATGAACGATACCCAAGGTAGAACGCAACACACTGACCTAGGAAAAGAAGCTCTCGGCTGCTTGTTGTCTCGAGACCGAGCGATCACGATCTTCCGGGCACCATGCCCGACACTCGTATCATATCATCAAGATCTTCCACGTACTTACCGTGCTCGTATGTTTCTTGCAGATCCCGGTTACCCTTTGACTCTTACCATGCACGGTGGACCGGACCCGCTATATTGTGAGTGTTGAAACAAGGACTCGGGGTGACGGATTCACGAGTTCGGGCAGAGATTCTGGTATGCTTCCTCATCAATACTGGGACATGCCCCCACTCGTGGATGGTATGTTTTCGTTGCTTTCTTTTGATGCCAATCAATCAGCTGAATCTGCGACAGACATCACCGACGATGTGAGCACATGGACAGGTCTTGCTCTTGCCGCGCAGCCGCTGCCGCCGTACATGGATATGATGATCACTTGGCGCAGGCACAACTCGCAAGATCCTCACTGTTCGTAACAGCGTGTGGCACTCCTGTTCGACTTCGACTGGCTAGGATCAACTTGCAAAGATAATAGAGTACCTTGTACCTCTGGTAGTCGAAGAAATCTCTTGCGAAAATGGTGTGTCGTGGAATTCAGCAAGCAACGAAAACAAATCAATTGTTCATCTGGTGTATTTACGCAACTGGTCAACATGCCAGGTGTCGAGCTGCTGCTCGAGGTTGGCACGGCGGCTTGCTTTTTTAGCCTGAAGCCGCGAGCGGCGGGCCTCTTCAGCAAGC
Organism: Mycena olivaceomarginata; assembly: GCA_029378375.1. NCBI lineage: Eukaryota > Fungi > Basidiomycota > Agaricomycetes > Agaricales > Mycenaceae > Mycena > Mycena olivaceomarginata. The sequence goes on along the minus strand of JARKIC010000906.1, from coordinate 33,656 downwards.
CTACTGCGATGCCTGTGAGTGAAGGAAGAAAGAAAGAGGGGTCAGCAGAGCAGATGGCAAAAGGCGACCTCGCACCTCTCCCTATACTTCCGAGATGCCTCACGGCGTGCTGCTAGCCGCACCTCCAGCTCCTCAGGGGGAATTACATGATCCTGGTTGCGCAGGCGCGCCATGCGCAGACGGGTTTTTGCGTTGCGTTCATCTCGATTCCTATCAACCATAACCGTAAGAAAGAGTGGGTGGGATTAGAAACCACCGACTTGCGATGGTACTTGCGAGAATACTTCGCATTCATGACACGTCGCTGCTCGAGATCCTCCTCGCAGGTCGGGGGACATTCTGGGCAGCGAAAGAGACCGGGACTGGCAAGGAAGAGAGGAACAGAGGGGTAACGTAAAGTCATTCGGTGATCGCCGAGCCCTAAAATAATACCGGTTCCACCCACCTTTCGTCGTTCCACAGTTGCCTCAGCGCACGTCTGGCCTTTAGGATATCCTGCAAGGCAAAAGACATATTATTTGTGATTTAATTATGCTAAAACTAAGTAGGCTCGAGGTATTTCAATTCGGTGCACGAACTTGAACCACGCAGTTCACTCTCCACTATGGGCTTGCTACTGCGTCTAGGTGCATTTCAAACTTTTCTTGTTGGCAGTTATGTATTGATAGCAATAGGAACGAACTGATGTGAATAGCTGTTTACGAGTTTCTCAGATTTTTGGGTGCAGACAGTAGGTCGCAGGACACGATTCAACATTGATTTAGCATCGGTGCCCCCCAAACATTAATCGGAAATCCGGGAGTTCACAACATCCTACTATCTTCGGTCTTTTGTGGATGCGATCATAAATGCCCAAAGATCGTCTGTGAATATTTAGAGAGGCAGTGAGCAACGAGCGGAGCGGCGAGCGGCAGTTGAACGGAGTCGTGATGAGTGCACCAGACAATCGTGGTGAGTGCACCATATACTCGTGGTGAGTGCACCAGACTCCCAACGGATCGTATACGACCATTGATTACCGATTAAATACGACGCTCAATCCGGGGAGGCGAGGATTCATTGCACCACACAGACACGGCGCTTTACACAAGGGCAACAGGATTTATAAACAAGGTGAATATTCTATATACACGAGCGGATCCGCTGGACTTCCACTTCCCCCCGGCGCTGCGCGCGATCGAATTTCTCCAAAGCTTCAGCATACGTGGCCACTTTCTCATCACGACTTCTCTGAATACCCAGCACGTTGAGGGCACATTCAACGCTGCAAAATGAAGGGCAAGATCAATGTCAGAAAGAGTTACGGAAAGGGAGGTGTCCATACAAGTTGTCAAAGATTCCGGGGTTGACGCCAGCGTAAACAACGTAGCAGGGGCCGTTGCCACCCAGGAGAGTACGTGCGGGGGGGGGGGGAAGGGGCTTGCGAGGAGGACACGGGCGTAGGTGACCAGGCGGCCGAGTCGCAAGTCCACCCCCGCGCCACGGCTACTTGATAGGCTTCTTCCGCTTGAGCCCGTGTGGCGTAGCCTTGCTGCAGCGCGAATCGGACACCTGATGTCAGAGGCTCTACTTCCTCCCTGCAAGAGGCGAAATCAGCAAATAGAAAGAGGAATGCAAATGGGGACGGACCAGGATTCGAAGACACCAGTGGCCAGGCCACGGAAAACAGTGTACGCTTGCGGTGACGGCCGGCGCATGCGAGATCTCCTTATCGCACGGACGTGAGATCGGGGGCTCCCCTGCGTCGCAGCTCCGGCCTCGGACCAGTCATTGGAGACGCCAGAATGACCGGGTGAGTGAAAGGAGTAGGTGGTTCGTGAGGTCGAGGGCGGCGTTGATGGAGCCGGGATCGCGGTTGGGATGGAAGGTAGGACGGAGTAGCGTGGCGGGGGTGTGGTCGGAGTGATACCTGTGGGGACAGAAGCAGGAGATGAATCCTCCAGACTGAGCGACGCGATGATTTCGTCGAGGTCAAAGACAGGCACGGCCTCCTCCCGGTCCAGGGCCGCGATAATTTCATCGAGGTCGTAGAGGGGGACTGGCTGGTCGGGCTCATGTTGGACCATGACGGTGGAACGCGGATAATTGGTGCATGTGCATACGCATCCAAATCAGATTCTCCGAGTCCTGATGCCGGCGATATTTACTTGCTCAACTTCTTCCTACTCCTCCAACTCGTGAGTGTTTCGTTCGCCCTGGCAGCATGAGTCCTAACAGCACAGACAGTATGCTTTGCACCTGGGTGGTGATCTATGGTCCGCAAGATTCTGGGGGGAGGACGCGTCGGTGCATATTCGGTTGGGTTTGCCATAAAACTGAGACTGACCCAATGAGCTTAGCGACGATGGCCCCCTGACAATACTTGTGATGCTGGTCGTGTTTCACCGCTCCATGCACGCGGTCGCTCATCAGAAGTTGTGTGCTCATCGTCATCGCGGATTGCCTCTCACTGAAGGCCAAGACGGCGAAGGAATCGAGCGAGGCTGGGACGCCGTCAAGAAAAATTGTAGTTGACTGTCATCGGTCCAAGGGATGCAAAAATAAAAAACATTTGTTGGGTGAACGATGATACATGGTGGTGTCACTAAGAGTATAAATGGCCCGCACACGGCCCATTGCTGAGACAGGCGGGGCAACGACCGGGAACAACCCACCTAGGGTAAGACGTAATGAGCGAAAAGCAAAATAAATAAATAAACGAGACTTGCCGGCGTACAAGATCTTCAATGCAGGGGTAATCATCGGGGCCAGCATTGAGGATGGGCAATTTCTGGGTCGGCGCGTTGGGGTCAGCGCCAACACCGTGCTTGATGACCATCAGATTCCCCATCGGAGCATGCACACGCAGGTCGGGAGGCAGTATTCTTCCGATGGATTTGTTGCGACCAGCCGGATATTTGTCCCAATCGGGATGGTGGACACAGGAGGGGACGATAGTGAAAGACACCCCGGGGAGCGTGGCGTGTCGGAAGTTGGGCTTCGGGCAGATATCGCAATGTGCGGAGCTGTGATCGAGGCTGCCCTCGATTACGTCGGGATCGGTGAGGTTGACGTCTGTGCCATAAACGCCATAAGGGAAGAAAAGGGTTACTTTTTGCGGAGTGGTGCCCAGCATCCAGGGAAAAAGAACAGCGGTGCGGGTCTCTATAACCTTCTGGAGGGAGGTGTGAGTGTGGCGAGTGGGGTGAAGGGCGCACATCGCACGTACCGGAGGGGACCTGGAGGACGGCATGAGAGAGATGATGGGCCGGGAGAGATGATGGAAGGTACATGCATGTGCTTTTGAGTAATTAGCGAGCCAGGGGGCCGCTGAGTGACGACGCGCGCTTGAGATTGCCGAGCCATTTTGTTTGTTGACCAGGAGGTGACCGCGAAACCAGCCCAAACGAAATTCATCGCGGTGAGAGTCTTTTCTGGCAAGATTCAAGTCGGCGACTCACTTCCAGGTGCCACAGCGAGCGTCCAAAAATGACGCACAAAAAACGCGCGTACAAGCGGAAAGCCAAGGAATTGCGTCGCAACAACAAACTGTGGGCGGAAGGAGCGCGTGAAGACTTGTTGCGCCCACATATCCCCGCGTATGCCGATGCTCTTTCAAGAGGTTGGCGCGCCGAACGCGACTATATGCAGAAAGTCTGCAACGAGTACCATGCTCGCATTTCTTGGCGTTTGAAGGACCACGAGGAGCCCGAACTCCCGCTTCCGAGCTACGACCCACTGGCCCCGCCTGTCCAAGAGACCCTGTCTGACGAAGAACGAGAGGAACGGCACGCTCGACACCAGGAGCTGGAAACAGTAAGTGTGATGTGAAGTAACGTGACCGGTATCTTATGCGCACGTTAGCGAATCCGACGTTGGCTCAAATACCGGGCGCGGTCTCTTCGCACTTCGGTGGCGTCAAATGCCTCAGTTCTGGACAACCCTCTATCCGTCCTCATGGGTAAACTCGCGGGTCTCCAGCGAGCACCGAAAGCACGCCAGGCCTATCAGCAGTTCATGTCGGAAGAGGCGGTAACCATCGCCGAGGAGGTGAAAACCCGCTGGAGTAGCGAGCGCGCGGTCAATGCGGATGGCAGCCTCAACACGAAATCCCCTGACGCCAATTTCCGCAGCGCCGTCGCGCGGGATCTTTTCAAGCAGAAGTCGACATCTGACCAGGAGGCGTTCAAACTGCGTGCCGTCCAAAAGGCAAAGGATGAGAAGGAGGCTTACGAAATGGCTATGAAGGCGGGCCCATCCAAATCGCCCGAGGCCCGACAAAAGTAAGTGCAGTGGGAATCGAGAAGGTCCGTCGGCTGACGCGCCACCTAATCCAGATGTATTGACAATATCGGGAAATTCATGGGCCCAATAATGCGTGGACTTCAAGAGTATACGGGGCTGCAGGGCTTCTTAGTGATGGGTGGACCCATGCCGAGATGGGGTGGCGAGGTTACCACTGTACAGTACGTGCCCGATGTGCGCACCGAGCATGTCCTGGAACTGATTACTTGGTAGCATTTCAGCAGGAGTAAATCTCGCAGCCAGCCCTACTCCCTTCCCTGCGTGGGACCAGGAGCATTGGAATCGCGAGATCATAGGCTCGTTCATGAAATATCTGGATACAGCGTACAGTAAGTCATCCTCGATGAATCCTCAAGCGTGCAGAAACTGATCAAGTATTGTTAGCGGACGAGGAGCGAGCTGAGGCTGCGCTGCCGGCGGAAACGGATGCTGCGCCGCTGAAGGACGCGCCCTATCGCTTCGACGACGAGGGAAGCGACGAGGATGACGATGACGATGACGATGACGATGAGAGCGCGTCCGGCTCTTTGTCGGAGGACGATTCAGCAGACGAGGTGGTGGGGAAGAGAAAAAAGAAGGGGGAGACGGCTAAGAAGCGCAAGGGGAAGGGGGCAGCGGCAGCAGTGGAGGTGGCAGAGGTGGACGTGACGGGGAAAAAGAAGCGGAAAAGGCTGGAAGGGGGCACCAGTGGCGAGCCGGCGGCGAAGAAGTCAAAAACAGCCAAACGGGGGGATAAAACTGCGGCGGAGAAGGAGGCGGAGAGGGTGGCGAAGGAGGCTGCCGATAAACTGAGGCAGTCTCAGGAGAACGAGCTCAAGAAGGCTGCCGAGAACTCTGCACTCCTTGCGGCGCTTGGCTCGAAGCAAGCTGCGTCGACGGCAGCGTTGCGCCTCGACGGCGGCAAGCGCAACCCCGCCCGCAAGCACAACCCCGCCCGCAAGCACAACCCCGCCCGCAAGCCTGCCGCTAACCCACAAAGAGTGGCAGCTCTGCGACGAGCACGGCGCCACCAAGGCAAGGAGTTGGACGATGGCGATGATGACGAGGGGGGCGGTGATGACGAGGGGGGCGGGGAGGAGCAAGACGGCGCAGCCATGGACGTAGACAAGGAGGGCGGCGGGGAGGACGGGATGACGCCAAATGGAACACCCCGAGACGGTAGTAACAGCGCGGCCGGTGACATTGACATGTCTCTACCCCCGCCTGACACCACTCAGCCCACAAGTACACCCCCGCCCGCACCCCCGCCGTCCCAGTCCCCTCTCCCGCCACCTAAGATCGCGCACGCACCCCCGCAGCAGTCACCCCCGCAGTCTCCTCTTCCGCCCCCGCCGCCTAGTGAGGAACCCCATTCAAACGTCCCACGTGCACGATTCGCAGGCAAGGGTGGGGCGCAGCCGGGAAGACGCAGCGCCGGCAACACGGGAGAAAGTGCGAACACAGCGGGGGAACATCCATCGGAGACTGCTATCGGCGGTGTTCTATGCCCGGACGATGCGCCGGTGTGGTTCCGAAACGGCTTCCGTGAGATCTCGCGGGAAGCGTTAGGCGCGCAGTTTGAAGCCCTGCTCCTGGCGTATATCGCGCTGGAGCGTCGTAACGGATTTGCGGCAGACGGCAAGCCGAAGGGATTGAAGGGAACGGCGCCACGTCCACATCAAGTGACGGACTGGATTCGAGACGGACGTGGGAGGGGCCAGTCGATGCGCGCGATACCCGACATCTCGGAATACCAGAAGATTTGGTGGGCGTGGTGGGCAGGTCTGCAACCTGAATGGCGAAAGGTGGGAGACGTGGATTCGTCGGGAGGCGAATGGGGTTCTCTGGCGGCACCGGGCCCGAACGGTATGCTGAGTGTGGTGGCCAGCATATACTGGTGGGGATGCGCTGAGAAGGCGTTGGGGCAGGTAACGCGCTCGGAGGAGTGGGGGAAAGCTGCGGCGGACACAATTATCGTGTTGCGTGGTTTGCAAAATACGCCTCGTTCTTGATTTTTGGGTGTCGTGTCTTATAATCTCTTGTTCGTGATCCTCGGACTCTTTTGTACCGCCTTACTACACCCTTACTACACAAAAAAACCAGACTTCATATTTATTGTAGTAGTTACGACTTTCATATTTATCCTGTGTTTATCCTGTGCTCGATGCAAAATTCGTCAAGACTTGGTGAAATCAGGTCAAATGGTGACATAAGCAGATTCGGACTTGTGATTTGACATAAGCAGATTCGGACTTGTGATTTCGAAGTGCGAAGATTAGCAGAGAGACGCAGGCATTGCAAAATTGGAGTATAGAAGATGTAAAAAGGACTAAGATTGTCAGATGCACCTTGAATACCGGTAGCGTAGCCAGTACAGCGGGTTAAGATGGTGAATAAAACACCGAGGAGGAAGGAAGGCAGGGGCGAAAGCAGAGGTGCCAAGGAGTAGGGGAATAGCAGAATAGCAGCACTGTGAAGAGGTTGAGGGTGAGGGGTAGGAAAGCGAGCGGGAAGGGAAGCAAGGGGGGAGGGAAGCGAGCGGGGAGCGGGCAGGCGGCGGGGATGCGGATACTCATTGATGGCAAACAAGGGCAGCGAGAGTGCCGGGATGCCGTGCTTGCTACGCGCCCTAATTGATGGGGTAGAGAAAATTGCGTCGCATATTGCCGTATTGGGACGACGGATTGGTACCGTACGGGCAAAAACCCAAAGGGGCAGGTGCCAGAGGATTTATAAGCCCGGTAGAAAAAGCCCGTTGTTGTTAGGCTAGCCAGGCACCTGGCTACAGGCCGTTGATTTGCAATCAGCGCCCCTGGCTACGGCCATGCACCTTTGTCAATATACTATAGCTACGGCTCAACACCATGCCTGTTCCGAGTTGAGCTTGCTCGAGACCATGCCGCATTTGAGGCGAAAACAGGCATTGAGGGCAAAAAAAATGGTGTAGATAAATCTACGCAAGAGTCAGTGCCAATCAATCATGTTCGTTGTTAAACCCACCGATCTTTCTTCGGAAGCATTGCCCAATCTGCTGGCAGGTTCACCGCCACACGAGGACAGGCCGGACACCAAATCACCAGCTCTCTGTTCTTGGTTGTACTCACCCCTCCGGAATCATGTCCCCGACCACCGTGCTTTAACATCATGAGATGACGGTATTCCCGACAAATCCGAATGAAAACCTGATAGCGGTCAGGTGGATTTGTCCCATCGTTGCTGGTTAACTTCTCCATAGAATGGTAGTAATCATATATCGTCATCTTTGCTTGCAGCGTCTCGATGTGAAACAGCTCCAGGGCAATGAGTGTCATGCATGTCTGAGGCCGTTCCTCAGATGCCGAATACCACTCTCTGCGCAGCAATTGCATATCGAGTGGACCCGCACGGCCCGATGCTCGCACCCACAGAAATCCACCGCCACCTCGTAGATCCCGTTGTAGCACTAGACCAAGTAAGTGTTTTGCAAAAAGGCTGGTTATAACTGTCACATCTTTTGCAAAAGCGCTGGCTAGTGAGCGTACAGTCACTGGACATCCAAATAAGGAAAGGTAAATGGAAAGTCACCAGTGGAATTCGAACCAAAACCCTTTGCATGATGGCCATAATTAGGCCCATGCATTAACCACTACACTATCATAGCTGTATTGATCAATGAGTTTGGAGAGGCCATATATGGGTGGAAAATACAGAATAAGCCTTGCACCACCCCTGTAGGGCCCGCATAGGGCCAGGTTATGGTTAAGGTGGTTTGGGTTAGGGGTAGAAGGTTAGTGTTAGGGGTTAGCTGCCTTGTCTCCCAGGTATATTGGAGTGCTTTGGTTAGGGGTTTGGGTTGGTTAGCTTGGTTAGGGTTGGTTAGGGTTGGTTAGGGTTTTTTACCCCATCAAAACACTGAATAAACTGTGTAAAACAATTTTCAAAGACCTAGGGCAGCTGGGTATGAGCAGTCCCAGTTAGGTCAAGCCTAGGCTTGACCTAACTGGGTAAGCAACATAGGTATCTATAACCTCCTTGGTGTAATGGTAATGATGCCGGATACTATTGTTATCCAAAGGTCAGCCGTTTGATTCTCGTTTTGTGCATTTTTTTTAGGCACAAATTACCATATATGGTTACTGCTGCCTTTTGCAAAATGTATGACACTTCCTGTCATGGTTTTTTTGCAAAAGTCTTACCATACCGGCTGAAGATTTTTGTGCCAAAAAATTGTATTACAGGACGAAAACAACTAGTATCTGGTGTAGTAACCATTCCCCTCTTTCACTGCCTTCAACCGATCTGGTATGCTTGCATATAAATTGTCCAAATACTCTTTTCCCAGGTTTCCCCATTCCTCCTGCAAAGCCTCCCAAAGCTGATCAACAGTCCTCGGAAGTGGGTTGCAATGGTGAACACGAGTGTCCAGCATGTGCCAGGCATTCTCAATGATGTTTAGATCAGGAGAAGAAGCTGGCCATGGCAAGATTTCACCCAAATTCTCCGCAATCCATGCCTGAGCAACCCTGGAAGTGTGCTTCAGATTGTTATCTTGCTGAAAAATCATGTTGTTCGGGTCAAGACCAAGGTCAAAGAGTGTTCCCAGGAGGACTTTCTCCAACACCTCACAATAAAGTCCCGCATCCATTGTTCCCTCAATGCGAACAAGCTGCCCAAAGCCAAGTCAAGTGATGCAGCCGCAGACCATCACCCTGCCGCCTCTGTGCTTTACCCGGGGATCAACATTCTGTGGTTTGAAGGCTTCATTTGGCCCTCTTCTGCAGTATTGTGCTCCATCCAACCCATGGAGCATGTATTTCGACTCGTTGGAGAAAACCACCTCGTCCCACTTTTGGGCATCCCACTCGGTATGCGAATCTGTGAATCTGCGGCGAGCTGCAGCCTGCTTTGAAGTGATGCGGGCCATCTTACGATGACGTTGACCATGGAAGCCCATTCCTGCAAGTGTTCAGCAGACTGTGGATGCACCAATGTCCGGGAATTCCTGCCTTTGCAGGTCTGCAGCATCACGTGCAACCCCGGTGATAGGGCGTGTACCAAAACATGCATGAAAACACTAGTTTTTATTTCATTTTGAACCTATTAGCGGGCAGAAGTGAGGCATTAGATTATGAGCGTACACCCTCCCTGGGGTGGTAGGCTACACTATTGAAGGCCGAAAGTCAGTGTAACAAGCCAACTATGAAGGATTGAGTAGACTTGACAAGGCAGCCCAAAGGGCTGTTACGTCCTGACTATGATATTCTACACTGAGCTATAGATGGTGGCGGTAAGCCATTATCTTATGCGCTGGAGGTGAAACATCAGGGGACTACTCAGAATTATTGACTTGCCATCTCAACAGCCTCTGAATAGTCTGATGACTATTAAAGCAAGATATACGAAGTCAGGATTGGTACAACCACATTAGGGCTGGCAGAGATATCGCGCCGCACCATTTTGTGTATAAGCCCAACTGATTAGATTGGGATGAAGACATGTTACTGAATTAACCATCACTGTGGTTACTCGGGCAGATCTGACCGTTAGAAAGATGCGGGCTTCGCATCAAGGATTTACTGATATGATTGATGAGGATTGGCACTATAGAATGGCGCTGCGCTATATTTGCACTGGTCACTATACTGGTCCACCAGTGTAGCGCCGCACTATCTTGTCAATCTGCTTGATATTTACTATGAGTTCCACTGAGCTTGTGAAGTGCGGGACTGATAGAGAAATTGAATAGAACTTGACTAAGACTGACTTGACCAGTCAGCAATGACTAAAAGACTGACTTGCTCAGTCAGAAAGATGGAAACCAAGACAACTAAGCACGTCTTATGGCGTGCTAGAGAAATACATGTGGACTAGCCCAGTAGCAGGTCATAATACCCATGGTTGAGAATGTCTTCTACGCCATTGGCCATTCACTACTCGGGCTCCCACCCTTTATTGTTCCTATTCATTCCGTCTATCTCCTTTACTTCTCTCTGAAATGTATAAAAGCCAGCTGTGTACTCTGTATTAGCCAGTAAACTATCCACCCAGATATCCGGTGATAAGCCAGTAATTGGGCCATGGTTAGATACACGTAATTTTGCGTGTTTCTGATCGTGCCCATTGCTGAAACTGTTGTTTCTATGCAACAGTACTGGTTCCTGGGCGAACCACAGAGAAACAGGTGGACGTTCTAAGGAATTAGAACGTCCATTGGCTAGTCTCGCCCTGAAAACTGTAAGGGAAACGTGCAGCCAGATAATAAGTCAAAGGACTTCTTTTGACTTGTTTCCAACATTCACTTAAACAACGGAAACGGGTCAAAGGAACGGGAGTTGGCAATGTGTTGTGTTGTGTTGAGACGCTAGGGGAGACGCGTTTGGTCACGAGTGTTTCGGTTGCCAGAGTTGCCGGTTTCCATCGGATGCGGATACACCGAAACAGGTGGTCGGCTATTCTGTGGATCCGGATCACAACTCTAAAGGCGTTCTAAGGTTCTTTCTCAAGAACCCTTTCTGGGAAACCCTAGAGAAATGGGTACCTACTGAGACCTACAAAGGAGTATTATCAAGTTCCGTACTTGGAACCAAGGGGAAACTTGAGTTGAAGCAGAAACAGGTCGAACGAGATGCAGTGCCGATCTATCGGTGATCGACACACCCTCTGAATAATACAGGGGTGCTGCTGACGGGTTCCTGCCTCGTAATTGGCAAGGGAACATGGCGTGCTCACAGTTGGGAACCAATGGGAGGCGACGCTCGGAAGAACAACCGATGGAAACACGGTTAAAGAGGCGGATAAATGGACTTTTGACTCATTGGGATTGTGTTTTGGGCTTTGTAACAGTGTCTTGGCGGTTGTATAAGTATCGGAGGGCGTTTCTACGATGGACACAGCATCTTCCCCCGAACTAGTAGGCTATACGCTTGCGCATTGGGTTGATCTGGGATCCTCGACGAACGCACTCTTATAGAGTAGCACTATTAGTTGAAATCTTAATTGTTTCTGAATCATATATTATTCTGGAAACGCACTTGGGCTTTGCCTGGAAACTGTCTGAACTCTGAGAATCTGTTGGATCTGGGACTCTGTTGAAAGAAACATTATTGTTGTTGTTTGCGGAGCGGGTTTCAGAAAGTACCGTCAAGGGAAAACTTTGGAAACATGACTGCTGGCGTTGCTCAGAAAGTACCTCTTTAGGGAAAGCTCTGTGAACGTTCTTGGCCTATAAACTAGGGGCCTTACTTGAGTCTACGGGACTACTTTAAACTTGTTTCTCTGTCGCTTGGACACACATACACACACACTGCGAAGCTATAAATCTACCTTGTTTGGAAACAATGTTTCCACTGTGTCTAGAAACACGTTCTACGCAGTTTGCTCTATTATCTCTTTGAGATACGAAACCTCTCCCTACAACCTTTACAAGGCCCTGTACTAGGGGCTGTAACTCGTCGGGATCTTTGGAAACATGCATATATTGCCGTTTGATTTGTTTGTTGGTTGTTGGAACAGTCTCTGGACTGTTTCTGTGCCGCTCTCAAGTCAAGTGGGGTTATTTGTGTGTTTCTTATATAGGTTCTGAGCACATCAATCACCGGGCAATATAGTAGACTCTAGATTTGTGAAAAGATATCAGACAGATTTGAAGATGCACAGAAAAGATTAAAAGATACGGGACATCGAAAAGACTACCACTGCATTGATATAAGAGCCCTCGTTCAACCTATTCAACTTGTCCCCTGTAGCAGCGCTTTAGGCCTCCAGGTTTAAGACTTGTTAATAGAAGTGAGACCGCCGCCTTAAGTGTAACCGTCCGCACGATTAGCCCAGCCCCCACCTTCTGTGTAACTGCCCTCGTTTCGTTGATACCGCCGCCATTCGTGCAGTTAAAGTTGATATTGAAGTAGCATCTGTCTGTTGATAGTCTGCCCTACCTTCTGCTTCTTGGCTAGTTGCCAGGAGTGTTAGGTTCTGCCGCTCACAAAGAAACTGAAGACTTGAACAGTCTAAGGTTTACTTGAGTCTTGATATTCTGTTGCCGTGAAGTCCCTGCTACCCCAGCATAACCGTGCTTAAACCACATAGTTTGCTATTGAAACAGAGTCTTACAAAACCTTTGCACACCCTCTTGACGGGTGATACGTACCCTACTTCCCCGAACACATACACACGAGCATTAGGATCGGATCAGTGTTTTGTTTTGATTTTGGTTGGATTGTGATTAGTGACTAGCTCGCTTCACTCTCTAGTTGATTTCATTAGATTTCACGGCTGCACCCTAGTGCACCGTTTCACCGGATCGGATTTTCCTAGCAGCTAGATGGTGCTGGTATTCGTCCATGGCCCTCGGACAGCCTCTCGTGGTTGATTTCTGGTACCAGTCATGGGTCTCTTGAAATTTGTGGAAGTTTTGTACCGCCGTTGACTTGTCGCAACCAAGTTTGGCACCAATTTCCTCAAATGGCATATTGGTGGTTTCACGGAGAGCACAGATCGCTCGATGCTTCGTAGGAGTAAGAGGGGTATAGGAGGAAGGCATATGTGCAGTTTCGGAGTGGTATGTGCTGTGGTTAGCTTTCAAGAGCGAATTGAATATATGATGTCATAATGGGTGGAGCTGACTTCTGATGGTTTGCCAAATATCTCAACAACAGCTGGGCCGTTTCTCCCAAACTCTTTTGTATATTAAACTACTCACACAAAGGTAAAAACATCCCCACAGGTCCGAAGCGAAAAAAGGGGCCAGTCGCTTGGAACGGTGCGGTGCACATTTAATGAGCACCACTGTATGTGGCTAGATCATTTGACTCGGAACTTTGCAGTCATGATGAGATGACTGTGAAGCGGGTGATTCCACGGGTATAGTAAGTGAGTTGTGTAAGGAGTAAGTTCTATGGTTTAACTAATGGAGCTGTCTACTTGTCCTTGGGGCGTTCGAGGGGCTGGAAGTCGCCAAATACAGAGTGGAATTGTCCAGAGCATTGGATGAAGAGAAACAGGTTGGGGAGGAGATCAGGGTCAGTGAGCAGGGACTTGGAGTGCACCACTAAATGATTGGTAGCTCATAGCTGTTGTTGAGCCACATCATATGAACAAGGTTGAGCCAGTCCAAACACAACACCAAGTCGTATGACAGAGAGGCATTCACAGGGATATCATGCAAGCATAAAGAGATGATGCCCACATCATATGGGAGCATCAGAGGGCTGGAGAGTTGGGATGTGTGTGTATGGAGCCCAGAATTGAGGACCCAATCCAGTGAAGCACAAGAGTGTGCAGCACAGCTATCGAAACCAGTAGATAGAGACAAATTGCAGAAGGTAGCAGTGGAGGAGAAAGCAAAGGTTTGTGCACTGGCAAAATCAAGGAGACTGGATGTCTCATGATGTGATCTCCACCTGAAAAGTCCCACGTCAACGGAACTAGCCTGAATATAAAGCAGAAAAGAGAAGTTGAAGGTGAATCTCTTGAGTAAAAGAGAGTGCACACAGGCAGATGAATCAAAGAGAAGCCTTTTTAGGAATAGAAGACTCCATGGGTCGCTTGATGCCAAAAGAACGGAAGATCTTATACATGGCCCAAGTGGATTGTCACCTCATCCACGGCTGCGAGGTTTGTAAACTCATCTACATACCTCAGGCTAAAATCTGAGTGATTTAGATTTTCTTCAAAAAAATCCTTGATTGAGCTGAAAATCACCGTTTTCGGTATTTGGCCTCTGCCGATGGCGCATCAAAATATTTTGATACGATCAATAGACAAAAAATGTCGGCGCATGCTCTCTCAATAACGTGGCATCTTAGTTTGGGTCGGAATCTTACATGGTCACCGAGTTATGGCCCAAAACCCATCGGTCAATCTTTTTGTCCACTTAGTGTACTTACTGCAGCAACCAGGCTTCCATTTGCTTGCCCCCTTTAGACTTCGCTTTAGCAACTGAAAAAACTATTGAGGCTTATCAGAAAGATTTTGAAGCACAGGCACTTGGATGGCTACAATATGAAGTCAACTCATCAGTTAAACTCTACTTACTACACGAACACCGCGAACCACAAAAGGACAAACCTGCCACACAAAAGACTTTATATCTGAGGCACTATTTATTCATGGTCATGACTTGAGAACACTGCAAAGTGCTGACTTCAATCATGTTATCGACTCATCAACTTGCCTTGGAAAAGTTGCAGTACATGGATCATGCACCCCAGCCAGTACCCGGACATGAACATCTCTGCCGATTTTGCATAGCTAAGGTGGAAAGCCCAGAACACACATTATTTGAATGCCAGACCAACTAATGTGCTCAAACTTCAAAGTGTACTTGAGACTCTAACATAGCTCACTGTATGACAGACAGTGTGGAAGTAATGGACTGAGGACTCCCATCCACATTGGTGTAATCACCAGATTAGCCACCAAATGCAGTAGCCACTCTGCACCACATGCTTGATGAGCCACTGGGTGGCTCCAGGTGGCTCACTGCAAAGTCTCTAATAGGTACTAGCCAGTAGCGCATGACTGAAGGGATCTGCAGTGATTCTGAGCCCAGTCACATAACACATGCCAGTGTGAGCGACTGAGGGAGGTGGGAGCTGAGGGTGACAGAGTTGAGGGTGATGGATCAGCAGAAGGTGATGGGGACAACAGAGGCAATAGAAGTCATGGAAATGACGGGAGTGATAGAAGTGACAGAGCTGAATTGGCGGAGGTCAGAGCTGAATGCAGAGCTGAGGTGGCTGAAGCAGGTTCCCCTAATAACATCACCCCCCCCCCCTGGAATATGGTGTCCCAACAGATAAACCACAGGTGGGCATTGCACCTCCAGAATGACAGTGAGTTGAAGGTGGCTAAAGCAATCTGTTGAAACAGTGTAACATAAATGTGCAGCATCTAGGGCTAATTTTCGATTTCCTATGACCAGTATTTGAATACAACGGGAAGCAACTAGCACTTCTGTTGTTACTAGCATCCTAGCTAGTACACAGACCACTTGTTAGGTGATATAAAGGAGAGTCAGAGCGAGCCCTAACTGCTGACTGTACGAGGCTACACTAGTGTGACGTGCTAGCTGCTAGCTGGGTGTACAAACAACTAGGGATTAAACCACTGCCTATACATTCATGAGACGTGGCCTAGAAGACTTTAGTAGTCCAGAGATGACTTGCGATGGAGCTAGCTAGGGTCTAGCAGACGGACATCTACAATGGAAGTACAGCTAGGGGACAACACCTTGAGCTAGGAAGCTCGGCACGGTAACCGGTGGTACTATCTAATCTCTCGAAAAGCGACTAGGCGGC
This sequence comes from Mycena olivaceomarginata, assembly GCA_029378375.1. Lineage (NCBI taxonomy): Eukaryota > Fungi > Basidiomycota > Agaricomycetes > Agaricales > Mycenaceae > Mycena > Mycena olivaceomarginata. The sequence continues at coordinate 18,117 of JARKIC010000906.1, read as the reverse complement.
AATAGGTGGAACAACCCGACTAGCAACCAGCTAGGGCTTTGACAAAGACATACCACAACATAAGAGATGAAGCAACATGAGGCCAGTGCCTGATCTGGGCAGCTAGGGTGAAGGGAATAGCAAGCAGGCTATTGGAACGGAGCTAGGGGACGATCGTACAGCCTGTACCAATGACCAGAGGACTGATTGATGTCTTGACCAATGAGCTATGACCATTTGATGTCGGTCGCAACACTGTGTTGCCTAGATGTAATGGATCAATCATCTGACAGAGTAGAGATGACCTAGACCACCAGCTACATTGCCAGTTGGTCCAGAAGTGGTGCTCGGCATAGACAGAGGGCTGAGGATCAATTGATATACCCACGGTTGAACACTAGCCAGTCAGCGAGGCTGACCTGGCATATACCAAACCAGTCCCAAAACCAAATGGCTGTTGTCTCATTGGCTGACCGTATTTTTCTTCATCTAATATTGCTTATTGTATTATGCAGCTCTCTTTTCACATGTAACTCGGACCTAGTAGTATAAAAGGGAGCACAGAACAGACTAGGGTCTAAGAACATTACGCCCCAGACTTTGGATGAAGCTGGTGCTAGTGGACTCAGGCTGCTAGTGGAGGGTGATACTGAACTTCACTTGTAGTAGTCTTTATATTGGAATCAGTAGACTGTGGACTCTGGAAACATCGAGTGACTAAGTTGAGGATTTCGTGTTGTTGGTCCTAGACCTCCACATATAAAACAAGGGTGTTCTCTTTGAGACCCAGCTGCCATTTGCGCTAGTGACTTTGCCTTCATCCCGACAAGACAGAAGCTCTGCCGTGGTGTGTTGGATCACTTGCTAGGTGGATTATGTGTTGGCTTGAGCCCACTAAGAAGAAGACGGAGTAGGTGCCCCCATCTCTAGTTTGGCTATAACTTGTCAGTTACTTTGCCTTCACCCCGATAAAGATGGAAGCTCTGTCGTAGTGTGTTGGGTTGCTAGCTGGACACTTGTAGTGAGCTAGTGCCAATAAAAGCGAAAATTTTCCTGTTCTTGGTTAAGGAATAGGTTGGCAGTCAAGGAAAGTCTTGCCGTTTGAGACTTGAAGTCATTTGGAGTTCGCCTCAGTAGTCCTTAGGTTGCCTAAGGCGAGGATTTTCACAAACCTACAAACCTCTGCCCTGGTGTTCTCGACCTAGCGGTCCAGCCATCTTGTATCCACCCCATATGAACAGACCCCTGGACCATCCCTACGTCGTGGAGTGTGTTGTTAGAAGCCTATAAATCAAACTTGTGTTTGTTCAAACCTGCTGGTCACATACTACGGCCCGGACCCAAACTCACAAAGAGAAGCACTTAGATCTTTGGAGGTAGATTGCTTGTGGTTGGTTGTTTTGGGTGTTTGTTCACAATACCCATCAATTAGCTATTCCTATTCATATAAGAAGTGCACCATTGAACAATGTGTTCCGAACTAAACCTAAACAACCCACTTATCACCCAAATACAACCCAAGTCTTTCCGAAATAAGCAGTGACACCTACGGAAATAAGACAGGGATCGGAAATAGGCCGATCAGCGAGCGCAAGAACTGAGATTCAGACAAGTGATAGTCCCTTTACAGGTCCTAACAAAGTTGAAGGGAAGGTATGTGTTTCCCTTAGAAAGATGAACCTTCACTACAAGATATCACCAGGAATTGGCCTGAGTGATAATCAAGCAGTGGAAATAAGATGTTTAAAAGCTTCGCAGCTTATGAGACAGCAATTATTGGGAGTGGTAGTGGTGATGATGTCCAACGACATATAAGAGACCTCGGAGAGGTCGACGATAAACAATTCCAAACAATAGAAGCCCTGATAGCTTATTTCCCAGATGCCGATGACAATAGCAGATGACAATACACAATTCGATTCCCAGATGCTAGATAGCCTCAATCATGTCCAAGACATTTCCGATACCCTATTCCTTGTTCCAACTTAGGTTTCCCAATGTTAAAGTCCAACAACAATACACACTGCGCCAACCCTAGAAATAGCCCAATCACAAGTGTTCAGCCTACTAATACATGGGTGATTCTGTTTCCTACTCGAGATAATGTCCTGACTACTTATACAAACCCCAAAATCATATGCAAGTCCAAGAACAAAACAGAAATTAGTAAAATTGCTTGAGTTCCCCTTCCACAGCCATTTATCCGTTGGAAGGGCTCCTGCGAGCGTATTGCCATTGGCCAGTGTACAGGACAATTGTGATGTCCGTTTGTGTGGCGTTGGTCATCCTAGGGGTTTGAAACCCTCAGTCTCTTGGCTGACTGATACCGAGTTGTTCGTCCTATTTCCCATTGTCCCTGGTCCTCTACCACCATCACTGACCATCGGGTAATGTTCCCCTGGCCTCTAGCTCCTCGTAGATACCCATAGTGAGACTTGTCCCAGAAAGGGTTCTTATTTCCCCAACTCCGTCCGCTCAGAATAAGAACAATCCCATCAGATCTCCTTAGCCGACCTTCGCTTGTCCCGGAACTTCATCAGAACGTACATCCCTGGACCTTGACATCTATCACATGGAAGGTGTGCAGCCTATTGGTGCAGAAATAAGACTATTCCCACATGCCCTTGTCACCAGTACATCCAGCCTATTCCAATGTGTGGGAATAAGACCAGAAATAGTCTCTTAAGAGGTTTGTGGGCTATGCATTCCTCTACAGTTTTCGAGGCAAGCACTGCCAATCTGCAGGGTAGTTCCCTACCCCTTGTACCTGTTACTCTGTGATCACAACCCATCTGGCTATACCGAGACCGTATACCAGTTCATAGAAATAAGCCTATACTGTAATCTGACTATTCCTGAAATGCGCAAAATGTGCAGTGTTTAGGTATAGACAGATTCCAGACAGTTCACCGTTAAGACACGTCTATATCCATACAGATGTGTTGCACAAAAAAGTAGAACCCAGACAATTCATGACAGCTTGGTTTGGAGCTCAAGCCTTACTACTGGGAAGACCGGGTGTAGCTGTGAGCATTGCAGGGGGAGCTCAAGCTTGTACACACCCTTTCAATGACCTCCAGGACCTTGAAGGGACTGAGCTGCTTGTCTGAGAATTTGGTAGATGGGCACGTCATTCTGATGTCCGATGTGTCTACCCAAATTCAGTCTCCTACCTTGATCTCCAGGGCAGGAATGCACCAGCAATCATAGTAGTGCTTGAACTCATCTTTGGCTTTGACAAGAGTGGCTTTGGCCTTGGAAACTCCAGATGTGATTTGGTCGCAGAACTCATTGATGGATTCAACAGCTGAGTGCAACCCGTTTGGCTTGAACCCCATCCGAAGGCACCAACTGGTGTCCATCATGAACGGAACCTGCTGCATTGAGGAGTGGATGTGGTTGTTGTACGTGAAACTGGTGACTGGCAGGAGCTCATCCAAGGTGTGCCTCCCCTCCTTCATTTTTTCTCTTGAGCTCATTGTTTCATAATACTCACCACAGTGTGCATCCATCCTGGGGAGTCACCATTCCTATCTCTTTCCATAGTCTATTTGTTCTATTTTTTTTCATTGGTGTTGTGTCAATTGTCCATTTGAGAAATTCAGAGGCTTTGGCAAATAGAATTAACCAGGTAGACTGGCCCGGAATATGGGCAAATACGTAGGTCATCAAATACAGGGGAATATGTACACCAGCTATCAACTATGTAAGTCTCAGTAGAAGGGGACCTTCATACAGCAAATACAGCAAATACAGAACTATGTAGAGCTATGTAGGGGTATGTACTGGACCCAGGTATTGCTGATGTGGCATACATCAGAATTTGTTGATGTTGAGATGGGGATCAATTGGAGATGCAAACAAGTGCGGGAGCAAAGTGTGGCAAGCTGTGACTAGGCACGGGAAAGTTATCCTCAACAGCCAATGTGGACAGGGGATGACATGGGGCTTGGGAGTTGATGTTATGAATCATCCAGGTTGCTCTTTTTTTACACAACACGTCTGTATGGATACAGACACATCTAGCTTCACAGGGCTCACATGATGCTGCCACAGGACCTTCCCATGGTTGAAACCTGATTGAGGGTGTCCAGGACCGTTGCAAGCTGATCGGTGATTGATGTGCTCAGAACCTATATAAGAAACACACAAATAACCCCACTTGACTCGAGAGCAGCACAGAAACAGTCCAGAGACTGTTCCAACAACCAACAAACAAATCAAACAGCAATATATACATGTTTCCAGAGATCCCGACGAGTTACAGCCCCTAGTACAGGGCCTTGTAAAGCTTGTAGGGAGAGGTTTCGTATCTCAAGGAGACGAAGAGCAACTACGTAGAATGTGTTTCTAGACACAGGAGTGGAAACATAGTTTCCAAACAAAATAGATTTATAGCTTCACAGTGTGTGTGTGTGTGTCCAAGCGACAGGGAAACAAGTTTAAAGTAGTCCCGTAGACTCAAGTAAGGCCCCTAGTTTATAGGCCAAGAGCGTTCACAGAGCTTTCCCTAAAGAGGTACTTTCTGAGCAGCGCACAGCAGTCACATTTCCAAAGTTTTCCCTAGATGGTACCTTCTGAAACCCGCTGAAACGCTGACTATGGGGCTGGCAGTGAAATAACCGCAAACCAAACCTTGTAAATGAATACGCGGTTCGATAATGCAACTACAACAACTCAAACACTATAGTCCTCGTGCAAGTTCGGGGTTCCAATCCAGTATAGATTGTGGCAATTTGAACTTTAGTTCTCTTTGAGAAGCAAAGACTTTACAGGTCTACAAGTTGTATAGATAAAACTTGCTCGAATCCGTTCTAGGCGCAATCGCAGATAGACAGATGAGGTTTTATGTTCAACGGTTTTGTATGATGTGGGTCTAGGTTTGGAGATAGTACTCTGATGCGTAACACAAGTGATTCTTTATGAATCCCGATTCCAATAGTATCCACAATTGCTAATCCTTGCGAGATTACAACCAATTGTCAAGTCCGATCTGTTTCCTTATATTCCACGTGTCCGTTCCATTTATCCAATATGTCCACACGTCGTTTATAAAGATCCAAATCCAATACAGATAATATTCAAACAGAGAAAACAAACGAAACTTGGTATAAGCTTCTGGGTGTCTCCAAATGAATGCCTACTCGACTGGTTAAGCGTGAAGTCTAGTAACTTCGCGTTCAACAGGTGGGGTGAGATTCACTGGTGTTCCTCCTATAACCATCCACTTAAATATTTTACAGGATTCTAAATATAAACGAGACAGATACAAACGTGCAGTAGGGTTCAGAGTATATGGCTAGTGGTATGGCAGCTAGCCGATGAACTCCTGTCAGATATCAAGCAATTAGTAAATTTGAGAGAGATTTATAAGAAACATCAACAAGCCGAGCTTAATGATGAGTCAAGATCTACATTGCTTAGAACGATCGTGATGGGATATTGTTGATATGTCAACTTTTAGCCGACCTCCTTCTCAGCGCTCTGTTACCCTCCTTGGTAACCATTCGCTCAAATGGTTCCGCCTTGAACCGCTTAAGTGATTTGTCTGTGATAGCCGTCACTTCCCAGTACCCGATGAAACGCTGACTATGGGGCTGGCGGTGAAATAACCACAACACAAACCTTGTAAATGAATACGCGGTTCGATACTGCAACTACAACAACTCAAACACTATAGTCCTCGTGCAAGTTCGGGGTTCCAATCCAGTATAGATTGTGGCAATTTGAACTCTAGTTCTCTTTGAGAAGCAAGACTTTACAGGTCTACAAGTCGTATAGATAAACTTGCTCGAATCCGTTCTAGGCGCAATCGCGATAGACAGACGAGATTTTATGTTCAACGGTTTTGTATGATGTGGGTCTAGGTTTGGAGATGATACTCCGATGCTTAAAGCAAGTGATTCTTATGAATCCCGATTCCAAATAGTATCCGCGATTGCTAATCCTTGCGAGATTACAACCAATTGTCAAGTCTGATCCGTTTCCTTATATTCCACGCGTCCGTTCCGTTTATCCAATATGTTCACGCGTCGTTTATAAAGATCCAAATCCAACACAGATAATATTCAAACAGGGAAAACAAACGAAACTTGGTATAGCTTCTGGGTGTCTCCGAATGAATGACTACTCTACCGGTTAAGCGTGAAGTCTAGTAACTTCGCGTCCAACAGGTGGGGTGAGATTCACTGGCGTTCCTCCCATAACCATCCACTTAAATACGTTACAGGATTCTAAATATAAACGAGACAGATACAAACGTGCAATAGGGTTCAGGGTATATGACTAGTGGTATGGCCGCTTAGCCGATGAACTCCTGTCAAATATCAAGCGATTAGTAAAATTGAGAGAGATTTATAAGAAACATCAACGAGCCGAGCTTAGCGATGAGTCAAGATCTACATCGCTTAGAACGATCGTGATGGAATATTGTTGATATGCCAACTTTTAGCCGACCTCCTCGTCAGCACTTCGCTACCCTCCTTGGTAACCGCAAGCTCAAATGGTTCCGCCTTGAACCGCTTAAGTGATTTGTCTGAAAATCGTGATAACCGCCGCTTCCTAGTACCCGAGTACAGTTTCTTAGTCAATTGGTAAATCGACCAAGTCCAGTCCTCTCTTGGCAGTTCTGGAGACGTCAGATGATGCCCAGCAATGATCCCTCTGGTTCAGAAGGATGTTCCCTCGTAATATGCCCTTAGTCAGGGATGTGCAGTAGCCCCAATCCGTTTCCAGGATGGTAAGGCACTTTCCGCAATTGCTCCATTAGCGACTTCCCACTCCAACCCTTTACCAGGATTGTTGTCCAGCGCCTTTCTAATGGTTCGAGACACATTATATCCCTTTTAGCTAACTGCTCAGGCCAGCATTAGCTCTTGTGAGATGACGTCGTAATGTAGTGAAGTACATTATAGTATGTTGCAACTCGAGCAGATTTGAATAAATGCCCGGGTGCCCCAATACCAGGTCTGTCACCGAGTATAGTTTTCTTAGTCAATTAGTAGATTGTCACGTGCCATGGCTTCACATCCTTTTCGGACACCATCGGACTCCGACAATCTCTGATCCCGATTATATCTGACACTGCCTTTCTGTATTCGTCCTTGTTCTACTGGTTCATACTACATATGATTCCCTCTGACTCCTAGGTTACACTTTATGCTTCTCCATCACGGAGCCATCGGAGACCCGATGATATTTGAGTCAGCTTGACTTCACTTGACTCATAACGACTTGATCCATCACGGACCCACTTGGAACTCCGAAGCTCCGATACTTACATTATATCCCCACTAATACTTTACTCTCGTATAAATACAAGCCATGTCAGTAGTTAGACTTCAGTTTGAATATCGACTTAGTCTGCCCTATACTCTTCCTCTCAGACTCCATCCTCTTCCGAGTCTCTCTCCGAAATCGGGCACCAGGCGTAGAGAAGGGCGCAGCGCACGAGCTGAAGCCAAGCCCCTTCCCTTTCAGTATACGGGTTCGGTATTCCGTTCGGACTCCGATACTTTCCCTCTACATCTCGACCCCTTCGTCTTGCTTATACGCACTTCATCTCTCAGGCGTATCTCGGACCTCCATCGGATCCCGATTGGGAACCGGTACTTGACAGTATATTCAAACTCACTCTTCTTACAACCTTTCCTCGTTTATGTCACTTCCGCTCCCTGCTGAAGAACCAACCAGACTACGAAACAAACGATCCCTTCAGCGTCTTGCACGCTTCACCACTACCATCACCCCCTCCTGAAATTGCCGAGCAGAACCGACTTTGTGATCAACAAGTTCGGTCTTAGCTCCTCAACTGCCAAAACTACAGTGCAGCTCTTCGGAACTCCGCTAGTAACGACATCCAATTGGCATACAACATACATCAAGCAGCACACATTGCTGGTGCCATGTCTACAACCACTGCACCCCAAACCATGCATCCCCAGTCGGGTGTGGCCCCTCACGAATCCATCTCACAGACCGGCGGCCCCTTAATGCGAAAAGGTAGCCTGATTGACATTGAGGAGGTGGACAATACTCCGGAGCCCGAGGAAGCTCGGGTCCCCGAAGAGGCTCCAGATCTGGAGCCCGAGGGTACTCGTTCCCACTCTAGCAGCACCAATCCTTTCCGCAATGAGCAAGGGGTTCCAATCAAGAATCCAATTCCGGTTAAAGGTGGAAGTGGTGGAAATGGTGGAGGTGGAGGTGGAGGTGGACCTCCCAGTGGAGGCGGAATTTTGGGTCCTCCTCGGAGTCCCCGCCCTCCTAATCCAGATTGGTCCTCTTCGGACTTCCTGCGTGCAATGTCCCAGGTTATTGGCCAAGGCATCAGAGATGCCTTGAAGAATCAAGGTGCTCCTCCTTCTTCGGATAAGTCTCGGGCCCGAGTTCGGGATCCCGACACCTTCGACGGCAAGGACCCCGACAAACTGCGGACTTTCCTCTTCCAGGGCATCCTCAATTTCAAGGATCACCCTTCGGCATTCGTCCGGGATCACCAGAAGGTCAATTACATGATCTCCTACCTTACTGGTGATGCTCTTGGATGGTTTGAACCTTCCATTGTCGATCCGGACCCCCGAGAACATCCCCGCCTGGCTCAACAACTACGACACCTTTGTTTCCGAGCTTCAGCTCGACTTTGGCACCTACGATCCCCGACAGGAAGCCGAGAACAAGATTGTCGCTCTCCGGATGGGCGAGAAACAACACATCCAGAAGTATCTGGTCCGTTTCAATAAGCTTTCGCAGTTTACGGGCTGGAACTCCCTCGCTCTCCGGAAGGTCATTTACGATGGGCTTCCTGAACGCATTCAGATCAAGCTTTGTGATCTCCCGGGTGGTAAACCGACTACGCTCGACGTTTTGAAGATTTCGGCTCAATCCATCGATGCCTCCCATTGGGAATGGCAATGTGAGCAGGAACTCTGTTGGGCCCGGAACCCCCAATCTTCGGCAAAATCCTCGGGCACCGACGGAAAGTCCATGTCCAACAACTCTTCTACGGTGCAAGCTGGTGATTCCAAGAAGAAGAAGAAAAAGGGCGGCGGGGGGAACGGAGGGAACTCCGGTGGATCCTCCACTCAAACTTCGTCTTCTTCGACTTCGGAAAAACCGTACGCCAAGGTTCTTGGCTCGGACGGCAAATTGCTTCCCGCTGAGAAAGCCTGTTGGCTTGCCGAAAACCTCTGCTTGCTTTGCGGAGGTAAGGGACATCGCAGCAATGAATGTCCTAAGAAGAAACCCGCTGCTGGACGCGCCGCCACTACCGATTCGGCCGCGTTGGCTCCGGCTCCCGCTGCACAGTCAGGAAACTGAGTAGCGACTCTCGGAACTCTGTGCGACCCGAGGGTTGTGAAAATAGTCTCGATCACGCGGAATCCTTCTTACGACTTAATGCCTCTGCCCTTTCCGATCCGAAATCTTTATGCCCCATCTTACGATCTCCGCAGATTCAGTCGGACTTCCGAGCTCTTGTCAACTCTGGTTCGTCCGATTGCTCCATAGACCCTGTCCTCTGTACCACCAGTAATCTCACTTGTGTTCCGATTCCTCCGCTCGGCCTCCGTCTTTTCGATGGATCTCTGGGAACAATGATTTCCGAGAAAGTCCTAATGGACATTTCTTTCCCCTCTGGTGACTCGACTCCGGTTGAATTATATGTCACACCTCTGGACTCCGCTTGCTCTGTTGTGCTTGGATACAATTGGCTGACCCGACACAATCCGTTGATTGACTGGGCATCTGGCCAAATCTTTTTCCACTCGCCTGGCTCTGCTATTCCTCCTTCAGCTCCGGCTGAACTCCGTCTGTCAGATTCCGCCGACACCATTCCTCCGTTGTGGAGCCATCTGTTGCTCCTCCGGTCGATGCTAAACCCCCGTCGATCTCCTTCATAGGAGCAGCTGCCTTTGCTAGTGCACTTTGTGCTAAAGGCAGTCAAATTTATCGCCTAGGCCTCTCTGAGGTATTAGGAAAGTCATCTGATACCACATCCGCTCCGGACTTATCCGGCATTCCGACAGAGTATCAGGATTTCGCTGACGTTTTCTCGGCTTCCGAGTCGGAAAAGTTAGCTCCCCATCGCCCATATGATCTCAAGATCGAACTTGAGGACGGGCAATCTCCACCGCCCGGCCCCATTTATTCCCTCTCCCAGCTTGAGCTGGTCACAGACTCCGCGACGGCCAGGCGACGGCTGTCTGATCATTGTCCAAATGGCAAATGCCGAGTCGCGGTGCTGGTGGCTCTTCGAGAATTCCTGGACAAGAACCTCAACAATGGGTTCATTTGACAGTCCTCGTCGCCCCACAGAGCTCTGATTCTCTTCGTCAAGAAGAAATCGGGCAAACTTCGGCTTTGCGTGGATTTCCGGGTGTTAAATCGCATCTCCCGGAAGGACCGATATGGTTCCGGCCAATCCCGAATAACCTTGACCTTGGACTCATCCATAGAAAGTCCATTGGGCGAGAGGATGTAGCCCAGGAATTCCACCGTTTCGACACTGAATGCACATTTTTTGAGCGAGGCAAAAAGCCCGGCTTTCCGAAGGCGCTGAAGCACTTCGCATACATGTTGTCAGTGTTCCGATGGATTTTCGGAATAAATGAGGATGTCGTCCAGATATACAACGACATTGACGTCGAGGAGGTCCGAAAAGAGGTCATTCATGAATGGCTGGAAAGCAGCAGGAGCATTGGTCAGGCCCTCGGGCATGATGAACTACTCGAAAGAGCTGTAGCGAGTTCGGAACGTGGTTTTCCACTCATCGCCGTCGGCGATCCGAACGAGGTGATAGGCATGCTTCAGGTCAATTTTAGTGGAGACCTTCGCACTCCAACCGGCGTCCAGAAGATCGGAGATGAGAGGAAGTGCCCAAAAGGTCAAGGATGTCCAGTCATTCCTTGGCTTTGCCAATTTCTATCGGCGCTTCATTGCCCATTACTTGGACATTGTGGTGCCGCTCACATGGCTTACTCGGAAATCCAAACGTTGGGTGTGGTCCCCAGAGTGCCAAAAAGTGTTTGATATACTTAAACTTGCTTTTACTTCGGCTCCGATTCTGACCCATTGGATCCCAGGCGCCCAGTTAATTCTGGAATCCGATGCCTCCGACTATGCCATCGCGGCCATCCTCTCAATTGTTTCGCCTGACGGAGAAATTCGTCCGATGGCCTTCCACTCTCAGACCCTCTCGGCCGCCGAGCTGAACTACGACACCCACGACAAGGAACTGCTTGCTATCTTTGAAGTGTTCCATGTCTGGCGCCAGTACCTCAAGGGTGCGGTTCCCGTGATTGATGTGGTCACGGATCACAAGAATTTGGAATATTTTGCTACGACCAAGCTCTTGACTCGCCGGCAAGCTCGGTGGTCCGAGCTTCTTTCCGCCTTTAATTTCGTCCTTCGGTTCCGGCCGGGACGGCTCGGTGGCAAGCCCGATGCTCTCACTAGACGGTGGGATGTCTACCCTAAAGAGGGGATAGTGGCTACGCCAGTGCAAATCCGCATAATTTTCGTCCAGTCTTCACTCAAGATCAACTTAACGTGTCACTCCGAGCTACGTTCTTATACGAGCCGGTACTTCCGAGCGGCGCATGTTATGGACGTTAATCAACTCCACGCAGATATCCGAGCTGCACTTCCCACGGATCCCGTCGCTTCCTGACACTTTAACGATACCTTGAACCCCCGGTGGGTTATTCGTGACGGCCTTCTCTATCAAGATGGACGCATCTATGTTCAGGAGTCCGACAAACTCCGACTTAGAGTGTTACTCGACAAACATGATCACAAACTCGCTGGTCATTGGGGACAGAACAAGACACTTGCCATGGTGCGACAGGAATATGTATGGCCCAGACTCTGAACCTTTGTCAAAGATTACGTCCAAGCTTGTGTTACGTGCAAACATGGCAAATTCATCCACCATAAGCCATACGGCTTCCTTCGGCAACTCCTGGTCCCCGATCGACCTTGGCATTCCATTTCTATGGACTTCATTGAGCAGTTACCGCTCTCCGAAGGCTGTACCAGCATCCTTGTTATTGTCGACTGCCTTTCCAAGATGGGACTCTTCATTCCCTGTCACAGAAAACTCACGGCGTCCGAGTTGGCTCATTTATTCATCCTTCACGTCTTCTCCAAGCACGGAGTTCCGAGTCATGTCACCTCTGATCGGGGCTCCGAGTTTGTTAACCATTTCTCCCGATCCTTGGCTGAAGCGCTTGATATGTGTTTCACTTCACCGCCGGCTACCATCCTTCCGCCGACGGACAGACCGAGCATGTCAACCAGACTCTGGAACAATATATTTGGATGTACTGCAACTACATGCAGGACAACTGGTGTCCGCTCCTTCCCCTCGGAGAATTCGCTTACAACAACACCCCGAACGACACTACGGGCGTTACTCCCTTCTTCGCCAACAAAGGCTATCACCCTTTGGTCACCATCCATCCCGAGCGGGATCTCACCTCCACCTGGGCCCGAGATTTCGTCACGGACCTCGACTCTCTTCACCAGGAACTCCGAGACCAGATGGCTGCTCCTCAGAAGCGCTATCAAGGTCCTGTAGATAAACGAAGAGTCGTTGACCCCAAAATCTCTGTTGGGGACAAAGTCTACATCAATGCCAAGGGGTTCCGATTGGCCCGGCCGACGAAGAAGTTCTCCGAGCAATTCTACGGTCCTTATGAAGTTATCGGCCAAGCCGGTCCCGCTTCCTTCACCGTTAAACTTCCCCGAGACATGCGTCGAATTCACCCTGTCTTTCACATTTCCCAACTCGAGCTTGAACATCCGAACACCATCCCAGGACGCATCCAACCCCTGCCGCCTCCGATTGAGGTTGAGGGTGAGGCGGAATACGAGATTGCAGAAATCCTCGATAGCAAACTCGATCAGCGCCGCCGGCCTCCGCTCTTGTACTTGGTTAATTGGGACGGCTACACCAGAACTCCGGACAAGACTCAGTGGCTCAAAGCTGAGGAGCTTGAGCACGCATCCGAGCTAGTGGAAGAACATCACGCCAAATACCCAGACCGTCCTGGTCCCTAGCTTCAGGCCCCGCCGGCCCCGAGCAGGTTGTCTCACAAGGTTTTTACGCAATGAAGGTCTACTGAGTGTTTTCCTTAAAATCATTTTATTTTCCTTTCACTCAACTATAAAACCAAGAAAAACATTATACATTTCGGCCCGATTCGGCCCCCGATTCCTCTCGACTATGCAAATTACATCAAGAAATTATGTACAACTATTCTTCGGGCCCCATCGGCCCCGGCCTCCTTTGGCCCCCGACTCAATCTTTCTTCGAACTCCCTTCGCCCTTATCCTGGGCCTTGTCCGCTGCTTTCCAGTCTGCTCTCCTTTTCTTGCGGGCATCGAGGATTCAGTCCGCCGTGGCTATTCCGGTGTCTCCGAACTCCAGACAGAGCCGAGCGGCCTTGAACTGAATGAGGTCGTGGAGGGACCCCTTTATCTCGTGCTGCGAGTTGAAGTTGTCCTCGGCAGTTCCATCCACGAGCTTGGTAAGCCCCTGGATGGCTCCGTACACACCCCGTCCATCGGAATCCTCGGACTCCCGGATACAGCGAACTTTGTGTTTGCAGCACGCCTCGTAGGCACACGTACGGCGTTCCGACGGGTGCGGGTCAGCGCAAGGAATCTTGAGCCTTTCGCATTGTTGGCACTACGAGGCAGTCAGCATGATTGGCACCGACGGCACACCGACTTACCGGCTCTTGCTTTGCCTTCTTCTCGGCCGGTGCCTCATCCTCCTCATCCTCGTCCTCCTCTTCATCGATGTCCGACACTTTCCGTGTTGCCTTCGCCTTGCCCTTCGCCTTTCCTCCGGATCCCGAGGCCTGCGAACCTTTCCTGCCGGACCCCGATGCCTCCGACCTCGGTTTTGCGGCTTCCGCCTTCTTCCTCTTCTCCTCCAATTTCTTCGCCTTCGCGGCTTTCCGCTCGGCCTCCGCCTTGCGCTCGGCCTCATCCTTCCGAGCAGCCTCCTCCTTCGCTTTCCGAGCGGCCTCCTCCTTTGCCTTCCGTTCGGCCTCCTTCTTCTCGTCCTTGCGCCGTTTCCTCTCCTTGCATCGAGTTTTCGCATCCGCTGATAAGCCAGTAATTGGGCCATGGTTAGATACACGTAATTTTGCGTGTTTCTGATTGTGCTCATTGCTGAAACTGTTGTTTTCTATGCAACAGTACTGGTTCCTGGTAGCTGTTGGGCGAACCACAGAGAAACGAGTGGATGTTCTAAGGAATTAGAACATCCATTGGCTAGTCTCTCCCTGAAAACTGTAAGGGAAATGTGCAGCCAAATAATAAGTCAAGGAACTTCTTTTGACTTGTTCCCAACATCCACTTAAACAACGGAAACGGGTCAAAGGAATGGGAGTTGGCAATGTGTTGTGTTGTGTTGGGACGCTAGGGGAGACGCGCTTGGTCACGAGTGTTTCGGTTGCCAGAGTTGCTGGTTTCCATTGAATGCAGATACACCGAAACAGGTGGTCGGCTATTCTGTGGATCTGGATCACAACTCTAAAGGTGTTCTAAGCTCAAGAACCCTTGCTGGGAAACCCTAGAGAAACGGGTATCTACCGAGGCCTACAAAGGAGTATTATCAAGTTCCATCCTTGGAACCAAGGGGAGACTTGAGTTGAAGCAGAAACAGGTCGAACGAGATGCAGTGCCGATCTATCGGTGATCGACACACCCTCTGAATAATACAGGGGTGCTGCTGACGGGTTCCTGCCTCATAATTGGCAAGGGAACATGGTGTGCTCGCAGTTGGGAACCAATGGGAGGCGACGCTCGGAAGAACAACTGACGGAAACGCGGTTAAAGAGGCGGATAAACAGACTTTTGACTCATTGGGATTGTGTTTTGGGCTTTGTAGCAGTGTCTTGGCGGTTGTATAAGTATCTGAGGGTGTTTCTACGATGGACACAGCATCTTCCCCCGAACTAGTAGGCTATACGCTTGCGTATTGGGTTGATCTGGGATCCTCAGCGAACGCACTCTTATAGAGTAGCACTATTAGTCGAAATCTTAATTGTTTCTGAATCATATATTATTCTGGAAACGCACTTGGGCTTTGCCTGGAAACTGTCTGAACTCTGAGAATCTGTTGGAACTGGGACTCTGTTAAAAGAAATGTTATTGTTGTTGTTTGCGGAGCGGGTTTCAGAAAGTACCGTCAAGGGAAAGCTTTGGAAACATGACTGCTGGCGTTGCTCAGAAAGTACCTCTTTAGGGAAAGCTCTGTGAACGTTCTTGGCCTATAAACTAGGGGCCTTACTTGAGTCTACAGGACTACTTCAAACTCGTTTCTCTGTCGCTTGGACACAAACACACACGCTGCGAAGCTATAAATCTACCTTGTTTGGAAACAATGTTTCCACTGTGTCTAGAAACACGTTCTACGCAGTTTGCTCTTCCATCTCTTTGAGATACGAAACCTCTCCCTACAACCTTTACAAGGCCCTGTACTAGGGGCTGTAACTCGTCGGGATCTTTGGAAACGTGCATATATTGCCGTTTGATTTGTTTGTTGGTTGTTGGAACAGTCTCTGGACTGTTTCTGTGCCGCTCTCGAGTCAAGTGGGATTATTTGTGTGTTTCTTATATAGGTTCTGAGCACATCAATCGCCGCCTCATCGAGGTTTTCTTCTGCGGCATCTTTGCTCATCGCGCAAAGCCAATCGAGGAACTCGGCCTCGGACTCGTTGGGCAGTTGGGGCATGGCGGAGATGCGAGTGGGGCGGGGCGGTGATGGTGGTGTGTGGATGAGAGTGAAAATTTTCACTTTCACATCACGTGACTAGCTATATAGCTGGCCTCGGATTGCTGACGGATCGGCAACCTCGGATCGAATCTTCCCTTCGGCATTAAAGCGCCTTTAGGGTTCAGCGCTAAGAGGGGGATACTGTCACATGCCATGGCTTCACATCCTTTTCAGACGCCATCGGACTCCGACAATCTCCGATCCCAGTTATATCCAACACTGCCTTTCTGTATTCGCCCTTGTTCTACTGGTTCGTACTACATATGATTCCCTCTGACTCCTAGGTTACGCTTTATGCTTCTCCATCACGGAGCCATCGGAGACCCAATGATATTCGAGTCAGCTTGACTTCACTTGACTCATAAAGACTCGATCCATCACGGACCCACTCGGAACTCCGAAGCTCCGATACTTACATTATATCCCCACTAATACTTTACTCTCGTATAAATACAAGCCATGTCAGTAGTTAGACTTCAGTTTGAATATCGACTTAGTCTGCCCTATACTCTTCCTCTTGGACTCCGTCCTCTTCCGAGTCTCTCTCCGAAATTGGGCACCAGGCGTAGAGAAGGGCGCAGTGCATGAGCTGAAGCCAAGCCTCTTCCCTTTCAGTATACGGGTTCGGTATTCCGTTCAGACTCCGATACTTTCCCTCTACATCTCGGCCCCTTCGTCTTGCTTATACGCACTTCATCTCTCAGGCGTATCTCGGACCTCCGTCGGATCCCAATCAGGAACCGGTACTTGACATAGATTGACCAAGTCCAACCTTCTCTTGGCAGTTCTGAAGACGTCAGATGATGCCTGACAATGATCCCTCTGGTTCAGAAGGATAATCCCTCATAATACGCCCTTGGTCAGGGATGTGCAGTAGCCCCAATCCGTTTCCAGGATGGTAAGGCACTTTCCGCGATTGCTCCATTAGCAACTTCTCACGTCAACCCTTTACCAGGATCGTTGTCTAGCGCCTTTCTAATGGTTTGAGACACATTATATCCCTTTTAGCTAACTGCTCAGGTCAGCATTAGCCCTTGTGAGATGACATCATAATGTAGTGAAGTACATTATAGTATGTTGCAACTCGAGCAGATTTGAATAAATGCCCAGGTGCCCCAATACCAGGTCTGTCACCGCTCTGCAAACAACAACAATAATGCTACTCTATGAGAGTGCGTTCGCCGAGGATCCCAATCAACCCAATGCACAAGCATATAGCCTACTAGTTCAGGGGAAGATGCTGTGTCCACCGTAGAAACACCCTCGGATACTTATACGACCGCTAAAACACAGTTACAAAGCCCAAAACACAATCCAAATGAGTCAAATGTCCGTTGTGATAAGGACCGCAGTGTCGGTATCGAAGATATGTGATTCAAATTCGACTATGTTCGTCCTCTAGAGGGGAAGGTACAGTCAAATAATAGAGCGGAAGGTCAGTGCGCGAATTGGCCTTGTATGAGCGGTGGGAGTGTGGTGTGTGTGTGTGTGTGTGTGTGAGAACAGTTATTCGTGGAGACCGTTCATCTCCTAGGCGTGGACATATGCGGCAGACCTGTTATCAGTGAGAACGGTAAAGAAGATGTAAACCCCTAGACCTGGTTCCCCATACGAGTGTACTGGAACCCTAAATGTGTTGCCCTGTCTGCCTTCCTTTGTGCACTCTTCCCCTTAGAACCGGGCGCTGGAGATGCGATGTGTGTTGCACAGATGATGACACCAACGTCGTTTGGTCAACAGCGAGACAATTGGTCTCATTGGCAGTGGATGGCGATTTGAATGTGATGGCTTCTCTCCAGGCCTGTTTTCTACAGAGCGAAGCTCATCAGAACGGTGATCCTAATTGAGGAAGCCTGGAAAATGTGACACCGGGTCCGGTGAGGAGGGACCCTGCTGATGGAGGTGTGAGAGGTGAGACGCTGATGAACGAGTGAATGTAAGATGTGTGGCCTGCCTCCGGCAGTGGGCGAGGAGGAGGGTGCACGAGAGGTACGAGGTTGGGGAAGGCTGGGAGTACCCCTTTGGATTGAGCTGAGAACGGTACAGAAAGTGGGGAAACACCCTGGAAGCTACTTCTGCAGGCTGGAAGGTCCTCACTACTCCTACTAAATGTGCTCCTTTTTATACCTCCTCGACGACTTCCCACGTTTCCAGAGGTGCCATGCGGGTCGCAGGTGTTTCCAGGGGGCAGGGGACGTCATGAGGCATTTTGGGGTGCATATACGGCAGGAGTATGGGTGCCTCTGCTGAGGAGACCGATCGTCTCTGGGTGTGCGCGAGGCGCAACGAGGCCAAACGACCTCGGAATATGTCTGGAGCTCCAGGCATGGCCTGGTAGTTGTGTCGGTGGG
>JARKIC010000905.1:0-175953 GCA_029378375.1 Mycena olivaceomarginata | reverse complement strand
TCCGCCCGATCATGATGCGGAGATTTGAGGCCGCCCGATCATTGCGCCATAATGACTCGATGGGATCATGTCGTTGGTTGCTCTCTACCTCCCTCGCCTCCCTTGGACTTCCCAGCGTTATCCTCGCCATCGCCGCAAGTCCCTCAAGCCAAGTCCCGCCTGTTCCTAGACTCGAAGCCTCTTGCTCAACACGGTTGCTTTAGCAAGCCTCGTGACTCTTCCACGCATCTGCCCTGTCCTCCATGGTGCCGGGCTGCTTTTGCTTCAGTCCTTGTCTCAAGAACCTCAAGGCTTGAAGTTCGAAGATTTTGCCCTCTCCATGTCAAGTCTTAACGCTTTGCAAATTTGGCGTCGTGTTTCTTTCTCAGCACTTCAAACGCCGAGTCTCTCAAGCCATCTTCCGCGAACGCGATTCACAAACACGACGGGTCCACGGTGTGGAGCGTTATTCGAGGGTCGATTCCGGTCCTCTTCTCACCATGCGGCTCTCACGGCGCGTCTCCAAATCTTCAACGGTCTTTGTCAAGTCCTCAAGTTTGAATCTTTCATCGGTCTGTGAAGCATTGCAGTGTGGTGGATAACCGGCGTCGCTGATGGCCAGGTGCGCAATTCGAACTTGTGCGATCGTAACTGATCTTGGCTTTGGCCTCCGTGTAGTATCTGTGGCTTAGCTTGTCCGCTGCGAAGACCGTTGCCGTCTCCCGTGCTGAAAGACCGTGTCCTCTGCGCTCCCGTGTTGTAGCCTGGCTGCCGACTAGCCGTGGTTGTTCCTATTTTGCCATGGAGAACGTGCGGAGGCATATGTACTATGTACTATGTATATGTACCCGTGAATATATCATACACCTATTACTGTCTTTCCAAGTGTCTTTAAGTGTCTTTGAGAGAGTCTTGAGGAAAGACCCCACCTGTCTTACGAGTCTGCCCAAGACGAAACGTCTTGTAAAGACTTTTGAACCTGTCTAGCCAAAGACGCGCGTCTTTGGGGAAAAGGCGTCTTTGGCGTCTTTGACGTCTTGCCCAAAACAGTAGCGACTTATATTGTTGCACCCGGGTACACATGTGTTCTACTCAATTCCAGTCTTCGATGGTCACCATAACACTGTAATACTGAGAATCAATTAGTTCTCAGCCTCCTATGGCCATGAAGGAGTATAACGTACCGGACCGTCAAAAGGATGGTCTGCGACGGTGATCTTGAGGTTTCCCGGCTTCGAGCCAGCGGGATGATGAAGGAGTACGAGTCTCTCCAGTCCTTGCCCGCGTCGATCCAGAAGTTGGGGCCGATATCCTCCCCAGCGGGGAGGACCGCTTTCAGGACCCCAGCCGCGTATTGAAAGACTGTCTTGGGGAGGCCGCCGGTGGGGGTGTAGCCGGTGAGCTGCTGAACGCCCCAGACCCGGGGAGGGGGGTCGGAACCGAAAACTACCCGTGAGGCAGTAGTACACGTGTCCGGTGGTGGTGTCCTGGGAGACTTGTCCGGCCGTAGTGTCCCACGCGAAGCAGGTCTCCCCTCCTGGAGAGAGCTCCTTGGAAGGCCACGCAGTCGTGTGCGGCTTTCCACCCCCTTCGCCTGGTGGAAGAGGTTGAAGGTCGCGGAGGACTTGTTGTTGAAGGAGATGGAGTAGTTGGATCTTTGAAAACAGACATCTGGATGATCAGTCAGTAACGCCGGGGGTGTATGCGCATCTAAGCTCACCTTGGTTTATGTATGACCAGACTTGGAGTACACAGTTTTTGAGGGAAGAATGGCGGCCTTATATACCGCGGCGGCCAAGTAGGGGTTGGGGCACGCTAACGGCGTGTTCAACCGCCGATATTGATGAATTTCGTGAGACAGGTGGCACGAATCGGATAGTGGCTCCCATGACAAAATCGCCGTCTTTATCGAACATTGTTGCTGCCAATCTGTTTGCGGACGAATTTCCGTGGTCGAGGCTCTAGTCTCAGAGTCGTTCATACAACCAACAGGAGGAATGGCACAAGCATCGACTCGTGTCGGACACGCGCTGAGATGACGGAAATCGGTGGTATACGCCCCCGACAGAATTGTCCAGAAGCCCAAGAACAACAGACGCTGCGTTAAGCGGCCGTGTCGGCACACGTTGCCGACGCCTCACGACTCTATGCCGATTATGACAAGGCTGTGCCGGTTAGGCGTCGGCAGACTGTGTTTCCCATGATCACAGAGGCGTTAGACGTCGGCACCTGTGCCGACGCCGCCGCTCACCGCGGTGAGATATGGAATGTCAAAATGAATAGAATGTTCGACCAAGAGTTTTTGCTCCCCGCATTCCACGGGATTCGACATAACCCACTGTGCTCCAATTCAATTGTGACCAAATGCGCAGTCCGGTGTTCCCACGGTGAATGTTATACATTCGTCCGGCATTTTGATATCACCTGTTGCTTCGTGCTTCTGTTGAATGAAAATTTGTGCCTGACATAGAATCGTTCTAAGTAGCACTATTCCTGCTATTCAGCGGCAGAAATTTTCACGCTCCAACGAACACATTCGCGAATTCACAGAACGACCTGTACCACCATATGGGGCATTCGTTCGGAGTTTTGATATCACCTGTTGCTGTGCTTCGATTGAATGAGAGCCAATAACATTATGGTCGTATGAGCATTATTGCTGCCAAGTTGACAGCAGGAACGTTTGCGCTATTGGTAGAGTGCTAAACGTGTTTGTCATTTTGTGATGGAGAATATTCCGCTCGTGTTGGTTCGGCACGCGCCGAGGGCATATAAGCAGACTCTGACCTCGCCAAACTCTCAACCTAAGTGAGGTCACTCGCACCTTTATTCTCATCAGTGATCGTATGTGCTTCCTTTCTCTATTCGGTGCACGCATTAATTGGCACCCGGTTTTTAGCTTCCGTTGGTACTCCTTACCTTTCCATCCGGTCGTAATCGTGGGTCCATTCCATTCTAGCGCGGCCTATGCTCACATTATACCGCAGGATGGCCCACCCAGAATTTCAGGATCAGCGAGTGGATTCTGACCGCAGACTGTGATGGCCCCCTGGGGGTACTGTTCTCGCGGAATACCTCTCCAGGATTGCCTCGGCTGCAACAGGGACGGCTATCTGGGTACCACGAACCAGGCCGGCTACGACTATACTCGCATTAATACGGCCGGGTGAGTCCAACCGTCGACGCTGATGTGTCACGATGAGATGGTACAATGCCACGTATGTTGCTCAGATTTGCTGTGATGGCCCCCTGTGAACGTCTATACAGGTTCAAAGTCTCTACAGCTGTAGACTTGACAACTTTGTTCGACAATGTGGACGGGAACCTGTGCCTCCATCCCAAGGTCCCAGCTGTGCTCTACCTCAAGCCGGCTCGGAGGGGGGAGACGAATTTCTGAAAGGATTAGAGGCCAGTACCAAAATGGGCACCGTGAGGGATTCACTTTTCCAAACCTCGGTTCGCTTACGACCCGGCGGACCGGGGAAGGAGAATTATACCTTGTTCTATGCAAAGGCTAGCGTCGAGGCTGAGGGCCAGTTTTTGATCAAAACCTACAATAATGAAGCAAAGGTGGCCGTGATGAACATATTCCAGGTGAGTGACATGCGGCTTTGTCCTTGCCACTCAGACTGGATATTTTGTCTCCCCAGAAAAAACGGCATCCGGGCGGAGCAAGTAGACATATTATTCAGGCGAAGGTGTCGGGCCAGTTTGGTACCTAACATCGGCGTCAACGCTGCCCTGAACCTAGTCAGTGGCCAAGTGGGCCCATTCGATAACCCTTGGAGTTGGTGTTGCCATAGGTCTAGGCGTCCGCGATGAGGCAATCGAAGTTAAGGCACTGGGGTGCGGATTCACTATAGGGAAGCGCGTTGGGATTTCAGTCGCTGGAACCAGTGCCGAGATCAACTTTGGCAGGTTCTTCCCAGATCAAGAGTAAATAGTTTGGTATTTCCGTGAACTTGGTTATGAACCTATGACTCAAAAGTGAACGGAGTGGCAACCAATTCACCTTCAAGATTGGGAGATTTTCCCCAGATCTCAAGGCTGAACGACCGGACAAGTAAGGCGGAGCGGAGTTTGGCGGAGTTCGAAATGTGCTCAACTTTACAGGATGTCGTCAACGTCATTAATTGTGCGATACGACAATCCTCGTATGCCGTGCGCGCTATGGCTTTACTCCCGTCGCTTGACTACTTCTTCGAGCTCGGATCCGGATGATCCTTTATCCGTCGCCTGACCACACTCTCGATTGGACACGCCGTATGCTTCCGTCGGGGTTTTCTGCGTACATCTTCTGCAGCACATGTACAGCGCGCGAAGTCGTCGTCGCATTTCTCCTTCTTGTAAGTATTTTTGCTGAGGCAACTCTGCAGTGCACACGCTGGAGCCGTTGGCAGAAATAAGTAGTTCCGTTTGGCACCCAGAGATCGTGCGCTTACTAGGCTCCAACCATTTAGTTTTGTGTAAGGATCCAGGTAAATTAAACGGAAACGGTTTCTAAACAGTTTTTTAAAAACAGTTTAAAAACAGTTTATAAACGGTATTTCTTGGGTGCATAAAAGTTAATGTCCGGTCAAGCTGTTCCAGTACTACTACTAGGCTCTACCACAATCCAATAACACCCGCCTGAGTAACCCGTCCTTATCCACATTTTAGTGAGCATCGCCTCCGAGATTCTCTTGGGCTTCAAATGACGCGCGAGCTTCGTGGTGTGCACCCGAGAACAGACGCTCGACGGAAACACTGGTACCAGGAATGGCAAGGAAGTCGTGTGCCATTTTTGAGATGATTGGAAACTCGTGTTCACGTTCCTACAACGAAAATATTGATCAGCACTTGCAAAGCAGCAGTCTGATAAACTTACCTTCCACCACGTCAGCGTCCCATCTGGATTGTCAAATTTCGTGTTGAAGGCGTCCCAAAGCGCTTCAACGCGCTTACAAGTGTTACCCGCGGTCAGTAATGGGAAAAAAATGGGAGCCGGAAGTACAGCACACACCAGAGGACCTCCATCTCCGCCACTACCCTGTTCCAACTTGATTACTGCGCCCTCCATTTGATCTCGTGCATGTAGCGGACGATCATCAACATGCCCAACTTGCCGCGCCGGATCAGATGGCAGTGGATGCAGACGCCGCGGCATTGTGCATCCTCCTTGAAAATAATATCAAAGCGCCGGGTGAAGGTGGATGCGGGAGAGGCTTTGTCTAGGTCGTGGACGGTGGTAAGGACGCAATGAATCTCATCCTCATCGGTGCCTTCGGCAACAGTGGTGGGCAGTACGGCATCGAGAACCTCGATGTCCTTAATGAGGTTCGCAATGGTGCCGGCTGTACAGGATCCGGAAGACGCATCAATCTGTGTGAAAAAAAAACGCGACTTACCTGCATTGAGACGTGCGTGAGTCGCGTCGACGATGGCTTGATGTACGGTGCTCGGGGCCTCCCTGTTGGAGCCATCAAGAAGGTACTTGGGCGCGTTGCGCTTGCGAGGCGCTTTGTCAGGTCACCCACTGCCACATTTTATGCCCTAAACCCACTGTTCAGATGTCGCCAGCAGTTGGGGGAAATGTTGAATTGATGCGCTCACTGGCCGAGTATGCCCGATCACGCCGCACCAAACTTATCACCTTCCTGCGCGACTTTTGCCGCTCCATCCCGACCCCCGCGAGCCCACTTGGGCGTAACCGTATAAACCATTTAAAAAACGGTTTGTAAACTGTTCACCCCTTCCCGTAAATTAAACGGAAATGAAAACGGTTTAAAACCGTGTATAAACGGTTATACACGGAAAACGGTTGGAGCCTTAGCGCTTACCTTCGGTTTCAATCCTGGAGTATCCGTAAGGTATCAAGCAATCCGGCGTCGAATTTGAAGGCGCACCCTCGGGCATACTCGAGCAGCGAATTGGTTCAAGAGAAGGGTGAAAATGACGCAATTGCTTTGCGCGTGTTGAACAATCACCTCTGACTCGGATCCCTCGGCTCGGCTGACGGCGGCCGGCTTGCGCTCTTCTCTCGTATCTTCCATCCACCTCAAACGCGTCAAGGCGTGGCAGACAAGCGAGTTCAACGTAGAATGGATTCAACATGGAATACTACACAAGTAATGCAGAAGGCTAGGCAGGACTTTGAACTCTCGTGAGTCTCAGGCTTTTTCCCTTTCAAGGGTTTGGGTGGCATAACGCGTCGAGTTTCAACCTGCAAAACTCCTGGCGGAGTTTCTCCGAGTTTGGCCTGGAGGGATTCCGACTCCCGGGCAGCAATTCGTGGTTTTTAAGCCGACCAATCATCACGGCGGGAAGCAACCCAACTTGAAGGAAGGTATAATTACGATAATCATGATCCTACATCCCCACCCCACCTCGCACAGTGAAGGAGCGAAAGTCCACCAGCATAACGCCAACTCGCATCGGCCTTCGATGCTATTTTCCCTGTGCACAATCGCTAGTTCTTGGCCGTTTCCTGTCCGTAAGTTCCGGAAGAATACTTCTGGAGAGCCTCCATTTACCGCGTCCATGCACTCTCTGCGAACGGCCCTCCGTCTCGGAAATTCTATCGAGGTCCCGCCTGGACCCCTCCGCACTGTGGATGTGTGCGTCTTACAAATAGAAACCCATAGGATCAGGATGGCCGATGTTCCAAAATTACTCTCTTCCCAACTTAAAACATTGGACACAGCGTTGCGCAGTGGGGCGACAGTCGCGGAAGGCCGCACCGGCATGACGAGGGACCATTGAAACTCAACCGAGTTACCGCACTGCTTCGCGGGTGTTGTTCGCTTTCAGGGCGGCTATCTGTCCATCATCCGCACGTACTTACCAGTCAGCGCGATTGCTATCGTCCCCCCACTCATCCACTCCTTCATGCCACCACTCGCTCGGCCAGCCCCCCCTCACAGTCTCCATAGCTGGTGGTCGGACAGAAATCCTCTCGGGGCAACCATATCCATCCATGCAGCGGCCAAACCACTCATGAAACTCCTGTACCACGAGCATTGGGTACGAAGTTTCATCAAGAAGAATCGACGTATTCCGCTGTCGGGGGACGACGATGGAGATTTGTCTCAGCTATCTCGCGTACGGTGTCTTTCACTTTGCGGACGCTACTTGACTGAGGCGTTGATTTTGTTAGATTTAAATACATTTCTCCGATAACCAAAGGGGCGATTCTCAAAGAGCTCAACAACCGCCTTGAATCGGAAGCGGAGTCGCATATTGCGGTGCAGTCTCTTGTTCTCGACGAGTATCTGGTCGAGGAGATGCTCGCCTTGTCCAACGCCGGAGCCCGTCGATCCACTTGCAACATCCTCGCAGCCTTGGCCTCATCTTCCGAGTCCACACCGAGCGCGAAGGTCTGCACACAGCTTGTGTCATTCCTGAGGTAGGGTACCCAGTCACGCGGTCCGTGCTGTACTCATGTTGGCAAACAGTGCAGAGGACTCCAAACTTCGACGAACCGCCGTATATGCACTTTCAAAGCTGAGTTCCCGGAGGTCAGGTGCCCAGGCTGTGTCGCAAACCCAAGTCCTAGAACACGTCCCGGCGCTACTAAATTCAGCTGACATTGAAACTCGAACGTCGACATCTGAGATGTTGGGTAATCTGGCCTTTCACAACTGCTTAGCAATGGTCCACCCGGGGTTGGAACTCTGCAAGCAAATCATGCCTCTCGCCAGGCTCGTCCAATCTCTGTGCACAAAGAAATGATAACTGACTCATTCGTATCAAGTCAGGAAGATGAACATGTTCGAGAAACTGCGGTCGTCGCGCTTTCGAAAATCGGTCTGCGCATTGCGGATGCACTAGACGACCTGGAGATCTTGAAATATTTTGTGTCCTACTTGGACTCCGCCAACCCTCGGTTGCGCGAATCCACATGCAGTATATTGGGGAATATTTCCGTTGACGGGTCTTCGCCTCTCGCACTCTTGGGCGTCGCGCCCTACGTGCAGATCGTGTCTCTCCTGCGGTGGGCCCATTTTCTTTTTTCTCCCTTCAATTCAAATACTAACCCCGCGCGGGGTTGAACAGGGACGACACCAGGAACGTCCAACGGAAGGCATTGTACGCCCTCTCAAAAATGGCCTACTGGTTCCACGGCGCACAAGCCGTCATCGACGCAAAGATCCTGGAATATGTTCCAGATATTCTGGATTTGTCCGACGCCCAAGCCCGAGAATGGACGTGCGAGATGCTGGGGAACCTCGCATACCACGGGCACATTTCGGTTCTGAATCTAGATAGCCTTCTCCCGGCGGGAAGCACGCAGTTCACTTCAGGTGAGCTTTCATTTTGACTCGTTTCCTGGAACGGACATTGATGGTTCGATTTTAACAGTCACGAAGACAAGCGTGTTTGAGAGGGTGAACTACTGGCATTCTCGGAGAGCAGCTGCGCACCCACTCGCTTGACGCAAATGGTTCAACATCAATGGACATACCTATAATGTACTTTTTTACGCTGAAAGGCTAAGTTATGATTACCCTTTATTGATGAGTTGCGGATTCCAAACGCGCTACCTCGCATCAATACACTTGAATTCTATGTTGTTACCACCACAGTAGCAGTGTTAGTCAAGGGCGGTTCGTCGCGACTAAGTGCACGTGCGTGAGCTAAGTTCATCGAATCGTTGTCAGCCACAAATCGAAAAAACACACCTAAACGTCATGATCACAGCTCTCTCCTCCCAACTTCTACGAGCTACAATCTCTAGAACAGTAACTTGTAAGTTTGGATGCTTCACAGGCTCGTCCATCAATTTTCATTCGGGCGGTATTTGAAGAGTCTAGCTGCGTAGCGGGCAAGATATTCGGATTGTTGTGGCTGAATAGTATTGCGAGTGTTAATAACGGCGCGATATTGAAGCTTTTGAAGGGTCGAGAATTGAATTTAGCTGCAGGTATCGCGCGATTATCAGCGCGGTCCATACTTGAGAGAAACTGGCGACTTGCTCTAGTTCTACCGATCTCGATCTCTGTCGGCTCAGCGTCCTGGATTTGCGTGCGCCCCTACTTCTCTCCTCCTCGCGCATCTCGAGGCAAAGCCGCAACATATCCAACACCTCGCCCCACAGGGCTCGCAAGGATTCGGCGACGTCCGGAGGGTGCGCGGCATCTTGCATCTCCTCGACAAAAAACCTCCTCCAACAAAGGAAACACTCCGGACAGAAAACGCGCTACGCGAAGCGGCGATGTGATTAGGGAGTTGGCGACTTCCCAGTAGAAGAGGCTGTGTGGCCACGCACTAAAATACCGGTCGTCGAGGTTGGGGATAATCGACGCGTCAACGGCCAATTTGAGGTACTCTAGCCGCGGGCAGTTTTCGGCGAGGTACAAGAGACTGAGTAGAGTGGTGCGGGGGGTAGGCTTGAGTCCGCGCACGGGAGAAGGCGAGAGCATCTGGAGGGATTCGAGGCAGGGCCCCGCTTCAGCCATCCGAAGGATCATGTTGTCGTCGATTTGGAATCCAGTTGGCGCGCGGAGGGAGACGGAGGTTAATTTTCTGAAGATGAGTAAATGACGAATAGCCGCGATTGTGGTTTTGTGTTGAGATGTCTGGGTCAGCGGAAGCGAGTCGCTTTTGATAGACAGGTCTGTCAAAATATGGCGGGGAGATTTTTCTTGAGAGCAGCGTAAATATCCATGAGACCAGCCGCGCCAGGAGGTGGGCATATGGCGATACTCAGCACATCGAGAGCAGGTGTGCTGATAGCAGTACATGTTCTTACCAGGATCGCAAGCTATCGCAAGGTCCAGCGATTCCGTTTTACAGCAGTGGGTATTGGCCGATTTTGGCGCCATTAGGCGCGCATATCTCGAGGCAAATGAGGTGCAGTAATTCTGGCATTGGTAGCACGCGATGCGTTGCGGTAAAAGACATTTGGCCCAACGAGGTGAGGCAAGAAGTTAAATGCGGTGCTTGATGTTGATTGCGAGTAGTGTTTTGCAGGGCCCGGCTCGGCCTGAAAGCCGGGGCTTGGGCCCGGCCCGGGAGGGCTTGGGCTTCTATTTCTTGAGGCCCGAGCCCAAGCCCTGGAGAAGGGCCTGGCCCGGCCCGGCTTGGGCTTAGGCCCGGGCCTGCAAGTCAAATATTATGTAAAATATCGAAATTTAATTATCCATGTCTACATACTCATCCGGCTCGTAATTACCATAGCATTGTCCAAAATCCAACCCAGGTGCCTTTGGTGCAATGTATCCTCCTGACATCACTGTGGTAGAGGAAAAAATATGCGGAATCAGGGACTTTTATACCGGACAGCGAGGCTGCTGCCGAGATCCCGAACTGTAAGTACAGGAGAAAGAAATCACGGCGCTGTCAAATGTTGGAGGTAAGTAGAACGATGACGCACACATCAAAAATCCCGTCCAAATTTTGATGTACTGCGTCATGGGATCAAAAATACTGGTGACTAATTTTAGCCGGGCAAGCCCGGGCTTAGGGGCCTGGCAGGGCCTGGAAATTTCCAAGCCCGAGCCCTGGGCCTGATGAAGCCCAGTGTAGGGCCCGGCTCGGCTCGGGCCTGTGGGGCCCGGCTTAGCGGGCTTCAGGGCTTCAGGCCGGGCCATGCAAAACACTAATTGCGAGCGTGTGATGGAAAACATGCACACACTGATACGAGGCATCTGCTTAATATACGAGGTATGAGTGTCGAGCTGGTGCCCGGAATAGCTATAGTGTTTGTTGATCAGCGCGTTATAGCGACGGTGTCGTTACTTCAATCATCGAGTACCACAAGAACCTCTGATGATCACCTACTGTATTTCTTGAAATCTATACTGTACATAGATAGAAGCGAGTCGTCCAAAGCGCAATAACAAATTTCCTACTCCAATTGTTCCGACGTCTTCAATTTAGAATCGGACTGGACAACGATGCCTCGATGCGGCGTACATGAAGCGGTGGAAGGCGGGGCCGCCCACATTAGGTTATCTGCACCAAATTTTGTGAATATTCGGCCCGTAGAAGATGAATAAACCTAACATACCAGACATAGTTTCAGCGATGCAATAAAACCGTCGAGTCTTGCCCGAAACGACCAGGTTTCGGCCCTAGACACCCACCCTACCTGCATGACGTGTCAGTGAAGTGTCGAAACCTCGTAATACCTCGCAATGACCATTCGCCATCTTGAACCTCGACTTCCTCGGTGCTTTGTCGGGACAGATAAAGTCGAGCCGGTGGAATTCATGATGAGGAATGTATTCTATGAATGAGGAGGATCCTATAAAGTCGTCGGTGGCAGTGACGGTAAGAGAGCCGCAAACAGAGAGTGCCGGCGAAGGCCTCCGCTTCCGTGATTTAGGAACAGTTGTTCTACAGTTGACCAAGCAGTAGGGACGGGGACACCATAGCCATCTTGCAGCCGGAAAATGGTGTTTTGAACACTAGAAAGCCCTGGGGAGCCATCGTAACAGTATAAATGAGCCAGAGGATGAACGAGGCTCAGATGTGGCTCACGATTCCCGGTACATACCGGTACGGTTGATCCGAATGGTACACAACGACCTTCTCGACACCGCCGTGCCCGACACGACCCCGTCAACACGTCGGACAGCAGGCGGGCGTAGTCGGGCATTGTGCCAGACGACGTCCGTAACCTTACTAAAATTTTAGATATCCACACCCGAAATTCGAGATATATTGCATTCCATATTCGAGAGATCTTTGGATGGTACTTGAGATATATCTCATCTCGTCTAGTGAGATATTTCGGGATCTCAGTACCGATAGAACTAACTCCTCAAAATATAGTGACGTAGTACTTGACTTGAGATAAAAAACTAACTTTTCAGAAGATAGTTCGTGGTGACGCTCTCGAGATAAAATTGATTTATTTTACAAACGGGACAGCATAGATTTCAGTATCCACTTCAACATCTCGCATATTAGAATCCCTTAGCAGTCTAGCGTGGTTCTTGGAAACTTTCTTTAGTTGAACTCTGGCTACCCTCTCGTTCAATGCTGCGAATGCAGCTTTTAATAGACTGAATTTCGGGTCGAGGAGGTCGTTCTCAAATCTCTGCCTCTCCTTAACTATGGCACGCGATTAAAAGTCAGAAGAGGAGCATATAAGGAGCGGTATATCTTTGTCAGTGTTCTGCAATACCACAAGTAGGCTTCCCAACAACGCCGCTGAAAAGGAATGCAGTATCTACGGTCAAAAGTTAGGTTCCAGATCTCGCTCTTTTCAAAGAGTTCCGTTTCGATCTTGATCATCACCCTGGTACGTGAATCAAATTTACCAGGATGTAAAATCTGTGCATGTAAAAATACTGTCATGAGGCTTGGTGTTTGTCCGCCTAATCTATACCTCCTCGCTGGAATAGTATCGAGTGATTCCTCAGAAGTAAAAATTCTGAACCCCCTGTTCATGTCAGTCAGCGTGAAGTTCGGGTCAAAAACCATGACTCGGTCAGTTTCCAGAGCCTGTTCATTCAATTGCAGCTCCTGGTCTGTTAGCATGAGCTCTTCAGATAAATCAAGATTTTCCATAGTGGGATTCCACTTAGGCAGAATGCTGTCTATTAACATTTTTGCGGTTTTAACACAGTTTCCTGGGTTCTCACAACCGAGCAGTGTTCGGTCTTGATGAGACAAGGGGCAGCCACAGTTCCTGCGGCCAATGCCTGAGGGATTCACTTGATGTGGTTTTCTAATTACTATTGTTCGGCGGCGTGCAATACTAACGGTGTCACCGACGGTTCGGACGCGATGGTTAACTCTGAGACACGTTGCAGCATCCTTTTGGCATGCCTGCTTGTACAGACTCTTGTTGGTTGCGGGATGTTTCCACATGGGCATTGCCAATTTCACCTCGTTTGCCACTGACAGGCTCGTGAATTTCAAGTTACTGTAGAATTTCATTCAATTCGGCGGTCACGCGTCATGCACCCCCTGTGCCGCGATGAATTTTGGTCTCGGTCACGGGTCACGGCGCCCAGTGCCGAATGTAAAATGCGTGACTGGGGCCAAATCTCCCTTGGTGCAAAAAAGGCAGAATTTTCGTAATTTTTCGTCTTGAATGCCGAATTTTTGGAGGTGTCACACCAAAATTCGTTGGTTGCCGAAGTGCCGAATCGGTATTTTGGGTCACGGGTCACAACCCGTGCCGAATTGAATGAAATTCTACAGTATACTTTCGTGCCGAAACTATCATCCGTTTGATGTCCTCCGGCAAAAGAGTTCTTTGCAATATCGGAAGATGTATGTCCTGTAAAAAGTAGTCTCTCGGAGACAGACACTTCAATACCAACTGATCTCGTACCTCGATGTATTGAATGTAAAAAGACATTGAAGAATTGTCCAGGACGTAAATTGAGATAGCTTGTCTCCAGAAATTTCTGTAAAATATAATCAACAAAGTGGCACCAGGAAGCTCGGGCCGTGGTTCAGGTACGATTGCAAGTTCCAGAGGTCGATTGCCTCTTTTCGTGCGGGTAGATCAAGAATCTGTTTTCCGCCCTCAGCAATGTCAAGCATCATACTTTCGTGTGCGACTCTAGCCTTTTTTCCATCCCAACGAAAAGCATGCTCGGCTCTTATCAATGTTTCCTCAATATCCCTGGGCATTCCTTGTACTCTCGTTAAATATTGAGTTTTGCCTCCGATGACCATGTTAATTATGTGCCGTTTGCCCTCAAGTGTTGGCATTGTGGCACTCCACCTCTTGAGGTCTGCAGAGATTTCATCTAGCACTGTTGGCCACGGTGTGGTGTATTGGATTCCATTTCCAATCCAATCATCCAACATCCGACAGGTTTGTCCATCCGGGATTATTCTCAAGTTCTCTTCAATGGTACCTTGTCGTGTTTCATTGTTTATTTGCCTTTCTCATATCACCTTTGCACGATAGGAGGCTCGGCCGAAGGTAGCAGAACCGTTTTGTGTTCGTTAAATTTGGCTGTTGATGCCGCACACCAAAGGCGTAAGATTCCCCAGAGTGTTTCTAATGAGTCCTTCGAGGATAGATAGACGGTTGTATCGTCTGCAAAGAGTGAGACCACGAGATTTTCATCTTTTCCGAAGGTCCGCCTTTCGGATTAAACAGGCTAAAGGTTCGATTGCCAGGTTGAATAGTAAACAGGAGAGTGGGTCTCCCTGCCTGACTCCACGGGCAACGATGAAGGGCTCACTAATTTCACCATTGATTATCACCAACGTCTCAGCATTGTTGTAGAGACTTCTAATTGTGTTACAAAATTTCGTCGGGAAGCCCATGTGTTGAAGGACTCTTAATAGGTATGTATGATTGATTCGGTCATAAGCCTTTTCTTGATCCAGTGCAACGATAATGCCGTCCTCTTCGGCTGCCTCTGCATAGTTCAACAGGAATTTTGCGAGCTTAACTTGATCCTCAATTTTTCTGCCCTTCATGAAACCAGCTTGGTTTGGATGTACAAGAGAAGGTGCAACATTCATCAGTCTCAAAGAATAGGTTTTTGTCATCAGTTTGTAGTCAGAGTTCAGGAGCGTTATTGGCCGATAGTTGCTGATCACTGACTTGTCTCCTTTTTTGAAAACAGGGCAGAGCCATCCGGCGTTGAATTTAGAGCCTTGAGTGATACCATAGCGCTCAATGTCTGCATAAAGTTTTGTTACGAACGCTAGGATATTAAATGTCTCGGAGTTGGTTTCTCTACTTTGGCGGTACAAGATGTCCAGAAGTTTGTAAAGTGCATAAGGGATTCCATCTAGACCGGGGGCTTTTCCATTATGCGAGAGTCTGAGTGCTTCTTCAATATCTTCAATGGTGAGATCTTTGTCCATGTCATTAAACTTTGGTTCAGAAAGATGGACATTGCATTTTTCAAGTGTGATTTCCGTGGCCATCATCCTGGCATGCTCGTCAGGGGTGTCCTCATTTTGGGTTGACTCATGGTAATCCCGAGCCATCTCTGCCATCTACTTCGGTCGCGTTTCATATCGAGGTGTACCAGAGCTAGAGTATATTTCATTTTCGAGCTTGAACTCATAAATCGAATCTTTAGCGTGATATCCTCGAGCGGAGTGTGTCCAGGATGAGGTTCTCAATTTTTCGCCCTCAACATCGTAGCGTGTTTCTGACAATGCTTTTTTCTGTTCGGCTTCTGCCTTAATACGGTCAGCGATCTTTTTCTCGAGATAGTGGGCAGTCAGAGACTTGTCTTCCTGCGGCATGTCTAGATCATGAATAACAATCGTGAGTTGAGCTTTCCAGGCTCGTTTTTGACGGGTTGTTTCGTTCGTGATGTATCGGGAGCAGTGTTTTCCCCAAGCAGTTGTATCTGCCTTGAACCTTGCCCAGAGTGTTTGAATGTTGTTCGTTGGATCGCGCTCAGTGTGTTCTAGCTCTTCGAGCTTCAATATTTGGGAAGGGAAGTTGCGGGTTCTCAGCCCATTTTTTCCATAATAATTTCCACATCTTGTCCCCTTCCTCTGGCCGGTTGGGAGCATATATATTCAGTATGTTAAGAGACTGGCCACTATGCCATGGAATTACTATCATGAAGGCCCGTCCAGGGATGAGCTCGTATTCACGGATATTTTCTGTGTCAAGATATTTCTTGTTGAGAACAAATGTCACGCCAGCTGTAGAGCATGGCTTTTCGGGGTGCGCCGAGTAGTATGGTTTGAACCAACGGTTGAAAACATTGTTGAACTGTGATGCGGATTCGGCATCAAAGTGGGACTCTTGTATGCCAAGTATACCGAGATTGTTTTCGTCGATAGTTTGCTTCAAGAATTTGAATTTATGATCCTGCTTCAAACAAAATTCATCTTTCCGTGCGACTGAAATCTGATGATTCGGAGTAATCACCGATGGTGAGCGGGAGGTGGCAGACTTTACCCTCAAAGAAACGCCCTAGAGAATTGGGCTACATGCTCCGAATTCGCTTCCCAGATTCCAAGACCTCAGCCCCCACAGCGGGATCGCTGTAGCGGTGGCAGCATGGGGCCACTTGTGATCGCATTGAGCTGCTTCTGGATGGTCCAACACGTGGAGGCAAAGGATTTCACCACATTGCATGTACTGAAAACATGGGCGTGGATCCAGGGAAGAAAACGAGTCCCCAAACTTGAGGATCGGTGAAGAACTGCTAGAGAAAAGAGCAAAGGAGGAACCCGAAGGCGGTCCGGAATTAAGAAATGGCCGGATCGCGACAATCAAACCTGCCGGAACTTTTGATCGCCGGGTCACTCCCAAAATTTGACAGACGGCATCCCCATAGACTCTGTTCCATCGCACAGGGACGAGTTTGCACAATTCTTCACCGGACCCACTTATATTATGAAAAGAGTCCGTAAAAAGTAACTTATGGGAACTAACTTGTGCGGAACTTGCCCCTTTCGGCACGCGTGCCGCAAGTTAACTTAAGTTTTCCCACGGGCTCCAAATTAACGGGTGCGGGACACCCAAGTACAATTACCTCTTCTGGCAGTGTTTCTTGACCAAACTCTTTGGAACCAGGTGCGTTTCATTGCCTTTTGAAGCCGTCTTCTTCTGATATGGGTCCGCCTCTCTAATCACAGTGCCTTGTTTTGATCTACTGATTCGGCTCAGCTCTCTTCAAGTTGCAACTCCTCATTCCTATCAATTCTCATCTAATGGGCTCTCACTAGGCGTTCTTGAAAGTTCCTTGGTGCCCGAGACTTTACCAACCACTCAAGTGCGAGGCAGGCATCATGTTCAATCCATATGTTCAAGCTAGATCTCCTTGCTCCAAGGTGTGTTGTGAACCTGATCTACTAAGAATACAATTGAATCATCTCCGTATCAGTCTCGCTGTCTCTCAAGTTCTACAACGCCGCGGCAGGGCAACGTGAACATTCGGGCATTTGCTCAGTCCGGCTCCCAACCCTTGCTGCAGAAGAGGAATACTGGTCCACTTTGATTGCAAATCACGCACAGACTATGGGGAATCAGAGGATGAGATTGGGCCAGAGAAAGGAGGCTCAGAGATGGACGGTGATACAGTGGTTCAACCAAGCCGATTGGATGGTTGCACAAGTAACTTATGTAAACTAACTTGCCCCGCCACAAGTAACTTGTAGCTAACTTGTGGCGGGGCAAGTTAAATTTACCCGCACAGTTCCGCATAAGTACAAGTTCCGCACAAATAAGTTAACTTAAGTTAAAACAAGTAAGTTACATGTTAATGGTTCTTTCGTCCCGGTGCCTATGGGGTGCCATCCTAGCACCTAATATCACCTCAAATATGAGTCTCTTGCAGTCCTATGATGCTTTGAGGCAATGATCTGTGTTGTTGTGACTAATGTTCTGCTGGGAGTAAGTTCAAGCTGGCGAAGAGATGCATTGGAGGTGCAGGACATCGAGGTTGAGTTCATTTTGCAAGATATTATTCGTATGTCAGATCTAGGTAACATGGGTACTTATACAATGCCCATTCTAAGTACAATGGCTGTTTTGCCCCAAAGTTGAACTAACTTGTGTTTGACTTTGGATGATCAAGGGCGTGTGGGATTTCCTTGAGTGTATGACTGCTCAAACATCAGACCTAACCTTTTCATGTCAGGTGTTCCCCCGATGACAGCTGTACCTGGATTGCATTTCCGAACATGTGAAATGCCCCAAAAATCAAATCCAGCCAATGTTCAGCTCAAAATATTATCTGACTTGATGTGCAGATGTTATTTAATCATTGAATACTCTCAGTTTGAGTCTTTGAATGTCTTGGGGCTTGCGAGATGCTAACTTGCATGAATTGATCATACAAGTTGATTTTGGCTGAGCATTGATGGCATCTGATGGCATAAGTTAGTTTGGTCGTGTTAACTTGATCTAACTTGGCCCACAAGTTCGCTTAAGTTAGCTTTGGCTACCTTCAATTAGCTTAGCATCTTGCAGTTCAACTCGATGAATGGAGTGTTTGAAGAGAACAGGTTGTTTAACTTGGAGAAACAGACAAACTGGTGGTAACTGATGGCATCTAAGTTAATTTGTTCATGTTACTTTGATCTAACTTGGTGGGCAAGTTAGTTGCTTGCAGTCGACTTGTGCTACCTTCAGTTCACTTCTTAACTTATAGGTCAAGACAACAGTTGAATGGGTAGCATGTTTTGAAGGTCATTTAAGTTGAGGTGAGACTGACATAAAAAGTATGTAACCTTTTCCCACACATTCCGCGGTCCATCTTCTATCTATTTTCTGACCACACTTGGCCTGTAGATGGAACATACATGAGGAAGAGAGCATATATCCAGCATATCAAAGATACTGATCGAGTCAAGTTGACCCTGTGAGCAGTTGGGCGCCAGTTGTTAGTAGTTACTCTATGGTAAGGCATGCGGTGCTCTTACAGATGTATATTCTTGCTAATATAGAAGTAGAGGAAGATAGAATAAATTTAAAAGGGTCTTTCAGAAGACTTGAAGGCAATACAAGTTGGCAACCCGCCAAGTTAGTACAAGTTAGATTTGCGGCCCATGGGAAAACTTAAGCTAACTTGCGGCACGCCTGCCGAAAGGGGCAAGTTCCGCACAAGTTACTTTTCATAAGTTACTTTTCACGGACTCAGCCGATTGGACTCCTTACATCCAATACGAACTG
Source organism: Mycena olivaceomarginata (assembly GCA_029378375.1). NCBI lineage: Eukaryota > Fungi > Basidiomycota > Agaricomycetes > Agaricales > Mycenaceae > Mycena > Mycena olivaceomarginata. The sequence goes on along the minus strand of JARKIC010000905.1, from coordinate 157,421 downwards.
ATCCTAGTATAAATCTGAAGAGGATGTTGTGATTAGCCACTTGAAGAAAAAGCCTGGGCTGACGAAACGGCTGGGTATCATTTACAGTGACAATTGACTCAATCCATCTAGAGGCTAAGCCCGCGTGCGGCTTCTTATCAAATTTAACCCAATACGCAATCTTGGTCTTTTCGAATCTTTACCCATCCCCCTGAGCAGACCGAAGACCTGTGAGCTCCAGTGGCGGCACAATTCCGATCCTCGAAGCCGGCGAGGCCTTTATTCTGGGAGTAACCCAGAAGAAACTTGAAACTAAGTAACTGGCACTCGGTGTTGAGTCAGCAGCCTTCTGCAGTTAACTTGCTAACTGAAGTAACTTGCTGCAACTTAAAGTAACTTGAAGCTAACTGGAAGCTAACTTGAAGTAACTTGAAGTAACTTGAAGTTAACTTCCGCTAACTTGCGGGCCAAGTTAGATCAAAGAAAGTAACGGGCCATCAGATGGCATCAAGCTGCCCCGTTTGCCCGATGTTAGGGACAATACAGCAACAGGATGGACTCGTAAGCTTCCCACATAACTATCTGACATTCCTCTCATGCTATTAAACACCCACAATTAATTTGGGTGGGGCTTAGCATTTCGCAGATAACCCGAAGACTGGCAGACTGACGGTGTTGCATGAAAGGCACTAAACGAAGATACAATGGCATCAACTAATGACTATCACCGTTCTCTCTACGCCTCGTACTGCGTCGCACCCCTGGAGACTTTTTGTGGTCGCCATCATCATCTCTGGCTGGACTCTGGGACTGCTTCCTCTTTTTACCGCTTGTATTCTCAACTTGAACAAGTTGAACCAGAGCAGCTCCCGCCATACCATCCATCTCGGAGAGTGAGAGATCAGAGAGGGGGCTAGATGGACGTGTTGCGGGCTCGCTGGGGAGCACAGCGATGGGTGGAAGGTCTTCCCTGGCGGACCTGGGTTCCCAGTCCTAGTGTTTACTGTGCTGACTGTAAGCCATAGCAAGGCAAAAGCTGGGAGGGATGTGCGCAGCAGCGGCTTTCCTTACAAAAGTCTTGATGTTTGCCCATCATGTGGGCATGCACTCCCCCTCGACTCGGGTTTGTGCACACCATAATACAGTCTCCGAGGCTGTAAGATGCCTCACCACATTGCCTTTTTTTTGCTTCTGTGAAGGGATCATCTGGAGTGAGATCTTTTAGCTCGGCCCAGGTGAAATGGCGGGACTTACTTTTCACCAGACAATGGTTATCGCTGCTGTTCTTACTGCCAACTTATATAATGGTCTTAATACGAACATGTGGATGGGGTGGGTGTTCTTCGCGGTGTTCCTAGGTTTTCATCAGTGGTGAGGCTGGATACTGGCCCAAGACCTCATATAAATGTGTCACTATATGAATTGAAGAATTTAAAGCCTATTTCCCCAGCACACACACACTAAATGCCCCTTCAATCGCCCCAAGTTAACTACCAGTTAGTTGGGCCAAACACAACCAAACTTACTTTGATCTAACTTGCCATCACCTTGCAAGTTACTTGTGCTAACTTGTGCGGAACTTACCTGGGAAAAACTAACTTGCTCTGCCACAAGTAACTTACAGTTACTTACAAGTTACTTGTGGCAGGGCAAGTTAGTTTTCACAAGTTACTTGTGGAACCATCGTTTGGTCCTAGATGGACCCACCTGTAACGGCTGAACGACACACCAGCAATGCGTCCATTTATTTTTGTCCCGAAGATCTTTCGAGGGGGGGCTGAAAGGTATACTTGTGGGCTTGGAAATGTCGTGGGGCTGGGCGGTACGTTGACTCTTGACTCTACTCCGCATTTCTATCGCGCCAGACGCGCTGGCCGGTTTCAATCGGTCACCGGGTCGGCGTCGTCCCTGTGAAATCGGCAGCGAGGACCCCCAGCACGATACGTGTTGGAGAGCACTGTGTCTCCGATAGGCTGCTGGACTACGTCCCCCGTGTCGAGCGTTCGCTCGTGTCTCGCCAATGCGCCCCGCTCCAACGCCTTTCTCGTTCCGGCGAGTCGCTTGGAATCTTACCAGCGCATAGGTTACGCGTGCTTGCACCCCTATCGCTCTCATGCCTCCCAGGGCTTAGTCGCGTGGGCTGTGGCGCCGCGGTGGATTTATTGGGCTTTGGTCTGAATCCATTAGGTGGCAGCGCGGGCGAGACGCCGGCGTATTCAGGAGACGCGGAGGATTGTGGATACGGACTGTGTACCGTCCTTGAGTGCACTTTGCGGCGCACGGCGTTCGTCTCGAGCGACGCTGTGAAACTCGATTCAGACTACTCTGAGGCTGTCTGCCACCTCAATTTTTTGTTTACCCTTGAACTCTTTGGAGCCGTTTTAACCGGGCCGTTCTGCACTCGTGCCAGTCGGCGGCTTGCCAGCGGGATATGAACTTTTTGTGCGTCGTTCCGCCATTAACATCTTCCTCCCCGCCTGATCCCGCTCCCGTATAGGTGTTTAAAGAGCGTAGTGTAACTTACATCATACACCTTTATCCTTTCACCCTCACGCTCATTTACAGCGTTAATAAACTTCATGGCCAAATCCTCTGATGCGTAGTTGAGAAAAAGCACCCAGGCGAGCACCCGATCCTCAAATTCCTTCATTCTGACCAAGTTCTACTGCCACAATTACAACTTCAGGCGAGCCATAGCGGTATGCATGGGCGTTGAACGACCGTACACTCCGCGACTTTGCGGTAGCGCGTTGAAATCTCGTTGTCGACTGCGCTCAAGAAATCGTCAAAGTATTATTTTGCAAAACGAAAGAGCACATGCCGTATACCGACCCGAGGAGTTGATCCACGTCCCCGACTCGACTTCAACGTGAGCCTTCGAAACCTTCAGCTTCAGGACCACAGTGGCTTGGTTTGGACGGATTCTTGTTGGCTTCGTTTACATTCTCGTCTCACAACGTCCCGCTGACAAACCTCCCAGGAGAACGAAAGCAGCCCGCCAATCGTGGTCCCATAAAAAAGTGCTAGGCAATTGCAACCTCCACGCGTGAAACAAAAAAAGCGAATCAGAGCACCTCCGCCGAGGCGAGCGTGTAACCTCGGGAACCATGGCTATCTGGTAGACTTTGAACGGCAGTATACTCCTCGGCTTTATGGTAGCGAGCCAGAATTTCGTTGTCAACTACCCTCAAGGAATTGACATCTGGTAAAAAGATGTGCCGATACGAGCAGTCGATCCTCGCACCCTCGCTAAAGTCGAACATTAGCCCCTGAAGCCTTCAGTTTCGGGACCAGGACGGCTTGCCTTAAATATTCGGGCGGTGCTGTAGTAGTCTATTCTCGTTAGGTCCGTTCGTTTTTTCGTCTCACAACGTACATTCAGGTCAAACCTCAGAAGAACTGACTGCCATTTATTCGGGCATTGTTTGGCTACGGGAGGTGAAGTTAGTGAGCACGCTCCACTTGGTTCCAATGTACTTTTACTCACCAGCTTTTATGCCCGCGAGGCTGTGGGCTCAGTAATCGGCCCGGCGCGCAGTCTGACAGAAAATCTCGCAGTTCAACTTCGGCCGCCATGAGACTCTTTTCTTCATCTTGAAAGTTGAAAATCTTCCCAGTTTTCCCCAGTGATTCTTTGATGACAAGGTGAGCGTCGAGGGAGGAACAAAACACAATTGAGTTTAATTTGAGTTATAGTGCCGCGCGTTTGCTGTGCATCCAGAGGTCGAGAAAGATACTTAGGTCCGATGGAGATTGAACCTAGAAACGAGGTGCAAATCGTACCGATCAGAGATTCACTATGATTTGCAGCCGTTATAAGTGCCTCTACGCATTACGTAATGTGCTCCAATGCGCGCACAACATGGAACGATTCCGGACGGTTCACGGCCGCTATAAAAGGTAGCTTCATATTCTCTCTCGACGTTTTTCATTTGCTCATTCCATAATACCCTATCTCTCTAATCCTAGAATGTGGAACCACATTCTGGGTTTATAGAGCTAGGATATAAGAGATATCCAGGTTGGTTAATACAATAAAATCGAGCTCAGACATGAGGAATAAACGTACATTGATGCATATTGCGGCGAATAATTAGGGCAAGTGGGAATTGAACTGATGCGGGGTGAAGGGTCCAGCGGTTCGATGTGAGGTCAGTGTAAAAAAAGCAACACTTGAGGAACATGACCTCGCCTTCGTGTCTCGGGAGGTAGAATCGCGCAATGGTTCTCAATGTGATATAATTACCCTGTCATTTTCGCCTCTTGTTTTATACTAGCTACAAGAGCTATGCAGGAAGTTGCTCTCAGGGCGGAATCGCCACTCCATAGACCACTTCTTCCGCTGGCTCCGGCTCGAACGCAGGCGGTTCCCGCGGAAGCAAAAATACGCTGTGGTCCCACACGCGCCAGATGATGTTCTCGAAGCCGTAGTCGTACCACGCCCCGCCCCACGAAAACGCCACAGTGCACAGGCCGGGAAGGCCCTCGAGCAGCCACTGTGCAGCACGTCCCTGCGGTCCATCCTGGGCGTCGATCGCGCGCTCGAAGAAATCAAGCGAGATCCGCAGGTGTGTGAGGTGCGAGAAGCGCTGCAGGGCGTGCAAAATGGACTCCTGGATCATGTGCGTTAACAAGATAGGGAAAATGGCGTGTGCGCACGTACATCGCGGACATCGAAGCGGAACTCGGCGCCGTGCGAGTAGGTTGCGTGTCCGACCTGCAGGAAACGTAGCCGCGGGAACACGGACGCGATGCGGTGAATTGTGTCTGCTGTTGCGAAGTCGTCCAGCGTCAGTGAGAGAGCGGCCAGCGCTTGGAGATGGGATATGCTCTCTAGGGCCACCGGAACGGTGCTGAGTGTGAGTGGTGCGTCCCAAAGACGTGCCGGGCGTGTATGTCCCGGGATATACCCGTCCCGCATAGCGAGCAGATGCAGAGATTCCAGGGAATGCGGAAGTTGCGCAAATATCGGGTCCGCGGGCTCCAGATTCGAGAGGGTGATGGTGGTCAGAAGTGGAGAGCAATGTGTGAGAAGCCCTCCGCCAGGAGTACCCAGTTTGAAGGGCGGGTACATATCGCCCGCGTCGCGGTCCCGGCTCAAGTCCGCGGAAAACAGGATGGATAAGTCATGCAATGCAGGCATCTTTGACACGAGCTCGGGGACCGTGATGTATGGCGTCGGAGTGTGTTCTGTGATAACGAAGGTCCGTAGTTGCGCCCAAGTTAAGGATAGAAAGTCAGGAGAGAGCAAATCCCCTGAAATCTGCAGCATGGTGAGGCTTTGGCTGAGATTTTTCAACAGTGCCACGACGTTAGCCACTTCTTTTCTGTGGTCGATGGTGTCGCTGCGAACGACGCCTCTGAATCCAGAGATACACACGACCAGGCTCTCGAGCGTGGCAAATGGCAGGGGAGAAGACGACGCGGACCCGTCAAATCGCGCCTGGTGGATCTCGAGGAAAATCAAGCACGGAGCCAGCGACAGGGCACGCAAAAGTTCGGCGGGGACAGAAGCCTCCAGTCGGACGGTAACTCTGGTCAGTGAGCACATTCCTGAGAGCGCGCTGTACAGTTCCGGCCGCAGCGGAATGTGAGCTCGGTGCCGTACCGAGTAGTCCCGAATATGGACCGACCTATGAGATGTAGAAATTGGTTTATGATTTCATGTCAGCGATAAATCCGCTTACATGAAGAAACGCCAGAGCGTCTCAGGCCAGATGCCCGGGCGACTCCAATTATACACGTCACGGAATATCCATGGCAGCGTTTGCGCGCGCATATATCGGCAAGTCTCAGAGAGAGCGAGGATGTATTGTCCCTTGCAGATCTCATGGTCGTACCTCCTGCGCTCTTCCTCGGAGGGCCAAGTATCATATAGCAGCTGGAGAATTATGTGGAGAATATCCGTGGGGACAGTAACCAACGTGAGCGAGGTATGGGACGAAACAGTTGCGACCCGCCTGAGGAGTCTAAGGGTTGGAATCTTCCCAAGGAGTCCCTGGACGCAGCGAAGGGCAGCCGCCATCTTGCGGGACTTGGAAAGACACGTGTCACATGCGTGCTCACCTGCCGGCATGATCGGCGAGTGCCGAACCGTCGGGTTCCGTCACGCTCTCTGCTGTGAGGCCCGCTCAAACGCCAAACGACTCACTGTACCCTTTTAGATATATCCCGTTGGGCCTGACTCGAAGTCACCAAGACTGCCACATGGCGAATTGAAAAAACGAGGATTCAGCATACTTATTTCAATTTGGCACGTTCCCTCCAGAAATCCTGCCACATCAGAAGCCAACATGGTCCCTTATCGTACTAATCGCAGACAATGTCCGGACAGTCTAGATTATTATCAACTCTCGCCTCTTGGTGTTTGCTTGGTGGTCCACCAAGTGACCGAGTCGGACACTGTCCATGGCTCCGCGGCGTTGTTCACTACGATTTGGATACACTCTCTATCAGAAATCCTCTGTGTTGATCCGGTTTCCGAGAGATTTCAACCCTGAGCGAGTTGATTGTGGCTGATAAAGTTTGTGATTTTGTGGGCTCCTTCTTTCGCACACACATTTTTGTGCAGGCAAAGCTCATAAAACCGCCCCTCTCGCGCCCAAGATGGCAGCTTCCCAAGAAGATGGCGACCTCCACTGGTTCGACAACTGACTGCCTCATGATCGAGCTGAAGATCGCCACTCTCGATGACACCGCCGAACCGAACGATGAGAGAACACACGGAAATTTGTCCTTCATGGGAGCTCATATACATTTTCAGGCTACTGGAGCGCGCATCCGTTATCTCACGCGACGAGGGATAGCAGCGCCTGAGGCTGCTGTGTCATCGTCATCTATCGTGGGACGTGATGCGCTGCCAGTCTTCCCACAAGACCCGATGGAATTTATTCATACCCTCTCAATGGCTGACTTCATTCCTGTTCACGCCGATTTCGGTCCAGGCCCAGTGCGAAATATCCAATCCTACGACGAATTCCTTACGACCACAATATCAACGAAGTCCCTTGGACCATGTACAGTTCCGTTTTACCATCGTGATCCCGGCGCTGACGAAGATTCACAGATTGTCAGGTCGTTGGGAAATTGGTGGGTACCCAATCAGAGAAAAGAGGTTCATTCAGATTGCATCTTCACAGGTTTTTGGAAATCCGATGACCCCGCAGGACAACAGACGCTACTTTAATGTGGAATTCAACCTCGGTAAGTTGATCGCCTAGATGACCTTCCCCAGTCTAACCCTTTTCATTCTCGTCCCAGGCTGCATAGGCTCTAACGACCTGTAATTTTTTGTTTGTTTGCCGAAGTGTTCTCCCTATAACTGTCATAGATGGGTGTACGGGACGGATTGCAAGAAGCAAGACTTTCGTCCCACTGGATGGCCTGGGTCTCCTGCTATGTTTTGGTTCCCGCACAGTCGGAAAAGCAACCAGAAAATGAGTGCATGTATACTGCAACATACGCTGACGGATCTTTTGCAGGTAAGGCTTTTTTGGGTATACGTCTCAACTAAAAGAATGTCCATCTCAGAATACGAATTATGGACGGATTTTGTATATCTTCATCCTTACTGGGGTCCGCCTCCTGTACAGGAGCTGGACAAGGCATGGCTGCATCTGACCTTCGGAGTGGCCTCTCAAGTCTCGTCCTCATACCAACTTAATTGTCTCGATCACCCACCATCAGGGTGTCCTCATAAACATGGAAGTTGTGATTCAAATGCCTGACCGTGGGCCCGACAATATCTCTTGGAGGAGAAAAGAGACATCGTTCACAGGGCCGGGAAAGCAAGAATGGGAGTCTGAGTGATAGCGACTTTTTGTTCATTGCTAGCCTTGCTCTTCAAGTTGATGCATCTTTGTGAGCTAGAGCCCTGTTTTTTATCCCCTAATAACCTGATATAAACTTTGCATAGTTAACCGTCCTACCCACCCGATTCTCTCGAGCGCTTGGGACGACGGTGATATGGGCATTGGTGCGTTTCCTTCGAATCTTTTCTGACTTTGAATCTATGATGCCGACTTGATTTTACTTTCTGTAGATGCTACCAGAATCGATTTACGAGTACTTTACGTAGTAAAGTGATCGTTCTTTTCATAATCGAGACCAGGTTTTTGAGTTCGCGAAACTTTATCAGTGTGTTTTGACGATGTAAAGAAATAGTGGTGGTGTTCATTTGCTTTTTGAAGTCTTTTTAAGCCCCATCTAATGAGTTTAGTGATAACGTAATCAATGGGGGTAGGGCTGGTTCGAATCTGCCGGTTCGAAGGGGCTTTTTAAAATAAAAATTGTTTCGTATCTTTTGCCAGGCATTGCCTGAATAAATATATACCTTTGTCTTACACTGTGATGATTGTGTATTCCTTTGTACCATTTCCTGCCTCAGCCGCTTGATTCAGTCTGCACCATCACTAAATGTCAACAATCAATCGGCGATCACTGCCGGCAGATGTACCCGAAGTCTTGCGTGCGCAACACACGCACAGCCACCCATCTATATTTTGCTATCACGTTTGCTGGCCAGGGCCAAAAGGAAAACTTATGGTGCGGAACAAATGGAACAAGGAATGGTCAAGTGGCACACCTGCAAGTCTCGTTGTTTTTTTCAGTCCATTCCCTGTAATGACAGCCCCCATTTTAGATAAAGTATTCTTTGGTAACTTTAGTTCGCATCCCATCCTATATATAGGTCTTATACTCGCTTTATTCATGCTCAACGAAGCCACTACCTCGTTCCAATTTTGGTTCCTGGGTTATTGGTCCAGTCAATACTTGGATCACCCGGCATCCTCAGTCCCAGTTCCGTTGTACGCTCATCTCATATTTTGTGTCCAGTATCGCTTCAACTCATTCATCATTCAGTTATTTGGCCATTTACAGCCTGTCAGGTCTTCTGCAGCCTGTCAGGTCTTCTGGCGATGGTGTTTTATATCGTCCCCTACATCCTTTACGCTTTTGGCATGATGCGCGCCGTAAGGATAATCCACGCCAAACTCATTGATTCTGTCATTGGCACAACATTAAAGTTTTGCTTATATTAGTTAATTCGCGCAATTGGCTATAGATGGCTGGATACTACACCCATGAGTCGGGTGATCCCCCGACTCACCCAGGATATAAGCAAAGGTAAATTCCATCTTTGCACTTGTAACATTCAAAATCTCACCTTGTGCAGTGGATGGCAATTTCGCCGTCAAGTGCAGTGATTGCATGGAGATGACCATATTGTGCGCTCTGTTCTTGTGAATATTACTTCAACTCTCACGCAATGCCCAGCCTACTCGCCAAGTTCACTGCAGTCATGATACTTACCCCTGCATTTATTTTGCCTGGCGCTATTATCACACTTATATCAGTACTAACTGGCCGAATTTACATGATTGCGCAACTCCCAATACAATGACAAATGGGGCCATATTTCTTTGGCCGTCATTCCAGTGCCTGAAGTTTCTGTCAGTCTGCTGCAAGATCACCTATGCTTGCGCAGTACGTTTGCGTCGTTTATCTGAAATTAACTCCTAATCCTAGCTTCGCTGCAGCCATTTTGGGACTCAGTAAGTTTCTGCTCATGATTTCCGGCGCAGGTTTGAACTTTGGCAGCCTCCATTCGGGCCTATGGGGCAGAGGAAGTGTTTCTGCGCGAATCGACTCTCCGCATTAACAACTTCCTTCAGCCCGCTATCTCAATCTGGAATTTGAATCACTGGATTTCAATGAGATCAGAGATTTTGGGCAGCACTTTCTCCGCGGCGCTCGGATGGTATCTCATTTATAGTGGCGGAGTACACCGTGGCCCCGCCAATGTCGGTTTCTCACTTTCAGCGGCAGTCTTATTCTCCTCCATGATCTTGAGTTGGGTGCGGATAACTAACACACTTCAATCAGATGGTATGCATTTCCTTGACCACAAGCTTCTGAAAAACTGACCGATTCACCTAGCCAACAAGTGAGAATCCACCTTTTTGATGTTCTCCTCAGGCTGAGCCTTCCAGTTTGGAGCGTATTGTGCAGTACCTAGGCATTGAGCAGGAGCCAAAACCCACTCAAGCGGGTGTACCTCCTGGCTACTGGCCTGCAAACGGGGAGATCCATGCCGAAAACCTGTCTGCAAAATATTCAACAGTAGCTAAGAGCCTTCCCTTCAAATGGTAATGATTTATTCCCCGAATTTCAGGATAGCCCAGAGATTCTGCACGGGGTTCGTATGCGCTACTCAACGCGGCTTGAAACTAACTCTTTCCAGCTCAACTTTGCGATCAAGTCCGGGGAACACATTGCTATTGGTCTGTTCTTTGCTCCTTCGCTCTTAGGTTTTGTTTAATCATTTCCTCAGTCGGACGTACAGGTAGCGGGAAGAGCTCTCTGACCCTGATCTATCCCGACCAAAGGCAAAATCTACTACAACGGTATCCCTATAGATAGTCTCGACGCCCTCCGGTCCAGTATAACCATCATACCACAGGTGGTGAGTGTCTCACTCTCCTCGTACCAAAAATAAGTCGCGAGATGACTCCAACTCCCAATATCAGGGTGGAATAGCACTGCTTTGATTTAAATGGCCCGCCAAATGAGCGTGCCCAAATGGAATACATCTGCGCCGCTGCATGTTGGAATACCAATAACTCGTGTCCCCAGATCCAGCTGGAAATAGTCGCGGACTACCCGGAACATTGAATAGTTGGAAAATCCGATTTGCGGCCAAGCTTACTGGTCCAGGAAGGGACTGGATATCACCCTGTTTACGAGTCGTCATGAGCGGCGCAATAATCAGCACAGCTCCCTAGGAGACCAGAAGCGATAATCGAAACGAGCGAAATGTTCATCGAGAGCGTTGGAGTAGAATGGATCGGGAAAGAATGAGGGAAAGGCTGCCGGTTAGGTAAATTACTTCTCCCGACGGCTGGCGTTGGGACAAGCCATCAGTCATTACCTTTGGTGGTTCAGCGCCGCAGGCCTAGCTTAGTGTCATTCAACCCTGAACTGATGGTGGACAACAATGTAGACATTCAATCGCTTGCGTATGAGCTGCGCAGGACTGCCCCTTTTTTTTTGAGGTGAGGATTTAATTCGACTTGAAGTTGACGGGAAGCACGGCCTGCCAGAGAATGTTTTGCGTGCCGATTGTCAGAGGATCCGCATTGGGGTGCATGCAGAGTCGATGCTGGTATCTCAGAGAACCATGCACGCTGTTGGAAAAAAGAGAACTGCGAGACTTGGAGCAAAATATATTTTGATCGCTTGAAAATGTGGAGACATCACCAGGTCATTTTACCCATCAACTCTCATTAACTCCCAACTCCCTTAGGAGTCGCTCAACCACTTGTGAAGACAATCATAACAAAAGATATGCATACACATGGGCCTAGGTGGCAACTCAGTATCACTCCTAACAGAGAGCAGGCACAATCACACCACCGGCTTGTACAGTGTGTCCCAACAAATCCCACAGTTGAACACCTTGTTGTTGGCTGCTCGCAAATGTCAGTGTCAGCAGATACCGCAAATTCACGTACTGGAATTGACCTGCCCCACCTGTGGGAATCCCGGGACGGCTGAGTCTGACTCGGAGGCTGAACTGGTTGCAGATACTGGGACGAAACGACATTGGGCCTAGAGAGTGTCAACGAGAGGGAGAAGCAGGAACAGGGGCCAGCTGGAAAGACAGGGATGCCATACCGACATGTTCTGGGTTGGTAATCCACAATTGAGAAACACATTTTAATGTTCTGGTGAGGGTAGTCGGTAGTTACCGGATTGGTAATCCACGATTGAGAAATGCATTTTAATGTTTTAGTAAGGGTAGAGGGGCATTACCCAGATTAGTAATCCACGATTGAGAAATGTGTTTCAATATTTTAAAGAGCGTAGAAGATGCGGCTGTTGCCGGAGTCAGGTGACTGATGAAGTGGTCTATATATTATAATATATGGTCATTTGAATGCATTATTTTTTATGGAGACCTGGAACCTAGACCAGTCCCAGGAATTTGGGCTGCAACAATAACATCAATTCGAATAAATAGTGCATGCTGTAAGGAGAAGTGGGCTGACTGTGATCCTGAAGAACAAGAAAAAAGCAAAGTACGAGTTATGCCGTGCACAGCATCGGCCTCCCCCCAAGTCTAGTTTGTGCGGCCGAGATTTGGCTGGAAGACGCTTTTCATGGGGCGTTGGATCTGCACACAGCTTTGCCTGGAACCGCTCACACCTTGACGGTGCCTGTCCACTTGCCCTCCCGCGTTGTATCACGCTTGTTTCTCGTTTGAAAGGCCGCAACCGAGGCCATATCAAGCATGCAATCTTGCCCCTCATTCACTGACGCATTTATTCAGCGCAATATTCCCGACTCCAAACTTGAACCGTTTGCGGGTTTCTTCCCAGGTGCGTCGCTTCGTTCAATTACTAACCGGTAGTCCCATTCCAGATTGCGATTCTATGCCTCGAAGAGCCTTACGCCCGTTTCACAATACTATCGGATATCTACTAACTTGCCTCCAGTCTCTTCCTTCTCGCCCACATGCTCCGGATCGCCGTGAATATACTCGGACGACGCGATGTTTGCCACGGTGAGTCTAACCTTGACCCTTATTCAAGTCGTCGCGCTTTACTGACTTGAACGTGAACCATCAAAGCTATATTTCTCGCCCAGCGGCTCCTCCTCGAAGGGTTGAACCCTAGGAATAGGCTACATACGACACCCCCCTGTCGTCTGTAGCCTATTCCCAGACCTAATCTGGGCCCGTCTTGAGCGAGAGGGGACAGTATGTGTTTGGCCGACCAGACGCTCTGGCCGTGGGCCCAGGCGGTAAGGAGAACTCGCTTTTGGAAGGCGCGGATGTAAAGGAAGCCAGTTCCGGACCTAATTATTTAGGTTAGATTTATGAGCATCAAATATATTCAATTTGGTTACCTCGAGAAGAGCTCCAATGCACGACAGATTTGGGGACGTCCTCATATGTTTCGCAGAATTATATTGTGAGTGGTGACTAGGGTAAGAATCTTCACGAGAAGACGATATGCATGAGGCTCGGGCCCAAGTCGAGCTAGTGCACAGACCACGCGTCATCCGAGGTTACACGATTCAGATGAAATGTGGACGGCCGAGCCTCTCTCGATCCTCGAGCGGGGGCGAGTTCTGCGCCAACTTGAAGATGGACGACGGCTAGTGGAGAAACTCACTCACTTGAAGTGCCGGGCTTTTCCCTCGCTGAAACGCGTTGATGTACATTGTTAACTTGCGTTAAGTCAGCTGGTATGGAGAGAAAACAAGAAGAAAACTGCTCTTGCGTTCTGTTCAGTGGCGAACAACGGCGGCACGTGAAACCCCAGGACCAGGACCAAGACCAGAGATGCGCGAGTACGGCAGTGGATATACCTGTTGTCGGTGATCACCTACATGTTTTTCTAGCCGTTCTGACCCTCGAAACAGTATGGGAGGAATATAGCCACCACTTTGAGGGTCAGGACAGCCGGGCAAATATAAAGAGATGGCCGGGCAAGGAGGGGGACGATGCGGGATGCGGTAGGGAGAACACGAGCAGGATAGATCCGATTGACCAGGGCAGTGCCGTGGTGGATCCGAGCGCGGGGCTGCAGGCGGAATAAGGGAGGGAGATCCACAGCCACCAAAGCGCGGCGGGGAGGGAGAACGGACGGAGCGGCGTTGGATTCAATCCGGAAGGAGGGCGGAGATGAGAAAGGGGGCAAGGAAGCCTGCGGGGCGGCATGGGATGCGAGAAGCTTTAAGAGGGCCGAAGCTCTTGGACAGAAGCTGACTGAAACTGAGTTTCTTGAAGGTATCCCAGCGCGAGTGTTACGTTAGGGTGAAGAAAGGGAGGGAAAGGACAAAGAAAGAGAGGGAGGAGAAACACACCGATACCCCGCTCACAAGCGTCGAATTGAAAGACACCGCGCACGCATGATACTCGCGATCTGGAGGCGCAGCCCTAGTTCCAAGTCGCACCCGCGACGGGATGCGTATTCGCATCTGCGCAGAACAGGTACAGCTAGGGTGCTCGATGACCAATCGTCGGTCAGCAGCGCAAGGGATGCCGCTGCACGACGGCAAAGTGAAGTTGCAACGGGAATCGATGTGGACGAGCGCATCGGGCGCGTTGAACAGTACAAATTGAAGTGCAACTGTGTTACGCTGGGCTTCGACTAGACTTGTTTTAGATGCTAAAGAAGTAGGATAGTTGGGGTATACCCCGGACTGACAAGGATGGTTCACCGAGCGCAAGCTCAGCTTGCTTTCATATCAACGGATAAATCCTGGAATAAATAAACAGAAGGAAATACGATACAAAGAGACAGGTACTCCGCAAGCGTGCATACTGTCAAATAGAACCAAAACATAGTTTCCACCGAGCATAATTTCGGCATCATGGCGTGGTATGTGAGGCTGGGTTTCAACAGGAACCTGCGAATGTAACGGCGGTGTTCACGATGACATTTGAAGTCGCTGGAATCAGAGTCAGTGGGAAGGGAATTACGACAATTTCCGGAGGAACGAAGAAATGCCCAACTTCGGAAGGAATACATGCCGTTCCGAATAAATCAAATGAAAGGAGCAGCACGCACCCTTTGACGCCTGTCCCACCTCGTTCCCCGCACCTAAATGCGGCGCCTCCACGCACTCAGCAGCTCCTCATCGAGATACACGTTAATGCGCCTGATGCCGAGCGCGGTGAAATCTCGATGAGCGCGCAGAGCGCCCACTCTGTGTGTGCGTGCGTGCGTAAGGATGAGAAGTGAAGGCGGGAGCGACGTACCAGGGTTGACCCGCGGCGGCGCGCCGTCAATGAGGTTGAGGTGGAGTTTGGAGACGCGATGGTGGACTTGGGGACGTGGAAGAGGGCGTGGATGATCTGCGTTGAACGTGTGAGTGACGAGGGCAAGGAAGACGGAGATGACATAGAGAAAGCCATAAAAAGACAACGAGTGGAGAGGAGCGTACCTTTCTAAACGTGCCTGCTCTCGCGCTTGCGCATTGCCCTGAGCCTAAAGAACGTGCCACACCAACGAATGCGCGCGCCCAGATACAAGAACTGTGAGATTTATAAGTTAGCTGGCGAAAGGAAAATCAATACCTCGGTCTCAATCAGCGTTTCGCTGCATCTGCGTCGTGCTGACAGAGTGGGCACAGTGATCCCGCCGAAGCGACGCCAAGGAGGCGGAGGTACGCGCCGTAGAGTCGGCGATTACGAGCGCGGCGCGGGGAATCACATCAACGACGGCGTGGATGGAGATGGGACAGTGCGAGGGAGAGCTGGGAGAAGGGATCAGAAACGGAAGCAAAAAAGAAGCTCGATGTACGAGTACGCACCGTCTCGAACACAACTCGCTACGGCGAGGACTCTGGCTGTGAGAACCACGATGGGGTTGCGCGGGCTCGGAGATGAGGGCTATTCGCAGCGTGGCGCATGGGAATGCACGCGCGTGAAGTTGATCACCACGCGTTCTGCAAGGGGACGGCCATAATAATACTATGACGGCGCTTGGGACGCGGGACGGCAGCACGTATACAACGGTGGAGAGGCCTTCTGGAGGTAGGGAAAGTTATTAACAGACAAAATAAAGGAGGAGGGGGTTAGGGTTCGCGAAGACGCGTCAGTATGAAATGAGACAATGAATGTAGGGAGGGGAAAGACACACGGGGTGACACTTCCAACTCCGGATTCTCCTACAGCCCGTCGAGTTCGCGCTGCAGGCTCGCCAGTTTGTCGATCTCTGTGTCACATAGTCAACCAGCTATAAAAATCGATATAGGCATGGAATGCAGTTCCTCGAAATGATCGCCCAAGTGAAAGTGGAAAGCCAAGAAACACGCTCACGCTCACGCACCTCTCACCTCTCCCTCCATCTTCACCAACACATTCCTAGCTTGCCCGCCATCCTCCGCAGCGTGGCAAAGCGCTCGAGGATATCACACGCCGCGACGTGCTCGTAGTATTCGATCGCGCCACGCAGGTTCCCGAGGGTATCTTGGCCCTAAAATTTTGACGCATAACGAATCAGCATCAGCCACCGACTCGGAATCGCTACGCGCAGTCGAAGACAAACGCCGAAGGAACGATCGAACTCGAAAATGGGAACGATCCACCCGCTCCACGCAGTCGACGAAGACCCAGTGCTTCAAGCGACCCCCAGAAAAAACCAAAAAAACACACCTCAAACCCAACCAACACCCCTCCCCTGCTCGCAAGCACCCCCCATCTCCCTCCTTGCCACTCCCTCCGCCACACGCGTTTTGTCCGCGGCGTCCAGATCCCCATCGAGGAACTGGTCCATATGGAGCGTGGCCGGGAATGCGAGTGGCTCCGGCGAGGCTGTATTTGCACTCCTCCCAACGTCGGGCGTTCGAAGTGGGCGGGCTGCGCACGTGGGAAGTGAGCGGGCGTGAAGGCGTTAGAAGTGAAAGGCGTGATGTTCACCAGTACATTTTGGCGGCGTCTTCATTCCTTGATTGGAGTAAAGCTCATTATGTCGAGTGCATATCAACCGGAGTCTGTGCCAACCGTACCGTGACCTAGATGCTACGTCAATGTATTGAGCCGAAGCAGGGTGATTGGGTATCAAAGTTACGGATGATTGAGTTCGCTATGAACTCAGCGCGCTCCGAGAGCACGAGATACTCCTCATCCGTCCTGAATACGGGTCGAGTGCCCGCTCTCTGCTCTGGGATATTGAGGGGATGAAAGTAATAGAGTCGCGCGGGCTGACACAAGAGCAAACGAGAGAAGTGCACGTACCAAAGGAGATCCCAGCTTCTTGTCCCTGTTTCCGTCTCTTCAGAGTACCCACCCCTCCTCTTTGAAACAGATTCGTCGTGCTGAACCACGTTGGAATGAGCGAACACCGGCCGTTTATGAGCTGAAAACGAATGACAACGGGAATCACGGCTATCGCTGGCTTGGACAGCGATGACCACGAACGAATAGTCCGTCCGAACTCGACCGCGTGAGACGAAGTGGAGAGGATATACAATCTATTAGTTACGAGAACGAAAGGAAATGTAAAAAAATCCGCTTAGCGGTGTGGGGGTCGCAAATCGACATCATCGTTGGCTTGGTCAGCGATGATACTTGCGGGAAAGGCGAGCAGGGGCGGGGGGTTGGGCGATGGCCTGGAGGCTATAGGAGAGAAAAAAAGGTTAGCTGGCTTTGCCTCAAGTCACAATAAGCAATAAAAGACCGCTCACCTATATGTTAAGAATCCCAATGTTTCCCCACCTCTTCCAGCTGTCGTTTCCTGACTTTGAACGGGCATTCGAGCGGTGGTGCATGTTGGTTCGACTCGGTTGAACACTCGTCTTGCGGCTTGGTGGCGATATATGAGGACGTACCTGGACAAACATACCCCTGCTCGTAGGAACCCATAAAAATCTGATGAAACTTTCGGCAGCGGCGCTAGGGCCAGCTGACGCCCGGGCCTACTCCTTTGTGCAAGAGTCTGACTTGAAGTTGAAGATTGAAAGCGCGGCGTAGCGCGAAAGGGACACGATAAGGAAAGCTAAATTGGAAAGATAAATAAAAAAATGAAAGTTCAACGGCAAAGAGAAGGCTCAAAACGTACCTGGACGCGGGCAGAGGCGGGCAGAGGGCAGTGGGCCTTCCAAGATCGAATGATAGTCGTCGAGATTCATTGAAATCGCGGTGGTGTGCGCCGCAGGCCGAGGGTCTGAATGGACAAGTACCGTGATGCGTAAAGTAGTTCACTGGTGGTCTAAAAATCGAATCTACGTGTCTCCGACGGCGTGGGAGTGTGGATTTCTTGAAGGGAGACTCCGGCGCATGCGATCAGTGAGGCGGAAGTTCTGGATTGAAAAGATGAGGTTCGGTTCGGGCACAAGTACGGAACGAGGATGAACCTGGGCGCGTCAACCCGGTCGCGAAAAAATCCACGCATATATATAATTTTGAGAAGCGGTGTTGCGCCGCCGCCGATGCAGGTAACTAGGTCGCGCAGTCGTCGGATTTGAGGCCGAGTGGAGGCGCAGACGACATGGAATGGAGCAGATATCCCAAAAGGCTAGCAGTTCTTATCGTGTATTGACGCTGAAACTGGAGGCTGGATCCGATTTAAGAGAGGGTTATGAGACAAGCGGAGAGATACACGGATAAAAGAATCAATTTGGCGTGGTGGTAGTTGCCAGTGAAGTCACGATGAATCGTCCAGAATCAGAGACAGCGTTGAATGGGGGTGAGGTCCAAAATTTCAAGACAGTCTTTCTAAGAAATGGCTCAAATGGAACGCGAAGCCGGTCGCGCAAGAGAAGCCCAGCCTTAGCCAGCAGAGAAGCTGAAAAATTGCCTTACAGCCAACAGAACAGTGACGAGTCACCTAAAATCAAAGAAGGATGTCGTGATGGTGTCTTGGAGTAGCAGAGAAGGTCCTGGAGGCAGGTGTGCGGAACAAAGGACAGTGGCAAGGTGGGTACGCGTGTGTGACGTGCATGGTGCGGGGTGAGCAAGGGCGGACACGAGGGGAGGACTTTGGCGTTGGGAATCGGCCACCTCGATGCCAGTGAGGGACGCGGGCAGAGGGGCCGGCGGCGTATGGAAAGTAGGGCGAAGCGGGGAGAGGGCACGGTGGACGGGACGGGATGCGCAGGCAGAGGAGCGCCACAGAAGGCGACCAGCGTGGGGTGGGACTGGACTGCGAAAGGCAAGAGGGCACAGCAGCGGCGTTGGGACAGGACGGGACGCGTGCGCGGAGTCGAGGCACCAGCGAGGCGGGACGGGACGGGCGTGGCGGCGCGGATGCGGGCGGGGGCGCATCGGCGGGCGAAGCGGGAGGGATAGGCGTTGGGGGAGCAGTGTCGAAAGTGGGAGGTGCACGGCGGCGACGCTGGTGGGCGTAGAAAACAGGACGCATGATGCCCGAGCACAGCCACTTGATCCGCGCGGAGGTTTTAGAAGTCGGTGCTAGGGGTGGGGACCAGCATCGGCCGATCAGAAAGCGGCAGCTTTGTTGCTGTTTGGCTCGCTGGAGCGGTCGGTTCCCTTTTTGAATAGGTTAAGGCTTTTTACCCGCTGCTTCAATCCCTTAGCACCAAAGAGAAAGTCATCATTAAATTAGCTATAGAGTACCGTAGTCAGGCCAGATTTTTTATTTTGAACTGATAGCCAAAATGATACAGAACTCGCCGGAAGTTGACATATTTCCGAAGCCCAAGGTCGAAACAAAAAAAATCTGGTCTGATAGCGGGGTAGGGTGATTAAAACCCCACCGCTTTTACTGCAGGATTCAGACGATCTACAGGGATTTGAAGAAGCCTTAGCCATTTTGCGTAAGCGTATCAAACGCGTACGGTCACTTCAGTGACAAGTGTGACATTCAATATTCAGGAGACGTGTTTACCTCCCAGCCCGACTTTGAGCTTTCTGGCTGCCTTCCAGCTACTGCTTTCATCCACCACACTTTCATGCATTGTTATACCGGCCGGATATTTACTTTCCCATGCCTCGGCCAACCGCAAAGCAGACATCTATCGCTAATGCCCGAAAACATCTTTCATCGAGGAACGAGCCGAACGACGCCGAAAACACTCTTCCGGATGATCCTATTGATGACCCGGACCCTCCCCCACCACCCTCGCGTCCGAAAAAGAAGACTCTGGCTGCGCAAATCACCGAGAAGGATCAGCGGATCACGGAGCAGAACAATCTCATTTCCGAGCTCAATGGACAACTTTCTGACCTCCGGAATGCCCTTGACGCCTTGCAACTCGAACACGACACCCTGCTAGATAAACATCAGACTGAGCTGGCGACGAACAGGCTAAAACGAAAGGCTCAGGCTGGCCAAAGCGACTCACTGTACGATGAGCTCAAACGACGGCGTAAACGGATCAGACGACTGGAACGCGAACGGGACGCGACAAAGGACAATAAGATCGCTGGGATTTCGGTCCTGAACTCTACCCTAGACGATAAAACCGCGTGCATCACGAAACTGGAGCTGGATCTGGCTTCAGCTTCCACCCAAATACATTCCCGCGACATTCTCATCCATTCGAAAGAGTCAGCCATCCGCGCGGTGAACTCGACCTTGACAAATACTCGAAAACGGCTATATGCTGCACAGAAACAAACCGAACGCGCTCAAAAATCACTGAAAGATGTGCGACGCGCCTATCGAAAGATCCGGATCTGGAATCCCATGGAGAAGGGCCAATATCATGCAGTCTCACGACAGCTTGCACGCAATCTCACGTATGCCGGATGTGCAGCTGGAAAGATTGCGTATGCCGTGAGGAGTTGTGCGGATGCATTTGGGGTGCAGATCCGCCGACATCGTTTCATGGATGCCCGAACTGTAGGGCGCGCGATAGACGAAGGCGGGAAGTATGGTGAGCTGCAGCTGGCCCGAGAAATTCTGGGCGCAAAAGGTAGTCTCCGTATTCAAAAAATTGTCTTTGGTCTAATATTTGTGGCCAGGCTTTGTTGAAAACTCAGACGGCACGACTCACAAAGGAGTGACTGTTGAATCCCGCTCCATCACACTCTTGGTACCTTCCTACGAACCCGATATTGATGATACCGACGAATCAACCTGGACTCATCGCACACGACTCTTGGGTGTGGAGCCGGCACTCGACCATACAGCACAGCGCCAATTTCACGGTACACTTGAAATAGCCGAACGGATCGCAGATACGTACAATAGGAGTCCGCTTGCAGTCCAGGAGAGGCGGGTGATGGACAAGAACGAGTATTGGAGGAAAAAGCTGGGTGAGGGTAAAGACCACGCGGCAGACGGCAAGAAAGGGTTCCGTTTCTCTGAGCAGCACAAACACGACATCATCATTCGAGACCTCGGCGCTGCAGCAATGGACAGCATCGACTTGGACACTACCTCCATTCTCCTTACCATGCTCGACATTACGAACGATGTTTTGATGGCCGAGGGTAAACTCTCTGAAGCAGATTTGGAAGCATTGTAAGGTTCGCTTTCATATAAACTTGAATATTCTCTGATAATGCGATCAGATCAACAGAGGCACGTTCCACATTGGTTGAAGAAGTCCTTGAACGACGACTCGGAGAGCAAGAATTCGATAAACTCACCGCCGGGGAGCAGTGCAATAAATGCACACACGTCTTTGGTGGCTGTTGCTGCCACAAAGATCTCAATGTCGTCAAATACGGTTATCGTGCTATCGAGCGTATCTATTCTACTCACAGTCTTCCGCCACCAGTCCTTCTCGCAAACAAGGCCAACACGGCGACAATTATCCTCAGCACCGATGATCCCGATAACCCCGCAGCACAGCATGCAATCGAAGCGAGTAGTGCTGGCGCTATCAAGCTGCTTCAATTGATTGGGGCTCTCTTGCGCCACAAGGATGGGGAACGCGGGTACCAGGACAAGTGCCGGATCTTTATGCGAGAACGCAAACTGGAGCTCTACAACCTCGATGAGCCTGGTACCTTTCCTGACGTATCCAACACTCGGTACGGCTGCTATACCTACGCTGCGGCAGAGGTGGTGTGTTTCCATGGACTGATACAGGAACTCGTCACGGAAATTGTCCTCGGAAAGGCGAAGTCTGGTACCTACAACCACGTGGAGAAGAATATTCTCAAGGGTCTCAATTGTGCGGTCACGATGACTGAGCTCGTTGCGTTGGCGCTCTACGGTGCTTCGGTGTCTTGGCCTTATATGGCGATGGTTCGCGGAACAAAGGAAAAGCCGACAAACCTGCTCTCATTGACCGAACTTCACAGAAAACTCCCAATCTTCTGTGCGAACATTGCGAGTAATCCCCATATCCTCCTTGATGAGACAACACCGCTCGAGCAACTTACAATTGACGGTCTGCCATTCCGTGATGAGTTCTTGCTTACGGCAATCACCCAGATCCAGCGCGAGCTCCCGAACCTCCTCCTTACGATCACCAGCATGTTCTCCGGCTGCGAGACAGGATGGATTCAGTTTACACCCGAATTTCACGTTGATGGTACCTTTGATTGCCTGACTCGGGAACAACGTGCAATTGTCTTCATCCCTTCGACAAACGACTGTAGCGAGGGCATGCTCGGGACATATCGTGTTCATATGCGGCACCATCTCAACAGCACCGCTCACTTATTTTCTAACCAAACTCGGGCCGAGCGCAACAATACGGAAGCCTTTATCAAGAAGTGCTGTGACGCGGCGGTGGAAAAGTATGTGATGAGGGAAGTTCGGAAAGATGGCACCAGCGGACGTCGGGCGAAGTTCAGGCGTGCATGGGCAGCACTCCAGCGGGAGAAGGCAGAGAAGGCCACGAAGCGACGAGAGAAGACTGCATCGCGGAAGCGATCCGCGGCTGCTCGGTTGGCGTCCACCGCTCTCGAGTTTGATGTCGCGAAGATCAAGGCCATGTCATCGGCGTGCTTGAAAGACCAGCTGCACGTCTACAAGGACGTCTTGAAGGACGAGGAACTTGTGGGCAAGCTGTGGAAAAACATGGCGACTGTAGCCGTGCGCAGAGATCTAGTCCTGGAAGCTCGAGGACGGGAACTTGCGAAGCGGTATGTGATTAGAATCAAATTAATCACCGCTCATTCTCTTGTCAGAACTACGGTCACATCCACACCTTCTGATGGCATTAATCCCACCACTGAAGACATAGTCGTCGAGGAGTATGGGTTCTCTCAAGAAGATGACCGTGATTGGGAAGACGTGGACAGCTAATTTATTTATTTTCGTTGTAATTGCAATTTTTACTGTGGGGCTGAACATATATGAACAAAATAAAGATTTTATACTGCGAAACCGAGTCAATACAGTGCGTGTGGAAGCCGGAACACGAAGGAACATGGAAACACTTACTTGTAGCGGTGCATAAACACGGTCAAACATGCCGCTTTCCGATCGGCCGATGCTGGTCCCCACTAGGGGGTTTAGAAGTGGCGGCGGGGTTTTAGAAGTGGGGCGGGGTTTTAGAACTAGGCGCGCGGGGTGGGTTAGAAGTGGGCGCGAGGGGATTTAGAAGTGAAGACAGGCGGGGACGCGGGATGACGTCACACGGGCAAGGGCGGCGGGGTATTAGAAGTGGGGCGCGGGGATTTAGAAGTCGGGGTGCGGGGAATTAGAAGTGAGGGCATGAGGTTTTAGAAGTGAGGGGGCGCGAGGTTTTAGAAGTGGGTGCAGGGCTTTAGAAGTGAAAAATTACCCTATATGGTATTCCGGCGAATGCCGAACCAAAAAATTTGGCACTTTTCGGCCTATTTGAGCGACAAAATTGAAAAGTCACCGTCACCCATACCAAAAATGTTCAGTTCACGGCCCTCCGTCACCCGTCACCTGAACATTCGGTCGAAACGCTACAGTAGAGGTCCAGTATGGTGTCGAAGGGCATTGGAGGTGGAGGTGAAAGTGGCGGAGGAGGTGCTCGGGCAGTTCGTGCCGTGTTGCTGTGCGACGTGTAACTTGGTGTGTAGCTTGCAGCAGGACCGGAATTTGTGTGAATAATATTAGTCGACGTCTCGTGCGCCTGGCTGGGAGAACGACACCGCCGCGGTACTTGGGTACGTGTATCCTCCTACCCCAGGATTGGAGTGGCCGAAAGACGCGAGGACAGGCGCCGGCGCTTGCTGTGCCGCCGAGGACATCGACGCAGCGAGGGTGACAGGAACGGGGGCGGGGGCAGGGACGAGTAGGACGCGCAAGCAGAACACAAAGCAGATGACTGGATAACGAGATAGGTAGGTACATGGGTGTGAGGAGTATGTGTAGATTCGGATGGTGGAATGAAGCCGTACGTCGAAAACGACATCAAAAAGAGCAGGGCGCGGAACATGGTATCCGAAAACCAAAAGCGAAGCCCAAACCCGAAGCCCGAGCCACAATAGCTGCCCGCGGTGCCGTAGGCGATCGTACGGCGGGGCGCTGGGAAGACGGTCCCTCCTCCCCCCATCCACCTCCTCGTCCTTGACCGCTTCTCCCTCGCAGCGCCGCGCTGAGCACAGCAGGAGATCGACTTCCGCCAAACTCCATCCCGGAATCCGACTCCAGAAACAGGCATGTAGAGGGCAATCATCGAGTGAGCGCAGATGAGCCGCGCCGAGGAGGTCGGAGACGGAGGCGGGATAAATACGAGGGTAGTGATCCCCCTCCGCACGATGGTGGAGGTGACACGGCGTCGAGTGGCGGTCAGTGCGAGCGCAGTCCTTCCTCCCTTCCCTTCCTCCCTCACTCCCACGGAACCGGAAAAACCATGACATGTAGCGACGACGGGTGAAGACACCGATCCCGCACGCCCGGGGGGGAAGCCATTCCCCGCGCGCGGACGATCGGTGGGGCTGCAAGTGCACGTCTATCCCATTCAGCTCCAGGAATCAAGCGGGTAATCGCGGCGACGATGCGAGAGAGCAGGGCGCGTCTGATACGGGTTTAAGGCTAACTATCGAGCTTTTGCGCTGGAGGGGGCATCAGGTCGTCGGGCGCAGACAAAGGTGTTGATCTCGGACGCCGGAGGCGTGAATGGGGCGCGGAGATCGCAGCAGCTCGTTGGTGATGCTCGGGGTGTGCGTGTCGATTTTGGTATCGATGCGCATCTCAGGGACACAAGGTGGGCGCGATGAGCGGCGAGGCTTGAGTGAAGTGGAGAGCACGATGCCGTCGTCCCAGCGGGAGCAGTAGGGCGAGGCACGTGCGGCGCGGCATTCCAGCACCTGCGTCACTCGGTGACACGAGATGCGAGCGGAGCGTCGAGGAGGATCTGAAAAGAGGCGGAGATGAGCACGGGAGGTGCACACAGGACGGATAGCGCACCCACCGATCGATGCGCAAGTGGCAGATTTTAGAGAGCGAGGCTGCCGCAGCATTTTGGTGAGCGTCTGCAGATAGACGGTTATGAGCATGACGGGAGCCAAGGACAACGTGTGGCAGCGTACCTAGATGTGGGCGGCTCGAAAAGCCTTGTCGCCAAGGAGGGCCATTGCAAATCTGGTGTTGTCGTTTATTGACCGCTTTGATCGCTGCCTTTGGTCACGCAATGAACATCGCGATTGACGGCCACAATGTCTAACCCAAGTCACCAAACGCCGTCAACGCCCAGCATCTTCGATAACGACGAGCAGGATGATCGCCAATCGCTGTCCTCCGCTGATGTGTCCGCCGCGGGTGCGCTGGAGGATGCTACGCGGGAGAAAACTCCGCCGCCTCGCGCTCGAGCTAGTCTTGTGTTTACCGCGGGGGTCTGATTGGAGTGCGCTGTTATTATGTAATCTTATGTCAGCTTTCTCCGATTCTCTTCCCTCAACACCAGGGCACTCAAATTCGATAAAGTTTTGGAGTAGATAGCATTTAATACCCCCTCCCCTGTCTTACCTTCTGTGTCCTCAGAAAATTTAAAGAGGATGTAGAACCTGTTCTGTTGAACAGCGACTGCTGCCCGAGTCAATCATGTGACTACCGGCGCAAAATTTAAGTTGAAGCATAAACCAATGAAATCTTCAACGATTATTCCGGAGAAAATTCAAGCATGCTAGAATCAATATCAGAGAGCGGTTTTCTGTGGTCCCTGTTACAAAAACGCATTATTGAGTGGAAACAAAAAGCTTGTGGAGGCCAGGAATCGAACCCGCGCACGCTCCGATTACATAATAAGGCAGCACTACGATCAGGACCCCGCGGTAAACAACAGACTCTATACAGCGAGGTACGAGCTTGGTATGTATAGAGCGTCTGTCTACGAGAGACTATGCTCGAGCTGCGATTCAGTTATATGCTACGCCTCAAGCACGATCCGTTACCAGCTCCATTGCTGCACCTGCCAAGGCAAAGTTGGAGAAGGTCTCCCCCGGGGGAAGAAGTTGCATTGTGACCAATGAAGAGTTCCCGTACGCTGCTATCGATGCGGCCCACCTTTTGCCGCGGGCAACCAAAGCCGACTTAGTACGACTTCTTTTTTCACCATATCCTGTTTGATTTATCACCTCTTTTCAGTTGGCCAAACTCGAATTCTCTTTTAATCTGAAATACAAGCAGTTACATATCGATACGACACGCAATTTGGCGTATCGTAAGCCGCCGCGTTTTCGTCTACACCGCGTCCGCCTCACCTCTTTTTTTATCACAGTCAGAGCCGACCAGCACTGGTCGTTCGACCACAAAGGATTCATTTTACTTCCAACCAATGCCGACCTTATGCTCGTTCACGCCTTCACGTTCACGATGGATACGGCACACATTAAAACGTATAAAGAGGTGCGCCGTCTTCATTCCGTCTATTTCGCATACTCACGAGTAGCAGGTTTTCGCTGAAAGAAAAACATTTGAATACCGTATCGTACCTCTGCAATTGTCGCGCGATGGCAACGCCGTCTTCTGCCGTCAAGACCCTGAATACAAGAAGATTTTTCCCCTCGCCAATCCCACAACTCTACCTACAGTTCAATCCCACGTCAACCCTTTTTTCGTCATCGCAAATGCGGGCCCAAAGCTCGGACCTGGCATGGACTTGGTGCCTGACGACATAAAACGCACCTCAGCCCTCTACGTGGACCTCTCTCTCCTGGACTCGTTATGGGCGACTTGGTCATCTCGTACGCCGCCTCAGATGTGGAGAGAAGCCAAGTACATGCGCCGCGGGGGCGATGGTAATGGAGGAGGCGGTGCGGGCAACAATGGCAGAGGTGCGATGCAGGATGGGAAAGGTCCAGAACGGCGCAATACTCGAAGCTCGTCCTCGCGTCATAACAGCTCACCGACACCCAGTCAAGGATCCCATGGCGCGGGTGGCACGGTCCCGCGTATGGAAGCTTGCCTTCCAGGCCTAGAGCCTGATGATCGCAGCGACGGTGTTGTTTCTAATATCCTCACTGGAGATGCAGTCCGACTCGTGCCTTATCTGGATCGACGCTTCTTTGTTCGAAATTGGTTGGACGGAAAACCAGTGCATTCGGATGAAGATCAAGCTCAGCGGGTGAACCCGTAGGTGGATCACAGCCGCTTCTGCCTCTTGCCTGACGTGAATGCATCGAAATGTAATTGATCCTAGCCTGTCACTGGACGAGATAAGCTGACGACTAGAGCCAGTGGAGAACGGTCATATTGAGACGCCCCTCTCTTCTGTAGCTGTATTTGAGGGAAATTTGCCGGAATGATATCGCATTCTGTTGTGTTTCATGATCTGTTTTATGATCCACCGCCTTGAATTAAAACAGGGAGCCAGGTCCTGACTATACACCGGGGACACCAACAAGGGAGAGACCGAGTCCCGGGCCTCCTCTAAATCTCAAGAATGTTCCCTACTAGTTTGCCACCCCGTTTGGAGGGTCAAAGCGGATGGACATAGCCACCGTAGACATAACCAGGGACATGGCCACCATCTTGAGTCTTGACCCTCCAAATGGGGTGGCAAACTAGTATACAAAGGTCGGAACTTTTAAGTTATACCAATCTCGTTGCCCTTGATTCTCTGTCTCCGAGCTCCACCATGATCCTACCTATGAGATTGCAGATTACTTCTGCGACTGAAGGTGACAACGGAATCTCGTACCTAACGTCGTGTATGCTGAATCAGAGCCATGTGCCATATGAATGCATTGGAATGCAGAGTCCCTACTCCCTTATTTTGCCTCATACTGTTGCAGCGACCTGCAGCAATTTGTCTGTGCTCACCCAGCAATTCTGCTATTGGACTATACCTTGGTTAACGAAAATTGCCAGCAAATATGGTGAGCCAACGTCAGCGTGCCGTGCCGTGTTAGTTGACACGATCTGCAACCACATTGGCGGTGCAAGTTGTCCCGCATGTTCTCATTTACTGATATTCCGCAAGTTGGAAAAACCACGCACAGCTGAGTACCGACCGCAAGAATCTGCTCGAAATTTTACTACGGTCTTTAATAACAATCCTTGCTAATCAATGCCCTAATGGCCACGGGTACATATAACAACTCGCACTTCATCACTTTTGCGATGGAGGACTACGTCCACAGTCTCAAATTTCATCGTCGATTTTGTGCCCCGCCGCGTCTAAATGAGGCAGACACGGCCCTGGATACAGGGTTCTTCCGTGTATGATCCACCAAAATCTCGTGAGCGCGACGCAGCCGATGAGTATGACCGAATTGTAGTTCATCGCCTGCAGGAAACGGCGTCAGCATCAAATCTCGAGGAACGGCTATGCTCTGAGCACCCACAGGCACAGTCGCAGGCAGCGCATACGGCAAGCAAAAAATCACGTTCGTGAACACAATGAGCAGCACCGACATTGTGTTGACGAAGAAGCCAGCTCTGCCCATCCAGAACGGGCCCTGCGGAACGTTCTTGCGACCGGAAAGAAGATGCGGAAGAATGGCCATGGCGTAGGATGTCGTGCTGAGGATGATGAACGACCCACCAAGGTCTGCGAGGGCTGTTTTACTTCCGAGTTGGACTGCACCGAACGCTGTTGTGAGGATTGCTAGGAGGGAAAGATTGAGTCAACCTAGCACAGTCGCTAGAGTGTCTGCGGGAGGAAGAACTTTGCTTACCGCAGAACACAGTAGCGGGTACGGGACAACTAAGTAGAGCCGATGCCTGACTGAAGAAAGAGGAGAATGGCGTGACATTGTCGCGTGCCAACGCCCAGTAGATGCGTCCAGTCTGAATACAAGCGCATCAGTACCCTCCAGGTTTTATGAACTCCGAAGCACTCACAGTGATGAATCCCCCAATATTAGCTGGCATGACTGACAAAAGCACAATCAACAGTAGGCCGAATGTACCCGCCTTGTTTCCCGTGGCTTGAGCATACACCACAGCGAGGGGAAAGGAGCCATTCGAGGTCAGGACTGCGTCCAGGTCGGTGATGGAGAACATGAGCGCAACTGCGTAAACAAATCCCGCTGAAAGTGATGAATGTGAGCTTGAGTGCGTAGAGGGGCAACGAATGCGATTCACTCAGCGCGCCCAGAAGGATCTGGGCAGCGACCGCCTTTGGTAGATCCCTCCTCGGATGGGGCAGCTCTTCCGCCATGTGTGTCACTGAATCGGGTGTCCCGATTGCGAATGCGCCGTTGAGCATGCCCGTAAGAAACGCGACCCCTCCAGGCCACCCCGTCCCGTTCTCCCAGTCGGTGAAGACAAATGAGGCGGATGCGTGGGATTTCGCAGACGCTAGAACCTAATCTGCGAGTTAGCGATGAATGTGGTTCCAATAACTAGAGACGCGCACGATAATGGTGACCAAACCGCCCACGATGATCATAAACAGTCCAAATCTCTGCAACGCGGGCATGTACCGGTTGAAGAATATCACGGTTAGACAGCAAAACCAGTTGATGAGGACAAACGCCACGAAAATATGCCACGGCTGAGAAAAGCTCATGAGCAGTCATACTGGAGCGAGGCACGCTTTGAACGACGAAAACACACCTGCACAAGGACATCAGGATGGAACACGACATACATCTGCACGACAACATTTGCTGGAATCAGGATTCCTGACGCGAGGCCGAATAGCCAACCGTAAAAGTTGATCAGACCTGCGCGATAGATCAGTGTTTGCGTCAGTGGTGCAGCAATGGACTGTGGGCTCGCCCGTAAAGAATCCCAGCACCCTTCTGTATTTCCCGCCCGCAACCAATGACCAATGGTATACTAAAAGGGGCGGTTTGTAAAAAAAGTCATGAGGCAGAACGTGAAAAAACGGAGAGAATACAGACTCACCTCTGCCCGCACTTGGTATGGAACTCGCCAACTCTGCAATGCTCATTGCTACGAACCCGTAATAGACGCTCGACGCGAGGAACTCGTATATGATACCCGGGGCACCGCCGTTCGCGACGGCAACAGTGATGGAGCCTCCGAGGGCAACCCATGCATTATCTATGGGCGGCGCATCAGCGGGTGCAAAGAAACTATGTCCAATACGAAACAAGACTCACCGATAGTCAGCGCCGTCGCGCATATACTCAAAAGCCCGTACTGCCTATCCAGCTGATCTACATGCCCGCTCGCATTGACTCTGGCCCTGCTTGCTGTACCAACCTCTCCACTCGTTACGATAGTAATGTTCTCTTGGGCATTCTTCTCCGTGTCGAAGTCCTTTTCCTCGCAGTATGCAATATGTAACGTCATGTCGTGGAGGTGGATTCAGCGGGGAGTCGTGTTCGGAGGGGAGATTCAGCGGGAGTCGTGGTCGCGAACGGAGAGATAAGAACGTGCCATCATCCTGCCATGTACGGTTCAGGCTATAAATGGTGAGAGCTTCTATATGCCTCGTGAGAACCGAGTGCGCCAGTGATCGCCCAAGGCCCAAGGCCTTAACAAGGCCATTTTCGGCCGGAAATTCCGCCCTTGGCCAAGGCTTAGAGCATCGCGTGTATATCATTATGTCATTTTATTTTCCCATCTTTTCTTCTCCGGCGACGACGGCCATGGAAGAGGAAGAGATCTTGATGCAGGCACTGGCAGACGAAGAGGAGGATGCGCCTCCCGACGATGGCGCCATTGAGATTGACTCTGATGAGAATATCAGGAGATTTAAAGCTTGAATTTACTGTTTTTGATACCACCTGGATGCATGGGAAAAATCAGCCAAGGCCTTGAAGGCCTTGGAGATTCTGAGACCTCCATCCAAGGCCTTATGGGCGGTCACTGGAGTGCGCGGAAATTGAATACTGAGCGTGAGCTTAAAGTAAGTAGCACGTGTTTGAGGGATTTGGTGTCCAAACACCTGTATATCAACTAGATATCTCCACGTAAATCTACCTTAAGCAACCGAACAACCAGAGTAAATCTTCGTAATCTTCGTTAGACGTGAACACGGGATACGTCGAGTGAGTCCGTAGTCCATCGTTATAACTCGGTTTCCTCTCTGAACGGTGTTAACACGGAGAAAGCGGAGAATTGAAGCCCGAGGCGCCATCACCTCAGACCTCGACCACCACCGAGTGCTCATCAAGGCGCGGGTGGTGGTGGCATCAGACGGCGCAAGCCAGTACTATTCAATTATATAATATTATTGTTAATGGCAATTGCAATTTAGTTTAGTTGAACAGGGAAAAATGCACGAAGTAAAGAATAGAAACCTGCCTCCGTAGGGTGTTGACAGCCTGAAAGGGAGGTAAGAAAATTACGCGATCTTGTGTACCTATTAGGGGAGATGAGTCGGTAAGGTGAGAAGAGTTTGATTGAAAAGGCATCAAGACACAAGATTGTCACACATAGAAAGAGAGAACGGGATCGGATTCTGGCTCGTTGTAAGGACTTATACGTGAGGGA
The DNA here is from genome assembly GCA_029378375.1 of Mycena olivaceomarginata. Taxonomy (NCBI): domain Eukaryota; kingdom Fungi; phylum Basidiomycota; class Agaricomycetes; order Agaricales; family Mycenaceae; genus Mycena; species Mycena olivaceomarginata. The sequence continues at coordinate 126,234 of JARKIC010000905.1, read as the reverse complement.
AAAATAGTGGGACGGAAAATCATGAGGCTTTCAGGAACCGGGCAGCTGGCACAGGTGGTGCAATTTGTGCAACTTCGCCGGCGGACACGGGCGTACCACACCAGCTGGCACGTAACTACCAAGGAGTATGGCCTGAATCCGTTTCGCCGCATATCGTCGTTCGTGTCTCCCACACGTTCGCTTCCGCCTCCCTATTCACGATCTTGGGATTCATCGTGTCCAGCATCCAGGCAAGGAGGCTAGCAGCGACCAACTCAGTGTTCTGTCCAGATCCGCAGAACAACTTTTGACAACGTTGAACAAGGAATTCCGGGAACTCCGCCTGGTGCCTGCAAAATGTGTCAAACCCCTGGCGGACTTGGAAGCGTGCGGCGAATCATTATGTCCCTGATGTGTGTTAATCTGCGCATACAGGTTACTTCGAGATATTCATCGCTTCGCGGAAAACGAGAAGAAATCAGGATTTCTGAAGATGTTGTTCCAAAGGGATGCGCGAGATTTCAAGATCGAAGCGTTTCAGAAGCGAATCGGAATGTGTATCAACGCATTCGAGGTACGTTTTTTGTGACTGTTGGTTGTGCTAACTTATGGACTGACGTCGATGATAGATCTCCTCCCTCTTGAATATTCAGACCATGCTAGCCGAGAGCAAGAAAGCGCGAGCTCGGGACGCAGAAGCGTTGCACAATTATCTGAACGCGTTGGAACAAAACAACGTAAAACTCCTCCAAAAACTTGGTGAGCAATATTATGCCCACCATCGATACAGAGAACTTCTAAACCGAGATTCTGTCAGAAATTAACCAGAACAATACTGTCGCAATGATGGTTTCGATCCAGAAGCATCTAAATCACCATAAAGTCGACCACGCAGAACAGAGTTTCTACACACACACACTGGAATACTTAACATCAAGGAGCGGACAAAATGTCGCGGCGGAGGATTGGATGATCTCCGCCTTCGAAGTGGATTATGGACCAGAAATCGGTAGGGGAGGCTTGTGAGTTCAACAGTGTTTTGTAAATCGCGCTCAGGCTTCCCAGCGGAACGGTCTATCGAGGTACCTGGAACCGAACGCAGGTGGCCATAAAGTTCCTGCAAAATCATGCAGGGATCACCCCCAGTCTTTCCGTAAGACGCCATGGACCAAATTAGTTTCATGCTAATCTCGTTTACTACAGTCCCTGCGAAATGAAATAGATGTGAGTCTCCGAGTTGACATATGGCTGTAGATTTTGATAGTTCTGGCGGTTAGATCTGGTCGACACTGCGGCATCCCAATATTCTCCAGTTCCTCGGGGCAAACACATTGGATGATAAACCATTCATTGTCATGCCATACATACCACACAACGCGCGCGAGTTCCTCCGATTGCGACCCAGCTTTAATCCATTATATATTGTGCGTAGTGGATGCAGTCACCACCGGCGGAGTCTCATTGGTTTGATTGGACAGCTGCGTGATATTTCCCTCGGGTTGGAATATCTGCATTCGCGAAAGATCTGCCATGGAGATCTCAAAGCCGTGTGTGCCTTTCTGCGTTCCGCATGGCTGTATTCTAATTATCATACTAGATAAATGTGCTCGTTGAGAACTCAGGAAAGGCTTTGCTGTGCGATTTCGGCCTCGCACGTTTGAAGGCTGATGCAGCCACACGCACTCTCGTCCATGTGGTCTCTCCTCAAATCGTCGGGAGCCGTAATTGGATGGCTCCAGAACTCCTGAATGGCTCTCGCTACCGGGTAACGTCCGATGTATATGCCTTTGGAATGACCTTGAATGAGGTCAGGAGTCTGACTCGCCGAGATCATGCAAACCGCTAACATGCTTAATCCCCGTTTCACAGCTATACACGGACGAGACTCCGCTGTTCACTATCCCATATGCAGCGCTCGTCGATCTTGTCGTTCATCATGGAGTAAGACCGGAACGACCAGACCCTGGTGAGGGTCGGGCGATGCAGGACGAGCTCTGGGAATTGGGAGAACAATGCTGGGTTGCAGATCCCCACAAAAGACCTACGGCCACCCAAATTCATGACTCAATCACACAAATAATTTCCACCTCATTGCAACCTCTCATTCCGCCAATGGACGTCGAGCAAGTTGAACCACGTTTGATATCGATTCCGAATGTCAAAATGGATGAAACGGTGGTCAATGGGGATCATTTTGATTCTCTAGCCCCCGAGCTCGACTGGACTTTGGCTTCGCTCACTTCCCACAAGTCACCCAAGTGGCCTCGGTCGCTTAAGTCGCCGAAATCGCCAACGTTAATGTTCCCGTTGTCCCCAAGCGCGTCTATGAGCGGGTTCTTTCTGGACTCGAAGGACTTGAAGGCGGCGAAGGCAGAGGACAAGAGGCGGAAGAAGGAGGCGAGCAAGGCGCAGATAGAGGAGCTCGCGCGGACGCTGAAGGAGAAGTCCCAGAAAGCGCGGGATGACGCCGACAGGTCTTCCAGCAAGTCTAGAGACAGGCCCTCAGCGGAGCCCGTCGCGGTGTTTGGCGGTTTCACTTCAGGCATCACCATGTGAAACCTATTTTCTGTTCGCCCGTCTGCTTGACTTATCGCTTGGTCTGTGCGATTCATGTTTACTAACCACCTCAATCATTCGGGCCAAACACTGTCACAGGAAAAGAAATACGTGGTATAACACGAGGCTGTTCCTACATCATGCATGCATGTAACCCAGTTTGAAAATTTCCGTCTCGGGTCCGATTGGGTTGGCGACTTGAGTGTCTTCAGGCTTCTAGATTATTGTCTTGGTGTAGTTCAACACCAGAAGTAGAAAGTTCACCCTGGAAAGACGCTAAAAAAAAGTCGAAGTCGAAGGGAGTGATGGATATTACGACTTGAGGGTGCGATAGACCCGTGAGACAACGATTCAATAACACTACGAATTGATATTGCAACTTGAAGTTTAGGAGAAAATGACGGGGATGTGACCCGTATCTCGTTGACCCTCGTCGCGTAGGGACCCGCTGTGTGAGATCGTTGGATAATTGGGCCGAAAACGGGAGAAGTGGCCAGTACTCGATAGAATTCTTCTATTACGACACTGCACTCCACCATGGTATCATGAAGCCGAGGTCGTTCCCGAAACGCCCGAGTGGTGCTGCAAGTTGGTGTGCGGGCAAAATGTATGCTCCCTGACACCTCGCCAGACGAATCATTCGTGATTGACGCAGCTTCATGGAGGTTGAGCATCAGTCTGCACACCACGGTCACCGAAAGGCTGCAAAACATTATGAGTGACGGACTTGGAGGGTTATGCGCTTAAAGAATGCATACTTACGCGATCGTGAATGCGGACAGTCCGATGTTCATATTTCCGATCTGAAATGGAGGATCAAGATCTGAGGATGTTTGGAGGATGCATCCACAAAGGTTGCCGTTGAACTACATCCGGAATAAGCGCATGAGCTCACTACTGAAGGAATGCCACTTAAATAGTACAGCATAATGTTGGTGAGCTTTGCAAGACAAATGGCACCGGAAGGTGGGCGTCTAGGATGAGAGAAATTTCATGAACAAACGTGACTCAACACATAATAAATGACGCCTTTCAAAGAATAATAAGCTGGAAGGGTCTTTGAACGGAACATTCAGGGTGCTGACCATCGCGAACTATAACTCGCCAGAGCGAACCCCTTGGGAGTTCTGTTCCGTCTCGACTACGGTCGTATCCTCGGAACAAGGTGAATCCAAGACAGAGCAGGTATGTAACGAGTCTGCAATGCGCCAGAATGAATGGGTGAACAGATACTGATGTGCGGGCTTACACTCCCTCCCATGAACCAGCGAACCCTGAGTTCTCATGCACTAGCAACGCGATCCCGGCCAACTAGAAGTCACGGTCGATGGCACTGTAGAGTGATGCTCAGCGCAAAGACTTCAAGTTGAAGCATTCGGACATACTGGCCGTAGATCAGTTCTGTGTCGTTCAAGGTCAAGGCAGTCATGAGAGAAGGGACAAAGGAGCGGGTGCCAATTCAATCGTGGAGAACTGATTGATATCATTAAGTACACCAGCTCCAAATTGTTCGTACTAAGCGCGCGCATTATTATCCACATAGAGACGAGGCAGTGATGAAGCAACACGGGAAAGTGACAGATAAAAAATGGACGTCTTGCTTTCGAGGATGCCTGGAACCGCCACGGCAACGTTCGTTAGTCGGACTGCAACGTACCTACCGGCAGATCGGATCTCTTGGTTGAAATCTCCTTGGACCCTATGTTGCAAGTGATGAGGGCATTGGTCTCCGTAGCACAGATGCGGCAGGCTCAGTCGATTTCCAGGACGAAGCCCGAGATGGTCATGGTGAGGAAGAACAAGAAGCGGTAATTACCACAAGACGGGCCTCCGCTCCGCTCCGGCAAACTGAGATTGAAGGACAAAAAATGAAATGCAATTGACATTTAAGATGATGTGTCGAGGAATATATTGTTGGGATAGACATACTGGACGGGCTGAGATCGCGGCAAAGGCCATAGAATTGAATGCTGGTGCTGGCCTGTGGTGTAGGTGCCCGGGTCCAGCGAGACGTCGAAAGGTCAAAAACACATCTAATTATCGTGTCAGTCGAGTCGCGTGAGAAACATTGAAAGCGTACTGAATTGTCGAACCCTTGGTCTCCCCGCGTACGAAATCAGCTACGCTCAGTGTGATCAATCGAGAGCTGTGACCGTCGTCGAGGATTCCCGCTACCGTAAGGTACGGGTTTCTATAGGGCGCCCTAACTTCAGCCACTTGCAGAGCATCACATTTTCGTCAGCTGTTTTCACATAAGCACTGATCTGGACTGATCCTTCCGCCAAAATTTTGGATGGCAGAAGAACGGAACAGAAGCGAAATGATTGTCGACGCCAACTCATAATCTGATTTTGCGTAATCCCAAGTATTTTCGCCCGATGTCAGACGGATCACCCCAACCATCACGCTGCAATCAATCAGTGCCATGTCTTTTGCTCCCTACTCGCGTGGCGCTCGCATTGCGCTCGCCCCACTTTCTGCATGTAATGCTCTCCTCACCGTTCCCTATAGCTTTCGTCCCTTGCCTGGGTCTCATCACCAAAAGTGTCTGAAAGTAGTAAGGAGTCATGACTTTGACAAGGCGGATCAAGGTGCTTGCAAGACCTTGTGATGGCTTGTGAGTTTACTTCCAGGGTTACTACAGTATGTCCTTGCAAGAGTGTTCCAGTGCTCGGGCCTGCTCTCCAGGGACTCTCCAGGTCCATCCAGCCCAAGGATCAGGTGTGCTCGTAACGTAGCCAGCTAAATTCCGCGCCGCCGCTTCGCGCAAGTCGCGCTCTTCGTCCCTCACCACTATAGTCCACTACCATTGCCCCAGTCTGACATTTCAGGGACCTCTTGCGGCTCCATCTCGAACACTTCTCCTACTTGTCCCTTGCAGAGTCGCAGCCGTACCCGACCGCGACGCGCGAGTGTCTCGGAGGTCTCCCCATTGCCAGCAGCTACCACGACGTCAATCGATGGCTCGCTGTTACTTCTGGGTCTATTTCCATCTCATCTTTCCCTCACCGCGTCCCATAGCGCAGTCTCCGAAGCATGGAACGTGCAGGGACGCGTTTGTGGTAATTGCCTTCCATCGAATCATTGCGCCATGTGCTGTACGTGATCCCTCGGCGTGACGACTGTTGGGTACTATGCCTTCGAATTGTTCCACTTGGATAACTGCTATTCCGGGTACGTAACCAATTCTCTTTCACTCTCCTGAGTTTCTGCTCACTTGACCTCATGTTGCTTGCCGGCTGATGCCAGGTATCTGTGCGCCCTCTGCACAGTAGTATCCCACGTCCAACATCAATGATTTCGACTTCTCGAAGCTCAGCTGATTCGATGGAAGTTGAGTGTTCGTGCGATGGCATTTACCGGTGCGGATCCCACATTCGCGACGCCGCTCGTAGTCTGAATGTTCCCTCTAGGCATTCTTCTGAAGTGAATGCACTTCTGACACCCACTGATTGTACTGATGCTTTTTCTTCGACAGCAACAATCCAGACAAAGTCAGTGTACCTACGACCCGCATATATTGACCAACTCGCAGTCTATTTCACCAGGCAACAAATGAGCATATATGACTTCTGCATGTCAGCACCCATTTTCTTCATCTCAGACATTCTCGACAGGTGCGTGATTTTTTGCGCGCACATCCTCAACCTGATCTTCTTTTTTTTCCGATTTCAGAATGGCTTATGACTGAGAGCACGTCAAACTTGTTTCTCGTGTTGGTCTATCATTGCTTATGGAGTATTTCCCCAACGCGATTCACCTATACGCCCCGGCTACCAAATCTCGCCTCTCAACGACGGTCCTTACTCGAATTTTGTGAGCATATCTTCCTGTTTGTTCTGGGTTCCGGCTCTTCTATTTTGACCAGATTTTTGTTAGTGACGCAAATGGCCAAAGTACGCAATCTGATCCGTCGCTCATCTCAGAGATTGACTTGTTTTTTGTAGATAATGCGCTGTGCTGCGCTCGTATTCGTCCCAGTTCTCCGTGGTCCTCAGTCGTTCAAAACGCGATACTCATCTTGCTTTTAGTTCATACTCCATAGTTCGTTCTTTTTATGCTACGTCGCCATATTGAATCTATTTTCTTACTGTTTTCATGGTTTTTGTTTCTATTCCAGCTCCCTATAAGATATATGGGAGCTTGAATAGCCCTGGGATCTCCCTTGTGAGACCCACCTTAAAGGCCTTGGAATTCGCCCGATGCCTGGAGACCCTTGTAAAACCTCGGGAGTTTCAACTGCATTATTCAACGTGCGCACGACGAGCACAGGAAGTTGAGCATGGCAAATAAGGAATAATCCGACCCCCAAAAGCGATGGAATCCTCTCTATGGCGCATAGATGTCAAACCAAATTCGAAAATCACATTTCTATAGCACTCCTGATGCTATTTAATTGCAAACCGGAAAGCAGCATGTTGGTACAAGTCTTCAGTCATGTTCATCCTCTCCATTTTATGCATTCGGCCCATCTGAACCCTTTGTAAAACCGTGATCTTTAGAAGCACAAGTTGAATCACATTGTTTCCCTCTTCAAATTCACCCAAGGAGGGCCACGTAGATTCAGAATGCAGTCTCCTTCAAGTTGAAAGGCCAAAGATGAACTTGGTGGAGACTCTGACACTCCACGCTGTCATCCTCAGCCTCGCCTGGTACAAAATGAACAGGAAGACATCTATAACGGAGACTCTGCGGCCCAAGCGAGTTGGTTGATGCCTGGAAGTTGATGCCAAGTTGATGTGAGTTGGTTTATGCCCCCGCGCCGACCAGAGCGAGTTCGAGTGTGTCCAGTTCTCTGGCCCAATGCCCTTCACAGAAGGTTAAAGAAGATGCGGTAGCGGGCTCTGCGGCTCGCCGGCCTTACTCGCCTTATTTGTGGACTTCCGGTGACACGGCCAACACCGAATATCATGGAAGTGGAGTCGTCAGGCAACTGATCCTGTAATAATAGTGACATGAGTAGCTGGGCGCTGAGAAATAAGTGACTGTACATTATACATATCTGTACTTGGATCACCAGACAGAACAATGAATGTTAAAACATCGAGAATCAATGAATTGCTGGTCCCAGCCAAAACAGATTGTGCAGTACAGACTTTGAAGGCCACAGTATCATCGGGGAGCAGTGGTGTGCTGCTACTGGCAAAGAGACGGAGGTTGGCTGAGATTGCCGTATCGGCGAGGGTCCAGACTCTTGTGTTGTAATGTGCATAAAATGTTGGTCGCGTGTCATTGGGTATCTGAACGGAAGCTCGACGGCCAGATTTGAGCTTGAAAAAGCCCAGAATGTTGAAACAGGACATGGATGGACGATGGGTGGCTGCCAAAGAGACGATGGCCTGTATAAGAGAATTCAAACAACTGCGCGGCCAAATGTAGACCGTTTGCTGCTTGCGTGGTCTCCGTTGCCGGATGGGAATTGCCGTGATAAACAGCTTTCATGATGGCTTCCGATGCATCTTGGCTTCGATGCAAGCCTCGCAAAGATCCGCATCAGATTTCGTGCTGGGATCAATGGTGAATCCTTCTACGGACTCGTTTCGAACTAATAACTCCAATGTTGAGTCAGATACATGGCCGTAACGGCGGTGCCACGCCATCCAGCTGTTGGGATTGTTACCCTCCGAATTTCCGACATTCGCGTGATTACCGGGAAGGACTGTTTTGCGTCAAGCCAATAAAGTCGGTTTACCTTCTTCCCTTCAAGAAACAATTTCCCCGACTTGGAATAGATGCTTGCTTTGCCGTTTTTGAATGTCGCTGATCCTCCTGCCTCGTCGATGCGAGTAATTGAAAGCAGATTGTTGGCAGCTGTAGGTGTGTATAAGGTATTGTGTAACGAAACTGTCTGTCGTTCACCGTTAACAAATGATTCAAGTGTTACGGTCCCACGTCCATGGGCTTTTACCGAGTTGTCGCCCAGTCCATTGATGGTTTCGCCCTCAAGTGGAGTATAATCCGAGAATTGTTCCCGTTTATTGGCGATATGGACTGTACAGCCGGAATCCGCTAACCACGCGTCTTTTGACAGACTCGAATCAAAATGGGATTTTTTGGAGTGGACGGCCATGAATGATGCATGGTGGTTTGAGTCCTCAGAATTCTGGTGCGTACCTTGATTAGCCTTGTTTCCTTGCCTCTTACCTTTCCATCTCCCTTTACCTTTCCCACTGTAATCCTCGGGGCGCTGGCCTTCTTTGCCGCCTCCCTTACTCCAGCAATCCTTCGCCATATGGCCTGCAGCTCCCCAATTGAAGCATCCGTCTTTCGCGTGCGTGCCGGATTTGCCGTGCTGATTGTTCTTCCCGAACATTGCTGATGATCCACTAGATTCTCCGGCTTTCTCCTTCTTACGTCGATACTCCTCAAGAATGAGGGCAACCAGTTCGTGTGAAGTGATCGTGACGGGGCTCACCGGCCCAGTAGAGGATGGAGGTACGTTGGTATTTGTGGTTGCTGTCAACTTACCGCTGTTTGCTGCCAAGTACGAGCTTGTGAACGAATCCCATGATTCTGGGAGTGAAGTGACCAACGCGATGAGGAACTCCTGGTCTGATACCAGGCTATCCATGATATTGAGTTGCTCTTGAATTGAGCGCAGCTCCGTGATGTGAGCCGCGATGTCGCTGCCTTTGTCGGCAATCATACGGTAAAGTCTCCGCCGATATGACATTATCCCCAAATGACCACTCGCCTCTTTCACAGTACACAACTGCATCCACATCTGTGCCGCCGTTGCTGCTCCCGCAATATGAACCATTTGGGAATTACCCAAGGCAAGCTCAATTTTGCTTCTAGCCTTTCCATCTCTCTTCTTCCATGCTAAAATCAATTTCCTCTCGTCTGCAGTTGGCGCCGTCGGATTCGCGATCGTCGGATGCACCTTGGTGCCATCAACTAAACCCTCAAGGTCGTTGTCTCGGAGTATCGCTAATGCGTGACGCTTCCACGGCATCCAGTTCTCCTCATTGAGGAGCTCAATACGAGTTGAAGAGTGTTCGGACATGGGAATGATTGGATTGGTAAAGTATCTCTGTATCACAACAAGAGTCTATTGAATTGTCAGGGCAGGTAAAATGAAGTCAAAGTTTCGGTGAGTGTTCTGTGTGATTAGTAGGCAGGGCCGGGGCCCATAACCTAATAGAGCAGTATAAACGAAGCTTACCCAAACACGCGCGAGCGTGTAGACAATGTCCGGCCTTACGAAATCACACAGAGATGGTGGGGAAAAGCTACAAGGATGATTATTGGCATAGCGGTGAACAAGTTACTTATATACTAAACATGTGAGTCATAATGAGTCGTGAATACAGTCATAATGAATACGCTACCGTGGTCCGTAGTAGACTGGCGGCTTGCCGAGTCATACTCGAGTCATTTACTCCAACAGATTCTGCTCCACTTCACCATAAGCGAGGTGGAGGATATAATTCATGACTGCGAAGGTGGGCAGCACCGAACAAAATGGAACGCCGCCAAGAATCCGATAATGCATTGGTAAGATTGAACTGGAGACTTATCAGTGAGTTTGACGTGCATACTAGGGCTGTGATACCACCTTAAACACCAGTTCTTGCAATGGGACGCGAAATGCGAGTTCAACTTCGAAGGAGGAGAAAAATCTGATCCCTTTGAGTCATTCCAAGGTCAGGCCATTCCCCGTGAAGTACTGGTATTTGTTTTCACAGAAGCGGGATCTCGAACATGTTTATTTTCTCCAGTGGTTGGATGAAGCGGAGCGGAAACAGAAGAAGAATTGACGGAACAGATGGCTGTGTGAAACCATCAAACTCCAGCGCCGTCTTGCCAGTGGCCGCCGGGGACCGCCAGGAACCGTAGAATATCGTTTTATCAGTTGAAGCGAAAGAGATATAGTTGGTTTTGATATCATAGAATTACTGGAATGTCTGAGGGAATACAACATTTAATGTACGGTTATCTCGCGATCGTGCGGGTAAAAGCACTTTAACACGGTTTCTGGATGTAGCTCTCGATAAAGCAACATATAGCTGGCCATGGGTGAAGACGGGGACACGAAGGTCAACACCGACATATCTGACCGACTGACCCTGCGCTTTGTTGATCGAAATTGCGAACGCAAGCCGGACTGGGAATTGAAGTCGGGAAAGGATGAAGGAAAAATCATTAGTGTTGCCCGACGGTGTCATGGTGATCTGTGGAATGAAAGCGATTTCACCGTTGTGCTCACCCCCGAAGATTTCTGCTTCCAACACCCTGTCTGACATGCGCCGCACAACCAATCGTGTCCCGTTGCAAAGGCCAGCAGCGGGTGCCAGATTGCGGAGGAGGATTATAGGGCAACCCAACCTTCAACGATAGTTCCCCAGGTGCGAGGCCAGAGGCATCCAAGGATCGCAGGTACTCCGCAGGCATTGCATCGTTGACCTGAGGGTCATCCGCACCTGCTTCAGTAGTGATTTTGTCGGCACTGATGAAGGTCCGGCGCTCCCTGACCATTCGACCGAGGACATTGTTGTTGAGCCCATCAACATCCCCGTTTCTTGCCGCAAGAATCGAACGTTCAAGAAAGTAGCTGGGGGGTGGGGTCGGGCCGTTGATGCCGGGGAAGATTGAGTCGATGAGATTTTCACTGTCGCGAGTAAAAATATCATCGGGCAGCGCCAGCGTACCATCAGCCGGATCGTTTAACCTCCCATGACCAACGTCCAGAAGCCATTCCGCGAATTGTTCCTCCTCTGGGCCAACGTCAAGACGCATATTCTGGGTCAAGTTCAGGACTTCGATGTTTTGCCAGAGATAGGAACGGAAAATAGAGGCATCGAGGATTTCCTCTTGTGTCCCTTTGGGTACGACTGGAAGAATCTGCTTTGGGTCACCCCCTGAGAGGAGCATTGGCCTCTGGGGATTGAGCCACAGATGGTACAGTGCTCACCTAGTACCATCGTCAGTCCGCCGTACAACTTATTATTCCCCATAATATCCCGCAGAGTACGATCAACAGCTTCGTGGCATTTGCGGTTGTGCATCGGACATCCCAAATCACCAGCTTTGTGAGCCGAAGCATCTCGGCGCGTAAACTTTCCTTTGGAATAGAGCAAGTAGATTCATCGGTCAGACCCTCAATGGGTATTTTAAAGACCGAATAGGCGGTGCGTCCACCCTTGAGAAGGAGCGCCGCAATTCCGGATGACGCAACACAGAGCACGATGCAATACTCTCCCCGCAAATGATGTGCGAGAGTGTTATAGACAAATGTCTTGCCGGTTCCTCCAGCGCCACTGAGGAAAAACACCTTCCCTAGCTTTCCCTCGACCGAATGAAGGATGGCGTCGAACACAGCTCGCTGCTCGGGATTCATTCGGTCAAGGTTCGCACGTGCGCAGGCTCGTTCCTCCCCTTGGTTGTAGTCCAACTGCTCCGCAACCAGAGGGTTATCGACGGCAGCGGCCCAATCGCGCTGAGGAAGGGGCATCTCGAAGTCTGTAAGGGATCGACCGGCCTCCTGCAGAAGTTTGTTGAGCAGGAAGAGGCCATAGTCATAGACATCGGATTCGGAGGGGTTCTCAAACGCCATCCTTCGCAGATGATGGTCGAGATCATCACAAATGTCCTCGCGGAAGTCCTCCCACAATTTTTTGGGGTCGGATGGGTCGCAGAACAGAAGCAACATGATGAATAGTCGGCGGAGACGGGTACCTGTGTGCATTTGTGCAGCCTCGGCCAAGCAAAGACGCCATTCACCATCGTCCTGCAAGATTCCGCGTGCGAGACAGGCCTGCCGATAAGTCTCGTAACGGACACCTGGAGGGAAAAGGGTCAGGAATCAGTGTGAATGACGATTTAAGACACGATACCTTGGTAGGAGTACAGGTCATCGTGTGAACGTGGACCTTTGACGATGGTGAGAAGGGTTCTAAGGTAGAACCGCTCTCCACTTGAAGGCGCAACAAAGTACATCTGCCCCAAAGCCCACCCTTTCTTCCGTACTGCCCACTGCGGTGGTTTTGCTTGGTCCTTCCACATGAAATACTGCGGAAATTCTTGATATGTGTACCTGTGCGCTATTTCACCGAGAGCGCCCTCATCTCTATTCGCTGCAAAGAACGCCTGTAGCTTGCTGACCTCGGTGGCTGCGCGCTGGAGGACCTCGTCGGCATCTTCCCCCGGGTCGAACATCACCATGTGCTGGCCGGCAAGATGGACCGGTAAACGGACAACGTTGGGGACTTGAGTGTGCATGTCGAACTGGTAAATTCGCCACGCCGCTTCCGACGGCCCGATGTAACGACCGTCGATATAGGTCTTTATTTCGTTGCGGTCGACCTCGAGAGTGGCGCGGTCACCACCCTTGTGGATGTATTTAAATGGGTATTTGATCGACTTGACCGTCGCCGCGCATTCCACATTGATGTGGCAGTCGAATTTTGCGGAGAGGTAGGGGTTATACGGCACGATCCACGAATTATCGACCATGTGGCGGCCGACCTCGTAGGCGCGACCGTCCTCCGGGCGGTGATAGAGAGGGTACCCGTCCGTGTTCATTGACGTGTGGGGCTGGAACGGCTTGGGGAAATATTTTGTGCACTTGTTCTTTTCCATGCAAGGCGCGCGCGGGTTTAAAGGACCACAGGGGCCATGCACCATGCACCGTTGAACAGTTTCAAAGAGGAGCGGCTGCATTTCTGGGTCCGGCTATTTGGCGGAGATGATGGCATCGATGTCGTCAGGGCTCAACAGCTTCCATCCGTTCTTCAGGAATATCAGGATGTGCATGTGGGGCAAGCCGCGTTTCTGGAATTCAATGGTGTAAACATAGGCGGCGCATTCCCCAAAGATGCCGTCCTTGTAAATTTCCTTGATGATGAGCTGCTTCTTCATCTGGAAGACACGGGCCACCAGTTCAGGACGATCTACGAAGTCTGACCTCGGAGAAGAGCGCGCGTGACCTCTGCCCACTGCGGATTTGCGGTGACGGTAATGAAAAGATCGACCTACATGCAAACTGAATTGTAAGAGCAGAAAGCGAAGAGCGCGAAATGTACGTACCTTGCGAAAGTACCGCGCTATTGCCATCGCGTCCTGGTACCGCTGCTGCATGTGCCGCGGACCCCCGATATAAGATGAAGGTAAAATGCACCGCTTCCCCAACTCGTTCAAGTCCACATCGTCGTCGCGGTTCGAGATCGCGTCCTCTAAACCGTTGTACACCGAGGCCCGGATTTTTTTCTGGTTGAGAAGCAAGTACCGCAGTCGACTTTGGTCAACAGACGCGAAGGCGTCTACAATATACTGCTGCAGTAGACGTCCGCCGCGTAAAATCGTCGAAAATTTGTCGGTGCGGGTGAAGAGCCTGAATGCGAAGTACCGAATCTGCGTGAGCCGTCAGGGCACCTTCCCGGCCTCTGCAGCGAGGAAAAGATTCCGATGCCATCCGTGCTCGCCGCGCGGAAACAGTAGAACATAGTAGAGGGCACTGTATGCTGGGTGAAGATCGGAGATACGCAGCATGGGTGAATCGGCGGGTGCGCGCTTGCGGAGAATAATATCACGACCGTCACCAGAGGAGCCATCCCCTGGCAAGACCACAGCAACCTCCTCGGCGGTCGGGAGATTATAACGGCGACGGTCATTCCCCGGGATCACGTGGAGCCTGACCTCGGCGTCCTCCACATCGTCCTCGTCGAGAATCTGATAGGCCTGTTTGTAAACCGCGGCATACGCATGAGAGTCGGAGAGGAGTGCCTGAAGACTCCGCATTGTGTCCTGGCGGAGATTGCTGTTTCGATTCATCCTCTGCTGCAGGGCAACCGTTGGATCGTACATGTACAGCTGCGAGTAGGATGGTGCAACACCGTCCGGGGCAGTGAGGGAGCCAGAGAGGTGGTAGAGGTTGCCCTGAATGCGAAAGACCCACGCGTTGGGACCATGCCTGTTGATGCTTTTGTCATCGGAGACGCCGAGGGACATGAAGGCAAGGGCGGAATTGTACTGCGTGATATGGGTACGAAATTCTACAGCCTGCGCATCGGCGCCAACCAAAAGTCGTCGTAGTGGCTCAGGTGGGTCGTCGAGAGTCTTGAGCTGGACTTTTCCATGGTCGCAGCAGATGCCGAAGTCTGAGCCACCGATTACTGATGACTTGAGTACGCGCTCATCGTTCCAATGAAGAGCGCCGCAATCGGAGCACTTCACATTCATGGGGCCAAAATCGTGGCGGGACTCTGGATCGTGGTACTCTCAACGACCTGCTAGGAATATCTGCTCGCGACATGGCACGCGTCGACGTCTAGGGCGATCTGGGAGCGAATTTTAATATTGGGACCACCACGACCAAAAAAACCCACGCACCATGCGCCGTGTTAGTGTTCCCCCTGTTACTATTAGCTCTCGCAGGTTGGAACTGAGTGGGCAGTGGAGTCATCAGACCGTTGTTAAGCGCCTAGAAGGTATCTTGTCAGACGAACAGTACCTTGTGAGGGAATACTGCCTTACCTGCAGCACTAGCGATGGCCGATTGGTCGGGGCTGCGGCAGCTCTCAAATCCATGGGAGCTGTGGAGAAGTAGCTTTTGAGCCGGCATTCAAGGCTCCGAGAGTATAAAACACACCATCTACGTCCATGGCCCTTTGTCTGTCCGATTCCTCGTTTCTTCGTCGCGCCTGCTGAGCGCGGGATCTGGCTGCATTGCGCGGTCGAGGGGCAGCATCACCGCGCTCACGCCTTTCTTTCTCGGCGCCGTCTCTGTTCGACTGACTGCGCGGACTGTGGAGGAATATTTTCGATACCCGGCATTCTATTCTCAAGGTCGTGCCCATTCGGCACGCAACGTCGGCGGGGACTTGATTCTGCACTTGTGCGTAGATCGTGCAGAACGCGGCGCTCATCGTTATGATGACACCGAGGAGTACCCGGAGGTGTGAGAGGACTGGGTATATTGTTAGCAAGCGACTGGCAACGCGTCCTCGCAGCGCACCTCATAGTATGTTAGTTGTAAGTCGTAGTGTTGGTGAGTAGCTGGGGTTTCTTGGGGCTTATGTGCACTGTGTATGGTTGAATAGAGAGCTATATTCATCCTAGCTAATACATTGGACCGGAGCAGGGAATGGGAGCGGTGGAGCGAAGGCTTGGAGCAGAGATCAAGTGGCGATGACACGGATGTGCCATGTTTGCCCCCTCGTTCCGATGCTCCGATGCTCCGATTTCTCCGATAGCAGGAGACCTGCTCCACTTTGACGTTTGTTGTCGATACCCACCTCTTTTCTTATATAGACTAGCATGAACCCGTGCTTCGCAACGGTGTCTGCATAAATTGTTTTCGGCAGGAATCTAGATAGTCACACAATGTCACATACCGCTTATGCCGTTCGACGCTCTGGCTTAACACCACCCAGGCAGAGGGCTACTTTAAGGAATTAGTACAAAAGTACTGGGTGCCGGATTCATTGAATAAAGATGTCCTATCTACACTACATCAAGGGCGGAGTGCGACTCATCTGAGACTCAAAAATATACAGTCTGTCTTGGATTTGTCACACCCATCGATCACACCAATTCGAAAGCTAAGTTGGAAACTGCGACTGGTATTCAAGTTGTCAAAATTAGAGAAGCTATAGGAGTATGAGGCCATAACTGAGGTAAGCTAAACGGAAAAGTAATGAAATGAATGGATTCTAGACATCTTTTGTTTTGGAAAGAGTGCAGTTTGAAAATTGAAAATAAAACATTATGCTGGCGAGAAAGATGGCCCACTGGATTTATTCTTGTGACGCTTCACCCAGTCGGGGGGTTCCGTCCAATTCCTGCTGCGGTTGCTTCCTGTGGCCAGCCGATGAAGACGAAACCGAGGGACACTATGAGCTCCACTGTCTATAGTTTTCATCGTGAAATTTACTCACCTGGGGTAGCCGGGGCGGTCGTTGGAGGCGCACCAAGATAAATGACACCTCGTGTTCGCGTCGAAGGCATTGAGCGACAGACCAAGGATTCGGAGGAGCAGAGCCCTGTGAGTCAGGCGGTGTACCCAGCCCAAAAGTCTCTGCAATCCGTTAGGCACCATGAAAGCTAGATTTCTAGCCGCTTTCACTGCTGCCTCGCGTTCGTGTCAAAGCCGTTGACCGACAGACCGAGGATCGGATTCGGAGGAGCAGAGCCCTGTGAGTCATGGGGTGTACCCAGCCCCAAAGGTCTTTGCAATCCGTCAGGCGCCATAAAAACAATTGGGAGAGCCCCATACCTGTTGCTGCCGAGCTTGGGAAGGACCTGGTGTCGGTGAGGGCACTCTATTTTCTGTTTGCCCAGGAATTCGTCAGCGACAACGACTTGGGGTCTCCTGTAATGCAGCATGCCGTTCACATTGAAGTTCCCTCAATTCAGCGTATTCCTGCTCCAAAGAGGACCCAGCATTCGGGTTTTCTGCCGGTGGGTAATGTAGACAATTGCTGACATCCTGCAGCGGGCTAGGTATGCCTGCATGTTCCAAACGTCGCCGCCGGGGACTTTGGGATGGGGATTGCATCACACTGTCGCATGCATGTCAGACTCCAGTGGTACGACAATGTGTAAGCGATGAAGAAGATGCTGTAGGTGGAGGAGTCTGCCTATACTCGATGAATAAGTTCAGTGCTTGGAGCCACTGGAATGAACATACATGAGGAGTTGTAGCAGTTCTAGAATGCAGATGCAGAGCCAAAGAGTTGTTGTAGATCACATGAAGAACCCTATGGGCAGAAAAACAACGGATTTGCGGAAGAGACCGAGCCATCCTCTCAGGAGCCTCACAGGTATGCACACAGAGCAGTGACAGATAATTTCATTAGCTGAGCTACATTTTACAGTACTTACTGCAAAAGAACAGCAAATTCAGAAACTATGTCCTGTAGATGTTGTCGTGGATGTCGCGGGGGTATGTCAAAGCAGTCATCTGAGCGGCTGTCCGAGCAGTCAAAGATTTCAGAATGTAAGAGTAATGTCAGGGATGTCTGGGTTGTCTAGCTGTGAGAAACAGGTGTCCCAGAGTAAAGACGTGTTGGCGTCGACGAAGCGGGAGAGGGAGAGATCCGAGCGGCTGTCCGAGCAGTCAAAGATTTCAGAATGTAAGAGGGATGTCTGGGATGTCTAGCTGTGAGATACGGGTGTCCCAGAGCAAAGACGCGTTGGCGTCGACGAAGCGGGAGAGGGAGGGAATGACACACAAAAGCGGCAATCTCCTTAGCAGCCCGTGCCCGTACGTCACGGCCAAGCCTTGACGTTTGTCTGCATAACCTGATTGGCTCGCTAACGACTGCTATCATTTGTATAAGTAGATATCTGGGATGTCTAGCTGTGAGAAACGGGCATCCCAGAGTAAAGACGTTTTGACGTCGACGAAGCGGGAGAGGGAGAGAATGACAGCGGCAAACTTTTTATGTCACGGTCAAGTCTTGACGTTTGTCTTTGACGTTTGTCTGGATAACCTAATTGGCTCGCTAACGACTGCTATCATTTGTATAAGTAGATGCCACTGCCAGATTTCAAGGCTGTTTGCTTCGAACACCATTCTCCAGAATTGTGTTTCATTCGGGATGGAATCTCTTCTGGTACTGTCTTGGTGAATCCTTGTCTTCTGGTCGCCGACTCGCAAATCAATATCGTGGCGTCAAAATCAAGTGCCGCGTCCAGGCTGCGTTTTCTCGTCGGATTCACTCAACCAAATCAAGCCTTGATTGAACCCAAGAATCCCTTCATAGTTTCTTCTCAGCGTCCTTCATACGCTGCCTTCTCAGTGTCCTTCATACGCTGCTGGTCTGTGCACTGGGCATCTGGATTCTGATCTAGCCATTGACTACCTGCGCGATTTCAATGCTGCTCTGTTACGGTGCAGAAGACTCGCTCATTTTGCTCGCTAGCTAAGTTTTTCTGATGCAGAAGAGTATGTATCCGCGCTATTGTTCCGCTGTCCCAGCAAGCAACACTGGCTGGCTGTTCCCCTTCGTGCGTAGATATCAACTTCTTGACATCCGAGGCATTACTGATTATTCAATTTTAGTCATTTCCCTCTCGCCTCTCTCCACTGATGCGCCAAAAATATCAATATTCTAGCAGCCTCGCCTCAAATCCATGTCTCTCCTCGGCGGCTTCGCCGCGCACAAGCAACAATACTCCCGTGGCCTGAGAGCCTCAAACTGTTTTTTTTTCTATTTTTTCTTCTTTTGTGGAGCGCACGAGGGAGCAGCTGATAAAATCAGCTCTCTCCGCCGCTTTTTCAAGCAGGCGCAGGGATGCGCGGGCAGCGGCCTCCCTCTGTTGACGATGACGGCGCTGCATTCGCCGACACTGTTCCTCTCGCTTGGTTTGCGTACAATGGGTGGAGGCGGGTTAGTTCCCCCATGTGTATGCCTCCGCGTCTCGCCGCTCGGCCCCGCACCTAGTCCGCTCGCTCCTCCATCCTCTATCACCTCGTCTGCCTCGATCTTGGAGTAATCCTGGGTATATATAACTCTCCGAAGATGTTCAACCACACAATCATGCAGATGGACCAGGACAGTTTTGCAAATGAGGTCAGTTATTTGACGTCCAACGCGACCGTGATGGTACAATGGCAGCAGGCAGGCGTATACAGCACTTCAATATATCAGAGGTCTTCTGATTGTCGGAGCGACCTGATATATCAGAGCCTCTGGTTAGCAGAGGCTTTGATGCCATCAGCCCACTTGTTCCCATGAATCCCGCCCCACGCTGGGCGCCGACCGTGCTCACACGGGCACCCTTGATGGTCCGTGCATGGGGGGGCTCTGTCTGTCTGAATGGGTCCATCCCTGTCAATCTGTTGACACTTGTTAGAATACTATCAATCCCCCATCATCTCTTCCTCCCTCCACCACTCGGGCTCTCCCTCGGCTCTGGGGCCTCTGCTGGCTTCCCAGCCTCGCCAGGCTATTCATCTAGGTCGTATCCACTGCAAAATCGCTTCTCGAGGCTCAAATTGCTCCCGATACCTCGGCGTTGTGGCCATTCTGGGGTGCATGCCACGGCTAGGACATCCCATAACGGCTGCTCCTGGAATACAGTGGTCCTCAAATCTTGTGTACAAAGTTTTCATAATCATATCTCTGGCTTCCGTGCTTCTTGGCGTGTGGGCTCCATCCTTGGGCTCGCAATCGTCGTTGCAGCTCCTGCACCTTCTTTCCGCTTTCCCGCCTACCCCGGCCTCATTTTCCTCCCAAATTACGGTCACATAGTACTATATAATGCTGGATAACACTCTCAATGCTTCCCGGGGAGCCTGTGGGTCCCATTGCCTTGCAGCGATAGGCGCCGAGCACACCTTATCCTGTTTAATGATGCATGTATGTGCCCACATAACGCCTCAGAAACATGGGAAGTCTCCTGTCCATTTTTGGCGTGTCTACTGTCTGTTCTCATGCTTGTCATCCTCTAACTGTAACTGATTTCAAGATTACTACAACCTCGGCCATTTTTGCACACAATCGCCGTGCGCATCCATTCCCCAGCGTGCCGCTGTCGATCCCGAGCCACCACTGTTTGTTACACATGTGCTATCCCACCGCTCTATCCTACAGCAGGTGCCGCCTTCCAGCATCGTCCAGCGCCGTCTTCACGCCAAGTACATGCGTCGCATGCTCACCTTTCCCGTCAATAGGTCGTAGCGAGCGTTGTGGCCGCGTCTGGAGGTATACCACCACACAGCCAAGCTTCCCATGTACCCCTTCGCGGCACCCCTCTCGCAGTCGCCATGCGCATTCAGGTGGTCCCCGGTGTGGCGCGCCAGCCCTAAGCACATTCCATCCAGGCTTCGATGTCCTGCCCGACTTCTGTTTGCGCTCTGCGCCTGGATGGTTGCACAAGTAACTTATGTAAACTCACCTGCCCCGCCACAAGTAACTTGTAGCTAACTTGTGGCGGGGCAAGTTAAATTTACCCGCACAGTTCCGCATAAGTACAAGTTCCGCACAAATAAGTTAACTTAAGTTAAAATAAGTAAGTTGCATGTTAATGGTTCTTTCGTTCCGGTGCCTATGGGGTGCCATCCTAGCACCTAATATCACCTCAAATATGAGCCTCTTGCAGTCCTATGATGCTTTGAGGCAATGATCCATGTTGTTGTAACTAATGTTCTGCTGGGAGTAAGTTCGAGCTGGCGAAGAGATGTATTGGAGGTGTAGGACATTGAGGTTGAGTTCATTTTGCAAGATATTATTCGTACGTCAGATCTAGGCAACATGGGTACTTATACAATGTCCGTTCCAAGTACAGTGGCTGTTTTGCCCCAAAGTTGAACTAACTTGCTTTTGACTTTGGATGATCAAGGGCATGTGGGATTTCCTTGAGTGTATTACTGCTCAAACATCAGACCTAACCTTTTCATGTCAGGTGTTCCTCCGATGATAGCTGTACCTGGATTGCAACTCCGAACATGTGAAGTGCCCCAAAAATCAAATCCAGCCAATGTTCAGCTCAAAATATTACCTGACTTGATGTGCAGATGTTATTTAATCATTGAATACTCTCAGTTCGAGTCTTTGAATGTCTTGAGACTTGCGGGATGCTAACTTGCATGAATTGATCATACAAGTTGATTTTGGCCGAGGATTGATGGCATCTGATGGCATAAGTTAGTTTGGTCGTATTAACTTGATCTAACTTGGCCCATAAGTTCGCTTAAGTTAGCTTTGGCTACCTTCAATTAACTTAGCATCTTGCAGTTCAACTCTATGAATGCAGTGTTTGAAGAGAATAGGGTTGTTTAACTTGGAGAAACAGACAAACTGGTGGTAGCTGATGGCATCTAAGTTAATTTTTTCACTATTCTATGGCCTGTGGTTGGTGTACTGCAGTGAGCCAGCATGCGAGCCCTGGCAGCTAGCACTGACCCAGGCTTGAAAGCCATGCGACCTCCAAGCTGCGGCGCACAGAATTCACCGCCCTCGTAATCTCCCACGGAAAAGATGAGAGCGTGTCGATTGAGGTTGTCATTCCAATCGATATGCACCTCTTCACTGGCGCCCTCTTTGCAAGCGATGGTGGTGAAAAGTCCTAGGAAATCGAAGTTGGGGTATTTTTCGAGTTGTACTCTGAGGTGTTGCAGAATCCGCTGATGCATCCTAGGGGAATGGGTTACTAAGAGATCATATCAAAATAAAAAGAAACATGCTCACGCGTCCTGGACTCGCCGCTGACTGGGGAAGTACCAGTCCATGGGCGCCTGAAGCTTCGGCAGCACATGCTGCTTGATAACGCCGCACAGGAGGTGAATAGCGTCTACAAGCTCCTCTCGCAATGCCACCTTAGCCTTGGTTTGCTGCGTCTCACCGGTGATGATAGGCTCGTGTAGAAAGTGCTCCCAGATCCCGAAGTGAAGCGCGGGGCTGAACGATCGCTGTGTCTCAGCAAGACCATAAACAGGTTCTAACACCTGCAAACAATCCCAAGCCAGGATAAGCTGCTGCTGGGCATATGTGGAGATAACATTTGGGAAGCGCGCAATATCAAAAGGCGGCTCCCCGCCGTCCAAAAGAGCAGTGCATTGCCTCGGGGAGATTTTGCGAGCAAGCCACTTGGTGGAACCACCAGGACCAATGTGGTTCCGCTGTGCGAGCATGGGTGGTGGACTGGATATAAGAATGATCTTGGTGTCATCTTTAGAAAATAGTGGTAGGGTGAATGGGTCGCCAGGAAATTTCTCTTCCATGACGTCGAGAACCATGATGGAGCTTCGTTGCCAGCCTAGAAACTCGGAAGGAAATTCATCTCCCCGGACAAGATATTCTACATAATGAATGGGTACATGCTAGCGGGAAATAAAGTGGCGGCGCACCAGTCTCTTTAAGCCAATGAAGCTGGCCCTTCTCAAACGATCCCCCCGGTCTTAGGTGTTGGAATTTGATATGTAAGCAACTCGGCTATGCCGGATCTTTCTAGTACTTTCCATACTTAGAATTAGTAATATTCAGTAGATACACGGAGAACCTTCTAGATACATATTCTGTAGTATATAAGCCCACTGTAAAATCCTGCTAGAGCATCTGATTGCTCTAAAGCAGCCTTCTCACAAATAGTGCTATTGCAATCTTACCTTACCTCTTCCATCTAATCCGCCCTCCTTGCTATTATTACAACATTAGGTATCTTGAATTATGAGCCTCTAGGGACTCGTCAGACCGACCATGACGAGGGTTCCTAACCCTAGGGCCAAAGTTAGTGTATATTTCAGCATAAGAAGCGCCATGCCTTGTTTTCGTCCGAGACTTGGCCTGGCTGGACAGTCCAGAAGCGGGGCTTGAGAGTGCAGCTCGGGTCTCCTGCACCCCTCGGCCACCGTGCCGTATCGGCTTTCCAGGAAATTTAGAACGGGGCATGTATGTGTTGCGACACAAACCCAGAAAAATGGACACGTCAAGAGATGACGGTAGTGACCGCAACGGATCAATGCCTTGTTGTTTCTGCCTTCATGTCTGGGCGATGTCTATGGGTCAAACATGGCAAAGATGCTGGGAAGGCTCGGCCTCGCCATGGCCAGCGCCGTTGTGGGCGTGCTTCAGCACCCCCCGGCAGACATGACGAGTGCCCTCACAGACACCGGGCGAGGTGGGGACCTGGGCTTCGCGACGTGAACGGTCAAGGATGCAGGGATTCTCGAGTCTGTTGCTCAGGTGCGTCGCCTTCTCCCCCAGTTCTCTACAAGGACTAATTTCAATTTCTCCAGTGCGGGAGGTTCGGGAAGCAGCAGCTCGCAGGGATGAGACCGCAAGGGCAGGTTTATTTATGTGGGATGGTGTGGGTGTCTGTTTCGTGTTTTTTTCAGCAGCATTCTTGTGTCGCTCTGCACATATTGAGAGCGAGGCGCATTTTGCACTTGTCGCTTAGGCCGGGTGTGGCACGAGAAACATTAGATTTCTGTGTCTCATTCTCACCTTCGCTGCCGAAGATTTAATTCTGACGATTCACCTTTGTAGGATAAAAATCCGGTGCACCATTTGGCTATTTGTGAGAGGTAAGCGTCGTGCCTCAATCATGTGTTTCTGTCCTTTTCTCTGTTGTTCGTATGATCTTTGGTGCGAGACGCGCGGGTGCGAGGACGTCGTAAATGCGGAGCGGATGCATACTGTGTGCTCGCCCTATTGCGGCAAGTCGATATGGAGGGAGTGCGAGATGGAGATGACGCCTTCGCACTCCGGTTGGGCGGATAGATGCTTGTCTGCTCGTGGACGTACGGGCTTTTCTGCGATTTGGGGAGATGCGCAGAGGGAGTGGTGAGGATGGATTAGTGTGGACCAGTCTTCGGGTTAGCATGTCGGCGGGGGGCCGTCTCAGCTCTGCCGGGCGGGTTCAGGATCGGATGGTGTTTGGCGTCGTTCTTGACGCATGTCTCTATGTTTTTCTCATTCTTGGTGATGACGCTGATCCACTACAACAGCTGCGTCCTCGGCCTCCGCCTCCTCAAGTGGCTCGACCCTGCCCTAATCGCTGTTGCTCGTGCCTTGGCCTTAAGGATGTGCACGGGTCACCCGCGGGTCTACCTTGAGCGGACCCGTACCCGTACCCCTCTATACGCCACCCTGCAGGGGTACGGGTCTATACCGCGCCCTAAAATCCGCGGGTATATGCAGCCACAGCGTAAATACTTGATTTATCATCCCCAGGCACCCCAACTTTCTCCTGGCGGCTCACCTTGATCAGTTTCGCGTTCATTTGGTGCGAACGAAGCTCCAGTGCTCGATGAAATCCAAAACAAAGTGAGCAGTTGATGTGTTTGAATCTCGGTTACAGTAGAATTTTGACATCAATATCCATGTTGAGGGCATCAGAAAAACCTGAAAATATTTCAAGGCTCAGATCATCCATGCAATGACTCAATTCTACCTACTGGAAAGATTCCGAGTGAAAACAAGCCTCCCAGGATCATTTTCGCAGACCCGTCTCGCACCCTTGTACCCTCAGGACGGGTCCCACGGGATGGTTGCACAAGTAACTTATGTAAACTAACTTGCCCTGCCACAAGTAACTTATAGCTAACTTGTGGCGGGGCAAGTTAAATTTACCTGCACCGTTCCGCATAAGTACAAGTTCCGCACAAATAAGTTAACTTAAGTTCAGCACAGGTAAAATAAGTTAATTGCATGTTACAGCTATTTGCGGTACATAAGGCGCGGACAGTTTTTTTTTTCTTTGCAACATTTTGCTTAGAACACTCACCATGACATCAATTCTGGTCAGAATCCTTCGGGAGTAGGTGCGTTCGACTCACACTGAAAATCCACAGGGGATCGAGTACCGGCTTTTTTGATGTAATTATGTAATGAAATTTCTCCCGAAAAATCGTAGTTTCCATTAGAACAGCTGCTCCACAATGAATACTGGGCCAATTGACTTAGTTCTTGGATATGTTATGTATCAAAACTAGTGCCAGGGGATGGTATATCTTTTTTGGGTGTTATCCCAACTCATTGTGATTTGGCACTCTACCAAACACCATATTTGTGTACTAACATAAGTAGAGCCTACCATCCAGATTTTGAGTGGATTTATATCTGGGAACCTGATAGTCCCCTGGTAATAGTTCTGATACATAACATATCCAAGATTTAGGTCAATTGGTCCAGTATTCATTGTGGTGCAGCTGTTCTAATGGAAACTACGATTTTTCGGGAGAAATTTCATTACATAATTACATCAAAAAAGCCGGTACTCGATCCCCTGCGGATTTCCTGTGCGAGTGGACCGCACCTACTCCCGAAGGATTCTGACCAGAATTGAGGTCATGGTGAATGTTCTAAGCAAAATGTTGCAAAAAAAACAAACAAACAGTCTGTGCCTTATGTACCGCAAATAGCTGTAATGTTCACAGGCTCTGTTGCGCTGTTTCATGCCACTCAGGTGCTTGATTTCACCGTAAATATGAGTTTTAAACATGTTCATTGTGCCTGGTCTGGATCTGAATCACCGTTTTAACAACCAAGTGCAGTGGAGGTGAGTTGAAATACTGTGGTCTGTTGACCTCGCACTGAACCATTCTGTGGCTAGCAGTCAACTGGCTGGGCTCTATGACGAGTCCGCGCCACCTTCGTCACTTCGTCAGTTCGGCTAATTTTGCGAAAGTCAGTCACTTCATGTAAATTAAGCAAATTTGAGGTTTCTTCGTCACTTTGGACCGCCGGTGGGGAACTTTCCGTCAGTTCAGGTCAGTTCAGGTTCCCCGCTGAGAAAGTTCGTCGGTTCAACTCCCCGCTGCGAAGCTTCATCGGTTCAAAGGTTCAGCCACACGTAACCGTTTTGTCGAGTGGTATCGCGGTACGTAGCGGGGGCCGGGCAGGTCGATGGAACGAGCAAAGTAGAAATTAATGTATTCAGCAACGACTACTTAGATACAACGTACCTACTGCTTATGCAAATGAAGAACAAGTAACGAATGTACCGAATGAATGTGCACAGGTGCGGCAGGCTGCGTCCGTCAGTGTACGGCGGTGCCTTGACAGTATTTGAGTTCATGTGTGGGGTGGTTGATGCGCGAGGTTGCGCAGTTGTGGCCGCGGATGCGGGCGAGCGTTCATGGCGTGGCCGCAGGTGCAGGTGCGAGGAGTTGTGATGGTGCAGTCGCGGTGGGGCGGTATTTCGCTGTTCGCAGCCGCGGGCAGTACTTGCGCGGCGAGTGGACGATCGAAATAATGGAGACAACGATGAGCTGGGGGAGGAAGAAACCAAGGACGGGAGAGTACACACCGTTTACCATCGAGGCGCAGCACCCTGTGCGTTGCCCTGCTCTCGTTGCCACTCGCACCCGCCCCGCTCTGACCATCCGGCACTCGCACTCGCCCTGCTTGACCTATCGCCCGCCACCCGCCTCTTTTCTTCGCGCTCGCCCTATCCTGCGCGCTCCCTGTGCCACCCGCCCAGCCCTGAGCCCCCGCCCGATGTGGTGAACGAAAGGAATTTGGTGTGTGGTGTCAGAGAACAAAGAAAGCTGATGACAGCACCGGCCATCGTGACAAACATGTTGAACCAACGAGGTTCCACAGCGGGAATCCGAACTGACGAAATTTCACTGCAGGCAGTCTCAAGTGACGAAGAATACCTCAAATTTGCCTAATCTACATGAGGTGACTAACTTTCTCAAAATTAGCCGAAGTGACGAAGTGACGAAGGTGGTATAGACTCCTCTACGACATCAAACAGCTTGGGTAAACCACAAGAGAAGCTTCACAAGTCACTGGGAGACAAAGGTTTGGGAGGGGAAATAGAACTTGATGTTCAACAGTTCGGTGCCATGGATGGCCTTGATGAACATTGTCCCTCAGTCATGGTTGATGCCAGGGTTTTGCGGCGAAGCACTCGTTCACCTACACAAGGCCGGGGGACCTAGGGGCATTATTTGATTGCTGGCTAGCTTCTCACTACCTTTAAACTGTTTGATAAAGTAGATTCTAAGTACTTCCTTCGGCTTGACTTGGTTTAACTTGGAGAAACCGGTGAACTTGGGGGTAACTGATGCCATCTGATGGCATAAGTTAGTTTGCTCATCTTAACTTTGTCTAACTTGGCCCGCAAGTTAGCTTAAGTTAGCTCAAGTTAACTTAAGTAAGCTTGGACTACTTCAGTAAGCTTGTTACTTTGGAATCAAGAGGACGGGGCTGTTAAACTTGGAGAAACCGGTGAATGTGGGGGTAACTGATGCCATCTGATGGCATAAGTTAGTTTGCACATGTTAACTTGGTATAACTTGGCCTGCAAGTTAGCTTAAGTCAAGCTTAAGTTAGCTCAAGTTAACTTAGGTCAGCTTGGGCTACCTTCAGTTAACTTGTTACCATGGATTTAATGAAGAGAACTGGGCTGTTTAACTTGGAGAAACAAGTGAACAGGTAGTAGCCGATCATCTGATGGCATAAGTTAATTTGTCCGTGTTACTTTGATCTAACTTGGCAGGCAAGTTAGTGTGTTGTATAAGACATTGATTGTTTATTCAGTGTTCAAGAGAGTTGCTCAGTACTTGAAGTGAATCTGTGGTGCTTTGAGAAATTTTTCGAGTTGCTGTCATGCTGTTGTTGTGGTAGAGAAGAAAGACACGTGCCGGTGTCACATCACGCTTACCCCAGGGTAAGCGTGATGTGACAAGCCTTACATGATGCAACACAACCCGATTACTGTATAACATACATTTTTTTGGAACTGGATGAGGGCTAAGTGTTCACCTATAGATTCCAAATCCCACCTCCAGTTAGAGGCGATATAATGAATCTCCCCATGCTGCAAAATATACTGCAGATATGCTGCAGATAATGCTGCTGACTATGCTGGCGATATGCTGCGTAACATGCTGCTAGCGACTTGGGAGCATTTCCGCCAACTCATTACATAACGCCGACCCACCGACGTGTCGGGGGTCAGGTGTCGGGTGTCGCTCTTACCCAAAAAGGAAATCTTTGTATTTTGTCGTGCCAGCTTGAAAAAAAAAGCAGGAAATGGCGAAAAAAACAAAGAAAAAAAGTGCACCCATGGTGCCGACATGTCGGGGGTCGGGGGTCGGTCGCTATTTACCAAAAAAGTAAATCATTGTATTTTGTTGTACCAACTTGAAAAAAATACAGGAAATTGCGGGAAAAAAGCCAAGAAAAATGCATGTCCCACACCCTACCATTCCTTCGCACCAGGTGGCCCTTTCCGACCTCCTCGTACCGTATTGGGCCACCCGCCACTCCCCGAAGAGGCTGTGCTTGTGGCAATTGTCGGTGGGGCGGAGACAACATCGTCGTGTGGGTTCTCATTCGCGCGGACTCGCGCCCTCGTCGGCGGAGGCAGGAGTGGGCCCTGTCGTCTTCTTTGTGCGGTACAGCGGCTTGGGCTTTGGGCGCTCACGTCGCGCACTTCCATCCCCCTCGGGTGCTCCCTTCGCCTTCTTCGTCTTTCTCTGCCCTTCCACATCGTCCCCCTTCATCCTCTTCCTCTTTTTCCCCCGCCCCTTGCTCTCCTCGTCTCCATCCCCACTCTCCTTCTCTGACCTCCCCTCGCCCATCCGGACAAGCGCGCATAGTTTCTCCTGGACAGCGGCTGGCTTGGAGGGCTTTGGCACTGCAGACGACTTGGGGGCAGACCTGGCCTTCACTGCGGATGACTTTGCACCAGCCTTTCCCTTCCCTTTGGCCGGGGTGGGCCTGGCCTTTGCAGCGGTGTTGCGCGGCCGCTCGTCGTCCATGCAGACTTCCTCGCACGCGGTCAGCTTGGGGGTGTGCTTAGCCTTCGCGGTCTTGCAGGGGGGGCGCTCGTCCGCATCATCGTCGCTGCTGTCCTCGTCGCACACGGGCGGCTTGGGAGTGCGCTTGGCCTTCGCGGTCTTGGGGAGCGCGCACTCGTCCTCCTCGTCATCGCCGGTATCCTCGTCGCGCTCGGGTGGCTTGCGCTTGGCCTTTGCGGCCTTGCGGGGCACGTGCTCGTCCGTCTCGTCGTCGCCGGTGTCCTCGTCGCGCTCGGGCAGCTTCTGCGTGGACTTGCCTTTCGTGGCGGCGCGCTTGCGCTTCGTGGCTGTCTTGCGTGGGCACGCCTCGTCCTCGCGGTCGGCGTCACTGCCACTGTCATCTCCCTCTTCCTCACCCTCGTCATTGTCGTCCTCCACGCTCGATCCCTTCCTCACCTTCCTCGCCTTCCTCGGCTTCGCGGTCCTCGACTTCTTCCCCTTCACCTTGACCTCCCCCCACTCCACCATATCCTCATACTCCTTTGCGAGCTTATCCTTTTCGGTCGCCGTCAACACCTTCCACCGCGTTGTCCCGCACTTGAGCGAGTCGCGCAGCTTTTCAAGTGGCCCAATGGCGGACTGCAGCGACATGCGCTTGAAGTCGACGCCCTCAGGCCAATTGACCAGGCCCACACTTTTCCCCCGCACCAGCTTCTCAATGTAGTTTTCATAATTCATCGCGCACTTCGTGACGTTGAGTATGGTTTTTACCACATTTATATTCATCAGCACACGTCGTTGCTCAAAGAAAACTCTCACTCACGCAGGCCCGTTGTGATCATTCCTGTGCATTCCTGCTGCATCCCCAGCAACTTGTTCTTTGTGGGTTCCCCTGCTCGCAATAAGCACCAAAACACAGTATACCATTGGCGAGCTCCACGTACCTCACTCGCGGCTCACTGCCCACAGTTCTAACAGGTGCGAGACGTCGGCAGGATCTTTCTTCAGCACCTCTAGGAAAAAGTCCAATGCGCCCCACGACTGGATTACCACGGGCACTGTTTTATCGTGGATGTGGCCCCGCGAGAACATCGCAAAGCCTACCATCCCCACGCATTAAGCAAGGTTTGTTATCTGCTTTGAGTGTCAGTAATCACACACGGTGCAAACATCGGACACACCTCTGTCATCAAGCGGTCCATCGTCCGCTTGGCGTCCACCGTGGCTACCAGGTTGTTGGCGCGCGTCCCTCGCCTCTTCGCATCGCACTTTGCGAGCACGTCTGCAATCATCTCCTTCTTCTCCTCCCTCGAGAATCCCTCCAGCATCGACGGGTCCTTCGCCACCATCCGCTTCACTTCGGGCATTGTAGAACGCTCACCCACACCACGCCCTAGGAAGGAACAGTGCATTAATTGATATGACATGCCCCACATGTGCAGACCAGACGTAACTCACCCGCGTTTAACCTGGCTATGATGCGCGAGATCTTCGCGTTGTAGGTACTCGGCTTGCGTCGTGCACCGTATGCAGATAGCGCGAGCATGCGGCGGTGCACCTCCGCTACCTTCATGCCGTGTTTCTCGGCGAGCTCTTGCACCCGTTCCTCCCGCTCCGGCTCCCAAACATTGAGGTCCTGGGCGAGCGCATTGAGGTGATTCCCCCTCTGCTTCTTTCGAGTGGCCGCACTTGCGCGCGCGTTGGGACCAGCCACCACACGACGCCGCTTGCGCACAGCATTGTCTGGAAGGTGGGGGTGATGGCTGCGATGTGTTGTTGTTCCCGTGGGCAAGTCCTCCCAGTCCGAATCGTCGACCGTGAAATCCACGACACGGCGCATCTTCTCTGGCTTGTCGTCATCGCTTGAGTCCGATTTTCTAGCCGCTGTGTCGTCGTCAACGTCCTCCCCGTTCGTCTGCAGGTCCTCAGGGCCCTCGTTGTTGCTCTGCTCCTCGTCCGGCTCCCCCAGCTCCAGGTCCGCGTGGGTGTGGTTCTGCTGTTCCATAGGGGCAAGAGGCGAGGAAACCAGTCCCAGTGGAGGAGCCCCATCGCTTTCAGACGATCTGCTTGTACTCCTGAGCACGTGTCGACACCAAAGCTCTGAGCTTGGTCGGTTAGTGCTCCAGAGCACGTGCTGACGATCCGGAGATACCGTACGAACAGGGAGACGCCCTGAGTACATCGTCCAGAGGAGCACCAGAAAACAGGAAGAGAAGACCCACGCCACCGCATTGTGGCAAATGTGGACCTACAACTTAGTAATGCAAGTACGAATAGAAGCGTGATAACAATCATCCATATGACCAGAACCCCTCTCCCGAAACCAGAACCTCAGTAACAAATGGTACAGAGGTTCTGGTCTCGGATCTGGAGTTGTGGCACTGGATTGGTTAACGGGACCTTTGCATCATTTGGTGCTTTTTTGTTCGAGCCCCCCTGGTCACAATTGTTTTGTATCCAGCCACGCATCATGTCGATCACGACAAGTCAACTTCTTACAAGTCCCTCCAAGAACACTTCCACCTCACTCATTTGCCACAGACATCAATGTATGTACAACCAAAAATCCGGCCTCCAGCAAGAAAAAATTGACCAGCCCCAACTGCCCTTGAAATCCACTGCGCATGAAACTCCTTCACCTGCCCAATGTACCGATCATTTCCACCCCCTCTCCTGGTTCCACCACCTGCATCGAGTCTCCCGGCTCCCTCTCGTCCACAGCGGCCTTCCTACACACTCAAATCAATCATCATATTGCGGCGCATCATGGATAAACTCACAAATCATCATAGAGGACATGGGTCCTGCGGTTGTAGAGCATTTTGGCGGACAGTCTGATCCACGGCATCACCTCTGCGGCTTGCACAAGCTCCATGGACTCTCCTGGCTGCTTCTCTTTGACTGTGGCCTCCCTACAGAGGCCAAAACAAATTAGTTATTGCTGTGCGACGGCATTTTGGGTCGCAACTCACAAATCGTCGTACAGGACGCGCGTCTTCCGGTTGAAGACCATGGGCCTCGGTGTAGACGGCGCGACCACCGCAGCACAAACGGGTGTTGCAGCGCGCAGGGCCCCCGAGATTGAGGAGAAGGCAGACGGTGCGGCAGACGTCGCTGAAAGCGAGGACACCGAGCTAACCATGGGTGAGACGCTTGGGGCGGCCGGCATCGGGACATCCTCGTCCTCCTCCAGACTGGACAAAGCAGAGCGGGCACGAGAGTTGGCGCGCGACACCGCGAGGGACACGGTTAGGCCAGGCAAAGCAGAGGTCGCACGAGAGCTGGCGCGCAACGCTGCGAGGGATGCGGCCAGCAGGACCTCCAGGCTCGAATCGGTCTTGAGAATTTCAGGGTCGCTATTGTCAGTGTCTGCGTAAAGGGACCGCTTCTTCTCTGGGGAGGCGGGCTTAGCCTTGCTTGTAGGGAGCCGCGGGTGCTGCACGCTTGACAGGAACCGAGGCGGCACGCGCAGTAGAGGCTTGGC
Source organism: Mycena olivaceomarginata (assembly GCA_029378375.1). Lineage (NCBI taxonomy): Eukaryota > Fungi > Basidiomycota > Agaricomycetes > Agaricales > Mycenaceae > Mycena > Mycena olivaceomarginata. The sequence goes on along the minus strand of JARKIC010000905.1, from coordinate 94,072 downwards.
GCATGTGCTTCAGCGGCTCCTGCTTGACCTGGCACTCTTTCTGGGGTTCACACTTCACGCCTTCCATGCCTGTCTTCGAGCGCTTCCCGGTGGCGCGTTGACACGCCGCATGATCTGGAACACGCGCCCGAGCACAGAGCTCTTCTGTGTCCTTGTTGGTGTCGCTGTTGGCATCGCTTGCATGGGCCGCGGGGTCCTTCGTCTCGTGGCAGCCCGCAGAGTGGCGCCGGCGGCAATGCGTAGCCCATGCGCGACTAGCTTGGGCGCGGGTGTTGAAAATGTGGACGCCATCATCATGCCCGGCCACCACGTCTGCGTCAGTCCTGCCAAGGAGTCAATGCTGTTTCCTTGGGGAAAAAAGATACGCACTTTTTGGTATAAAGGCCCTTCCCGAAAACCACAAACCAATACTTGCGAGTATTCTTGTCATGATCCACGTCGTCCTTGTAATTGGTGTAGTTGTGAATGACAGGCATTAGGCAGACCATTGTTAGAAGAAAGAAAACGTCAGAAGAAAACAAAAAGTGCACGCATCAGTAGCGTGATCGACCTGATGGGTGGCTGCATCGCCACTGAGTGCACGCATCAGTGGCGTGATCGACTGATGGGTCCACAGCTGTCTGCCCTGACACAAATCGGCCAGGGCATTGTGTCCCACGTCGTCGGTGCCTAAATCGTATTAGGTATGTTCATTCGTCTCACACTTCAATTAGATACGTATCAGCCACGTGTAGTCATTTATTCAAACACTATGAAAAAAATTGTTCCCATTAGCGCCGTGGCTTGCGAACATCAGGCTTGGTCTCAGTCGTTCGCCGCCCCTTCATGTAAGTGCGTGCCTGGGGAGCTGCTTCTTGCCAAGCTGCGCATACAGTGGAAAGTACTCTGCGAAGAATTTGGATTCGCCATATTTGTCGATGAATTTGCTGAGGAGAGTTAGGACCCAATGCCCAGCTCTCGCGAGAATAACTCACCGGTGTCGACGGCTAGAGGGAAGGTTAGCTATGTTCGACCAAGTGGAAATGTGCACACTCACTACTCTCGATAATCCGCATCCCCTTCTCGGCGTGCCTGTGCCGCCCGTGCGTGCTCCTCGGTGGTTCTGGTAGCACGCATTCTATGTTGAGGGGAAGCCACTGTTGTCATCACTGCCGCGGGCTGTGAAAACGGCGACTCACTTTCACATTGTTTCGCGAGCTTGGGCACGTGTAGCCTCTAGATCCCTCCAGAACAGTCAGGTAAGTGCCAAACTATCAGTAGCAAAGGGCACACTTCTCGCGGTATTTCCGTTGCGCCTCGGCGTGGCAGCGGCGCTTGGTGGCTTCCGTTACCATTCTGTGGCGAGACTTGACGGCTGAGTTGAGCTTGAGGCAAGTGTTTTACGTGAAGATGTGAGAATGTGGTGGATTGAAGCAGAAGTTGGCTGAGCCTAATCCGGACTCATTTCTCGAGTCAAATGCTTCACATTATTCGGCGGTCTCAGGAAAAAAATATGTTGTGCGGGTGAGGTTCCTAGTGCCCCCCACAAGTTTCCTGGCTCACTGGATGCGTCTCTGTTTTGTTATTCTCTGGACATTGGCCCAATCTGCAGCGTGTTCATGATTTCAGGATTGCCCCGAAGTGCCGTAGTTTTAATCCGGGGGCCTCACCTGGGGGAATAACTCTGGGAAAAAAATATGTTGTGCAGGGAATGTCCCCGCCCATTCCACAAAAAAAAGTCCAGATGAAGCGCTGTGTAATAATTATATATGTCGCAGCTGGAGTGGCCGTTTCGGGCATGTTCGTGACATCAGTTTTTTCGGCCGAACGTCCCAGTGCTTTGCACGCCCAAGTGCCTTCTTCCTGAGCTGAACGACAGCCGGTGCCCATGTCAAAAAAAGTAGTTCCACATTTCTATTCTACCATAATCCAGCGTTCATATACGGTGCACATCTACAAGTCATCAATTATACTCAGCATATTCATCCCCTGCTCCCACCGCACCTTGTCCTCCTCCTCGCGTTCCTCCAGCTGCATATGCGACGCTGATGAATACCAAGCCTCCGACGTCTTGAAGCCGTTCCAGACCCAGCGGAACAGCCCCCCCGCGGTGTACTGGACAAACGAACCGCGCTGCTCATGGGCTCGGATGGGGACATTGGAGTGCCGAATCAGGGCGGAAGGTATGAGAATTGTTGAGCCTGGCGGGAACTGAATGACGAGACCCTGATCCCATAGGATCAAGTGGCCGCCGTAGTCGGGGGTCGAAGTTCCCTAAGGCAGTGATCGCGCACCAGCCCCACGCTAGATTCGCGAAGTCTAAGTGAGACGCGCAGATTGCGCAGGGCCCGAAATTGAAGGTGCATGCGGCAAACACGCTGCCCAGGAAGTTCGGGCGCAGGCTGGGTTTCCAGGTGTGGAGGAGCGCCATTTGCGCAGTATAGAACGTGAACAAGACAGGTGCCCACACTGCGAAGAGGACTAATGGCATTGAGCAAAACAGACGGTGTGGGGGCAGCGAGCCAGGCTTACTGTTGGCAAAATGTGCAATGCGCCAAAAGAACTCATATGCACGCAGCTCGTCGGTCAAGCACATGTTGCTGACGTTGTTGCGCAGCTCGCTGGGTTCCTGTCGCCGAGCATGAGATGGGTTGGGGGCGTCAACGAGGGGAGGCTTTACCGTCTGCCCACCGCCGTGCGACCATCCGCAAGAGAGGGCCGGAAAGGAGTCTTGTGCACGGCGGTGGTGGAGTCGGTCGTCAGGGAGACGGATGCGGTGGACCCGTTCCTGTAGAAGCGCGAAAGCGCCATCGGTGACTGTCTTCCACCCTTCACGGTCGCGTGGCCCCCCACCGAGGACACCAACAACGCGAGGTTTGCGGTCAACAATGGGGATCGCGAGGCTGGAGGTGTTAAGCATCAGCCACGTTGTGAGGAGAAGGGGCAATGTACTGGCCAAGCCACCCGCAATACATGAGCCCGGGTGTGCCGGTTAACGCATCCACCTGCTCCTGTGTGTACACAACTCCACCCAGACCTGTAGCATCCTCATGCAGGGGAGCGGGCTGCATGAACTCCAGCGCCGCCTCCTCTGCAAGGCGGGCGCCCACCCAGGCGGTCTTGGCGTGCGGGAGAGGACCGGTGTCGATGTTGACATGCAGTGTCGACTTTTTTGCCTCGTCAATTCGTTTGCGATGGACGCTTTTCAGGAGAGGGTTGGTGGAGGCGGCACGAGCCTCTTGTCTTTTTTTGTTGCGGCACGCCCTGGATTTGAGTTTGTTGCGTGCAGTGGCAGAGAGTGATGAAAGGGGTGGTGGCGGCAATGAAAGCGATGGTCGAGGGGTCAGCCCTGGGGTGGGAAAATTGCTGTGGAGGGGCTCTGCGTGCTCAGGCGGAAGTTTGTCGTCCTCTGGGTCCACTGGGTTGTCGTAGTCTTCGTCGTCGTCGTTGGGGGGCGGGTCTTCGTCGAGCATGTCGGTCAGAGCTTCCTCGGCGAGCCGTTCTTGCAGTACCGCGCCGAAGTCAAAGTCCATAGGTGGGGTAATGACACACGCAAGGGCAAGATCAAACACGGAAAACTCCTTGCCGGAGCAAAGTGTCTGGCGGGGAAGGCCTGTGTGTTGTGGTGGCGCGTCAGTAGTCGACCAGAAAAAAAAGGGAAAAAAAGGAAGAGAGGGGACCATTCGAGTTCCAGGGGCGGATCTCTGCAGGTATGGAGTGGTGCGGAAGAAAAATGGTATTACCGAACATTGGGTCTGGCGACGCGAGGGGTGAGTGGCGAGGCGAGGATGCCTGTTAACGCACACGTGAGCAGCATACACGGTGGTCACAGCTGTGACGATCGGATTGGACTTTGATCTTGACTGTTTATCGATCGAGTACGGTCCCAATGAAGCGCGGCAACAGTGGAATGCACAAGGGAGCGGAACTTCGGGGCGGTTGCGCATGCTCGGGAGCGAGCGCAAGCCATCCCACACCCCCTGGCCAAGCCTCTGTCAAGATGGTGACTCTCTCGCGGCGCGGCGTGGACAGATATCGCCAAAGGGGTGGGGAAAATTTACGCGCACAGTTAAACGGTATCTGCAAGAAGAAATGATGATGGTGGGCGGCTTACTGACACCAGGTCATAGTCATGGAGGACGGAGCTCGGGAAGAACTCCAGCATCTGCAATCTTTGGCCGAGGATGACGACTTCCACGCGGGCGATGCCCCCGATTTCCCTAACATGATGAACATGGATGATATCCTGACGGGCGCTGAGCAGGCGGATTTGAGTCACGCCGGGGGGGAGCTGGGGTCGTTGGAGGATGATATTGAGGAGGATTTAGTGGAGGAAGATAATAGGCAAGGAAGGTACGTCCAACACTTTTTCACATACTTTTGGCTGGCTTGGTTGACATGGGCTTAGCAAGAGGTAGGATTGGCGGACACGCCGCGACTGCACAGAAATACGGAACTGGGCGTTCTTGAGCCAAATGCCGGAGATGGTTTTGGCGTATATTTGTATGTGCGCGGAACCTGAAATGCCGGCGCGCCCCCGTTCAGAGGAAGACGATGAAACAGCGTAACATAAATGCACAGCATCTAGGGCTAATTTTGCGAATTCCTATGACCAGTATATTATACAACGGGAAGCAACTAGCACTTCTGTTGTTACTAGCAAACCAGCTAGTACGCAGACCACCTGTTAGGTGATATAAAGGAGAGTCAGAGCGAGTCCTAACTGCTGACTGTAGCACGAGGCTGCACTAGTGTGACGCGCTAGCTGCTAGCTGAGTGTACAAACAACCAGGGATTAAACCACTGCCTATACATTCATGAGACATGACCTAGGAGACTCTAGTAGTCCAGAGATGGCTTGGGACAAAGCTAGCGAGGGTCTAGCAGACGGATATCTACGAGGGAAGTACAGCTAGGGGACTACGCCTTGAGCTAGGAAGCTCGGCGCGGTAACCGGTGGTACTATCTAATCTCTAGATAAGCAACTAGATGGCACTAGGTGGAATAACCCTACTAGCGACCGGCTAGGGCTTTGACAAAGACATACCACGACATACAAATGAGGCAGCACGCGGCTAGCGCCCGATCTGGGCAGCTAGGGCGAAGGGGAATAGCAAGCAGGCTATTGGAACGGAGCTAGGGACGATCGTACAGCCTGTACCGATGTTCGGAGGGTGGATCGACGTTCTGACCAACGAGCTATGACCATTTGATGTCGGTCGCAACACTGCGTCGCCTAGATGTAATAGATCGACGCTCTGACAGAGTAGAGATGACCTAGATCACCGGCTACATCGCCGGTTGGTCCGGAAGGGGTACTCGGCATAGACGGAGGGCTGGGGATCCATTGATATACCCACGGTTTGAACACTAGCCGGTCAGCGAGGCTGACCTGGCATATACCAAACCAGTCCCAAAACCAACCGGCAGTCGTCTCATTGGCTGACCGTATTTCTTATCATCTAATATTGCTTATTGTATTATTCAGCTCGCTTTCACATGTAACTCACACCTAGTAGTAAAAAAGGGAGCGCAGGACAGACTAGAGTCTAAGAACATTACGCCCCAGACTTTGGACGAAGCTGGTGCTAGTGGACTCAGGCTGCTAGTGGAGGTTGATACCGAACTTCACTTGTAGTAGTCTTTATATTGGAATCAGTAACTGTGGACTCTGGAAACATCGAGTGACTAAGTTGAGGATTTCGTGTTGTTGGTCCTAGACCTCCACATATAAAACAAGGGTGTTCTCTTCGAGACCCAACTGCAGTTTGCGCTAGTGACTTTGCCTTCACCCCGACACGACGGAAGCTCTGTCGTAGTGTGTTGGATCGCTTGCTAGGTGGATTTTGTGTTGACTTGAGCCCACTAACAAGAAGACGGACTAGGTGCCCCCACCTCTAGTTTGGCTATAACTTGTCAGTTACTTCGCCTTCACCCCGATATAGACGGAAGCTCTGTCGTAGTGTGTTGGGTCGCTAGCTGGACACTTGTAGTGAACTAGTGCCGATAAAAGCGGAAAGGTTCCTGTTCTTGGTTAAGGAATAGGTCAGCGGTCAAGGAGAGTCTTGCCGTTTGAGGATTGAAGTCCATTTGTCGTTAGCCTCAGTAGTCTTTGGGATTGCCCTTAGCGAGGATTTTCACAAACCTACATACTCTGCCCTGGTGTTCTCGACCTAGCGGTCCAGCCATCTTGTATCCACCCCATATAAACACACCCCCGGACCATCCCTAGGTTCCTAGCAGTGTTGTTGTTGGCGGTTGCATATTGCTAGTACGTTGTAGAGTGTGTTGTTGGAAGCCTATAAATCAAGCTTGTGTTTGTTCAAACCTGCTGGTCGCATACTACGGCCCGGACCCGAACTCACAAAGAGAAGCACTTAGATCTTTGGAGGTAGATTGGTTGTGGTTGGTTGTTTTGGGTGTTTGTTCGCAATACCTATCAAATAGCTATTTCTAGTCATATAAGAAGTGCACCGTTTCATCTGATGATGCGCTGGTACAAACAATGCTAGAGATCCAGCTGCTGTATAAGCGAGTGGTTGAAGGCAGAGGTTGTGCAACAGCGTGGTACAAAGTGATGGTTGGATCCAGCTGCTGTATAAGCGAGTGGTCATAACCAACGATTGGCTGGTACCAACATCGGCACTTTAGCTCAGTGGTCTAGAGCACTTCTCTAGAAAGCAAGAGGTCCTGGGTTCGAATCCTGGAAGAGCCATCTTTTGGAACATTTCCACAGATTATTTCACTGTCATTACAACCAAGTGGAGGAAATGTATGAGATTCAGGTCGTGGACATGTTCGGTAAGTGCTTCACCGCACGGCTTATTGGTTTGGGCTGATTACCGCCACAGAGACCTCCACCGTCGAGGGTCAAGCTGGATTCCCGGGCAAAAGGTCAAGTGCCGGCATTGATCTTGGCGCAAATGATACCGTGCGCCCCGTGGAGGCCGACCGTGGCCATCAGGACTTGTGTCCTGGAAGCCTACCGCGTCATCCACGTCCGCTGCCCTTAGCTTGCAATTCAGGTGTACGTAAAGTCGCTTTGTGATCTGCACGGTGAAACGGTGCACTTGATATACGACTAGAAATAGCTTAGATTTGTGCTTGCACAAAACAACCACAAAACCACCACTACAACAATCTATTCCTCCAAAGATGTAAGTGCTTCTCTTTGTGAGTTCGGGTCCGGGCCGTAGTATGCGACCAACGGGTTTGGAACAAACACAATTCGACTGCTAGACTTCAACAAAGCTGTTCAACAACACGCTAGCACTACGCAGCTGCCAACAACAATACCGCTAGCACCTGGGATGGGCAGGGGTTTATGGGTTGGATACAAGGTGGCTGGATCGCTAGATCGAGGGCACCAGGGCAGAGTATGTAGGTTTGTGAAAATCCTCGCAATGGGATACCCAAAGACTATTGAGGCTAACAACAAGTGGACTTCAATCCTCAAGCGACAAGGCAGTCCTTAAGCCGCTGACCTATTCCTTAACCAAGAACAGGAACATTTCCACTTTGTATTGGCAATAGACACTATAAGCGTCCAGCTAGCGACCCAACACACTACGACAGCGCTTCCGTCAATATCGGGGTGAAGGCGAAGTAACTGACAAGTTACAGTCGGTCTAGAGGTGGGGGGCACCTAGTCCATCTTCTTCTTAGTGGGCTCGAGTCAACACACAATCACCTAGCAGGCGATCCAACACACTACAAATATATCGGGGTGAAGGCAAAGCTGCTAGCGCAACTGCTAGCTGGTTCTCGAAGAGAACACCCTTGGTTTTATACGTGAAGACTCCGCGAGCCAACAACTTAGAATCTCAACTTAAGATCTCGACGTGTCCAGAGTCAACAGTATTGATTCCAATAAAGCTACTACTTGTGAAGTGTGTGTACAATCTCCACTAGCAACCTGAGACCACCTGCACCAACTTCGTACAAAGTCGGGGTGTAATAATCTGAGGTTCTAGCCTGCTCTGTGCTCCCTTTATACTACTGAGGTCCATGGTACATGTGATAAACAGAATGAATAATATAAATGAGTGAAATGATGTGATAGATACGACAGCCAATGAAACGACTGCCGTTTGGTTTTATGATGGGTCTATGCCAAGCAGAACAGCCACACTGATCCGCTAGCGTCCATTTATGGGTATCGTGAGTGATCCCTCAGCTTGCCATCAGCTGCTGGCATCGCTATCCTGACGAAGCGGAGTTGAATCCGCCGCCTGGAGTCATCTAGCACGAGTCAGAGCACCGGCTAGCAGTCCGTTTATCTGTTACTGCATATGTGATGACCCGCGCATCCGCACCAATAGCCTGTTAGCTATTCCTCTACTGTTTACTTGTCTCTGTTTGTGACTCGCGACCGCGTCGCGACCGTCACGTGCTCGCATCTGTGTTTCGGGTCTCGGGTCGATCACTATAGGGGTACCGCACACAGAAGGCTGCTAGCGCATAGTTTACTACCCTTCAGATCCCAGACTCGCCACTCGCACCTCCAGCTAGCGTGCTCGCAATACCACTCTTCTGTGTCTCGCTCCCTAGGTGCTAGCACCTTGACTGTGTAGGCTTATGGTTATTTCCCCGTGGTTTGTGCCTTCAGACCGTGCTAGCGCGTCACACTAGTCGTATCTGAGGCTACAACCGGTAGCTTGGGTTCACTCCAGTTCTCCTTTATATCACCTAGCCAGAGTCCTGAGTGCTAGTAATAACACCTCAGAAGTGCTAGCGCTTTCCCGTTGTATAAATACTGGTCCTAGAAAATCGCAAAATAGCACTAGATGCAGCGCGCTCTTGTTACTTCAACGGCATAAGTGCTTGATGATTATCAGTGGGGAGGTGACTGGCTAAACCACCCAATAGGTGCCATATCGCCCATACCTCTGTGAACAGTTCTCCATCGCGTACAATTTGTACCTTGACCTTCGCTGCCGAACCGATGAGCGCGTGATGCGCGCCCTTGGCCGTGATTCCACATGGCGCTTGAAGCACGCATGCCCCGCGTGCACATACAAGCTTGAGGGTGAAGACGCTCTCATCTTCGACATGCTGTCCACGATGGACGGCAACGACTCGCTGAAGCGGGTGCTGCGGCGCGTGAAGGTGACGATGGCGGAAGACGAGATGGGGAGCCGGTGCTGGGGAAGTCGCGTGAGCGGGTGGATAACAGGGATGCAGGGGACACTTATTACATTTGGTGGGAGCGGGTGGAGAAGTGGGTGAAGGATAGGGTGGCGGACAGGCTCCCAATGCAGATGGCGAGCACCGTGCGTTGCGCGTTCTGCTTGGATGGATGTGATGTCCTAACCTAGGCCAGGACGAGCCGAATCCGTGTGCAGATAGGTGGAAGAACATGATCAACGACGTTACATCGAAGATGTGGGGCATCTTCGACGAAACGGGGATCTTTCTGACGCTGTGCCGCCATGGGTTTGTGCTGGTTATCGCTGATATGATCAAGAGCGGAGAGTTGTGAGTTACTGCGAGATTGTCGCACACTATGCTGACCGGTGCTTTCAGAGCGAAGTACCCGCTAGCGGTGGTGAAGGAGCTGCTCGACGCGTTCGGCATGAAGTTGGGTGTTGACTATGACATCGGGTGTCATTTCGAGGCGACGGTGGCGAACGGCGAGCTCGGTGACAAGGCGCACAAGAAGAAGCTCAAGTGCCTAGTGGGGTCCTTCCACGGCCACGCGCATAACCGCCTGTGTCAGCTGCAGTTTCTGGCAACCTACGTGGAGGGAATGGGGCTGGAGGATCTCGAGGGGTGTGAGCGCTTCTTCTCACGCTCCAATGGTCTTGCAAAGTCGTGTTGGTACGCCAGCAGGTTTCATTGCCAGCAGGAAATCACGACCTACGCAAAACATTTCGACACCTTCGAGACGTACGTCAATTTGAGTAAGTCCCTAGCTGGTCCCGCCCCAAGCAGAGACTGACGTGAATTTGGTAGGTAAATTCTTGTGTGCCAACTATCGACAGGCCTTGGAGATCCTGAAGACGGAGGGGGCCCTCCAGACGTGGATGCGGCAGGAGAAGGTCAACAGCATGGATCGCTTTCATGAGTGGCTGGTGGAGGAGAAGGCGTACTTGGAGGGTTTGAAGGACACCGCGAAGACGAACGAGGAGACGTTGGCGATGGAGTACGTGCAGAAGTTGGTGAACTTGAGTGCGAGCCAGTATGTGCTTTGATTCTTTTGGGTAATTTCCGGCATGGGGTGCTGACCGGGGCTGTTTGTAGGGCCAAATATCAGGTCGCGGTGGCGGAGGCACGATGGGCGAGGGCAGACGATGCGGAGTACACACCGGGCGTGTCGGGCAAGGATCGGGCAAGGTGCCACACGCAAGAGAAAATGGAGAAGGATTTGGATCGCATGCAGGAGCTGGAGGAGACCCTCGGGATTGTGGAGCGCTGGACGACAGAGTCGCCGAAGTGGACAGCGACGGTGAAGGACATCAAGAGGCACAAGTACAACATCGCGCTCAATGCAGTAGAGCTGCTCATCGTGGAGCGAATTTTCGAGCTGACAAAAATGAATCAGTCACAAACAGATACGTGGCGCGAGGCTTTAATTATAATAGGCACTGACTGAGGCTGCAGGGTACAAAGTGCAGAAGCACATTGCCAAGGCCTTGCAGGCTCGCTCGAAGGCTGTCAAGAACGCTATCGAGCGCTACAACAACGCTGCAGGCTTACTCCATCCCCCCATGCCCAGTCTCACCTGGGAGCAGGTGGTGGAATATGCATTTTTGGCGGACTTTGACATCCTACGGGATACACGTGCCGAGGTGCAGTCGAAGCCGTGGACACGTCCGGTGTATCGACTTGCCATGGATCGCTACTTCAAGATCCTGTGTGCGCTGGAAGAGATTAAGTGTCTGAACATCGAGATCCGTTGTGTGGTCACCTGGATTCGCGACGAGAACACGTTCCTGCGTAGAATGGAGAAGAATTTGAGGGCGACTGATGGAAAGGGGGAGGAGCAGGCCGATGAGGACAGGCAGATGGCTGTGCAGGTGCGCCTCTACCGCTTGCGTCACGGGTGTTTTGATGCGGGCCATCTGGAGAGGTTCCAGAAGCTCGCCCAGATGCCGGGCTTCACATGCATGCTCCAGTGTGGGGTGGCGATGGAGCATCTGGAGGTGAGGTGTCGCCTGCATCAGCTGCACGTGGAACTAGGAGCTGAGGATGGGGAGGGTGAATGGGTCAATGAGGTGCTAGAGCGGCAGGAGCTGGAGGAACGGTTGCATGAGCTGCGTGCGCAAGTGGCGGCCGAGGGCGGAGAAGAGGAGATGGATGTAGATGATGAGGAAGAGGGAGGAGCTGGTGAGGACGACGAGGGACACGAGGCTCGGGAGCAGGCGGTCTCGGGGCTCCTCTATCAGATCTCCATGCTAGCCATGGACAATCGCTTACCAGGCGATGGGGCAGATGACTAGGGGGCAGCACCATATGTGTTTTTTTCAGTAAAGTCTAATGAAGTGAAGCCAAATCTAATGAAACTGACCATTTATGTGATGTTTTTATAGCTCAGTCAGTCGAAATGTAGTCAAGTTCAGTAAAGTCTAATGAAACTAACTATTTTTGTGATGTTTCTTAGCTCAGTCAGTCAAAATGTAGTCAAGTTCAGTAAAGTCTAATGAAGTGAAGCCAAATCTAATGAAACTGACCATTTATGTGATGTTTCTTAGCCCAGTCAGTCGAAATGTAGTCAAGTTAAGTGAAGTCTAATGAAACTAACTTTTTTGTGATGTTTCAAGTAGTGAAGTGAAGCCCAATCTAACAAGACTGACGATGCTTGTTAGCTCAGTCAGTCGAAATGTAATCAAGTTCAGTAAAGTCAAATGAAGTGAAGCCAAATCTAATGAAACTGACCATTTATGTGATGTTTTTTTTTTAGCTCAGTCAGTCAAAATGTAATCAAGTTCAGTGAAGTCTGATGATGTTCAGCCAAATCTAATGAAGCTAACTATTCTTGTGATGTTTCAAGTAGTGAAGTACAGTCAATTCTAATGAAACTGATGCCAGTCGGTCACTAATGAGACTAACTGATTTGTGATGTTTCAAGCAAATGTGATAAATTAAGGCCAAATCTAATGAAACTGGCTGTTTTGTAATGTTTCTGAGGTCAGTCAGTCGGAATTCAAGTGAAATCTAATCAAATTGAGATCTAATGAAACTGACTGTTCTTGTGAGGTGTCTTTTGTTCATTACAATATATTGACCGAAAATATACCCAGGACCAAAGTTGTAGAGCTCTTTGAGGACTACAAGGTTGTATAAGAACATTTTTTGATCCGAGGCTTTGTTAGGCCGTAAAACACAAAATACTTTCTGAGACGCGAGTCTTTTGAGGATTGAATAGTGAATAGCTCTGTAACAAACACATGTATGACCTCAAAATTTGGGGGTATTCATCATCTTTACTAGAGGGTCCAATCAAGATGCTTTGGCCTTGTGATGTAATATGTCACGTGACCTCGACTTGGACAGCCAATGCCCTAGAAACTAGCACAAGTAGCAGTCAGGATTTTTGCGAATTTTTCGTGTATTTTCTATGTATATTTCCTTTTTTGGCCACAGCCAGTGGCAGGGAGCACTCAAGTCCCCAAATTTACTGAAAGTTACAGGGAAAGAGTTGTTGCGGCTTTATTGCAGCTTTTATTGCAGCTTTATTGCAGTACAGCTGTGTGCTAATATACAAGTCCCTACATCCGTCAGGAAGGGATATTGCAGCTTTATCACAGATTTATTGCAACTTTATCACAGCACACACAGATACCATATATAAAAATTTGGGGACTGATATTGCAGCTTTATCGCGGATTTTATCACAGCTTTATTGCAGGATGGGTATATGCTACATATGCAGGTTCCTATCCTTCGATATTGCGACTTTATCCCAGCTCTATCGTGACTTTTATTGCAGCATAGGCAGAATCCCCAAACGCCTTCCTACTGGTTATGGGCATGGGGGGAAAACCCACTTCTAGTAGGAAGAGTTATGTGGGAGTTATAGGTGATTGGGTGTAGACATCTTTGACACCTGTTTGCGTTTGGAGCTCCTGGACGTGTTTTGACACGCCCCCGCATGCGAGTTCAACCTGTTTCTTTAGCTCGGCGAGGGTATGCTCTTTCGTGCGCAATTCCCCGGGCTGTACAAGGTGTGAGAATTTGAACACCGAAATTCATTGCCCCAAAAGTTATCTCAAAAAGTGCATGGTACCCTTTCGAAGTTGTCTTCTCCAGCTGCGTACTCCCCCACATGGCATTTGCGGCAGAACTTATTGCCTTTCCCACCAATATGTCCACATATTTCACTTTGCATGGGGTTGTCGGACGGTGTACAGTTGCAATAAATACGGAATCGTGTGGTCTTGCCGTTTTCATCTTGGACGCGAACGAGATTGGAATGCGTGTCTCTGCCGCAAACACGTCACAGTATCAGTGATACATGCATTGAAATAAAGGTAAACACTCACTCGATGGCAGTTTTAAATTCCTGGAATTGCTCAGCCATCGACGCGTGCGGAGAGGTCGAGACAAAATGGACATGAAACTCTTGCTGGAGCAATTTCCGCGGAAGGGTTCGATTTGTCATATACGCGTTCAGATGCTTATTCCAGGACTTTGACCTGTTCCCAGAGACGTCGTCCCCAAAGAAGTCAACCAGCGTGACATACAATGGGTCCCCACCAGCAATTTCTCGGTTAGGATTGGGCATACGCGCAATATAGCTACTTTTTTTTGTTTCAGCTGGAAAATCTTTGAGCGATATTCACAGAGAAAGCACAGTCACGCACCGCTCCATTGGGGAATAAGCTTCTTGTCCTGCAAGTCGAGGTAGTTTTCTGAGAGATCGGCGGCAGTGATAATGATGGTCTTGGAATCATCAATTGTTGCATGGCCGGTCTCAGGTAAAATTAGCCCGGCACAGGTACGAAACGGAAAAACAACGCACCTCATTAAATGAAACGATGAACGCATCCGCGTGAGCGTTCCCGTGGTACATCAACCAGCGAACGGGTACCACAAATCCCCGTTCTTCAGGCGCGCAAGCTCATTGACATAGTAATGCGCAGTACCAGCATCGTACAGGGGACTGAGGACGTCCATATCCATATTTCCGCCACTTTAGCGCGTGCCAGATTTCCTGCACCACCCCATCGTCCAGAATTTCAGGATAAACATGCATCTGAGCTCGGACAGCCGGGTTTGCCCAGTCCTTTTCGAGATTTAGGCGGTAGATCGAATAAAATATGAATGAATCACGTACCTGGGCGATTATTGTGCGAGGATCGTTGATAAAGAAAACATTTCCAAGAGGAGATTTACACGGAATACTGGGGATCCCGTATTCGGCTCGAATTTCTTTTTGCACTTGGCGTAGGCGATCAAACGACGGCACGTCCTTGGCTCCAGATTCCCGCAACATTCACAGGAACATGCGCATGAGAGAACTCGAAACGCGTAGTCGTGGCATATTGTCCAATATATTGAGAAGAAATGTCTGTACTGAATTCAAGATATATCCAGAGGTCTGAGATCACAGCACGCACCGTTTTATTGGGGTATGGAAATACATGTTGCCTTCTCGTTGAATTCCACTTGCATCTGCATGAACGTCTGCCGGATCCTGTTCTTCAAGGCCTGTGAAATGTTTTTATGAGCAAATAGGTTTCAATAAGCCTGGAGCAGGCAAAGTCGAGGGTGGGAGAGGGGAGCAGCGGGCGCAGTCGCGTTCAGTCGCGTCCAGTCGCGTTCATGGCACCAATGCACGTGAACGCGAAACGATTTCCGCATTTGGACGAAAACCAACTTGACACTCGACACCCACCTGCGTTAGCCATAATCTCAGCCAAGAAGTTGTCCTCCACCTCAATCTGCAATAAGTCCTTCGAAATTGCCTCGTCCCTGTCAAACCCGAGCCTCTCTGCTGTTTCCTTCGGATCCAGCAAGCCAAAGACGTCGACCTGCTGTGCCAGCCTCCGATGCATCACTTCAACGGAGTCTGTAAAAAGTAACTTGTGAGAAGTAACTTGTGCAGAACTTGCCCCTTTCGGCGCGTGCCGCAAGTTAACTGAAGTTTTCCCATGGGCTCGAAACTAATGGGTGCAGGTCACCCAAGTCCCATTTTCATAGGATTCCTTTTAAACACCTCTAAATGCATTCATGTTTACCTCAACTGCATGTACTGTTGAATTAAGTGGTATATAGCTGCCAGAATCCTCAGACTTAACATAGAACTACTTTAGTCCGACTTGTTTGCAGTGCCGCGAGGAGCGGTGATAACAAAGCCAGCAAGGGACGAGTCCTGTATGAATATGAGCCCAAATAGCTCCCGTATTCCGATGGTGTAGGATTTTTAAGCTCTGTTCGCGGTTGAACCCACCTCAGCACTGGCACAAACCCATCAGCATACTAGTAGTCCGTGCGAGGCTCCATGCACTCGGGTAACAAGGAATAAATTCTCTTGGAGATTTATATGGTGCCTAATTTGAGCTTTCACACCTGCTAGGCCTGAGACATATACAATGAATCCTTTTACACTTGTTCAGGACAATCACACTGACACCGCCTCTAGAAGGTCGTGGGAGACAAAATTACAGATCAAGATCAGGTTTCTATGTCAAGTATGTCCCACGGACTTCCCTCCGTACAATCAATTGCTCTACCGGCCTGACATCATGTTCAAGTCACTGAGAAATAGGGGGCTCAACGGTTTTCATCAGTGGTGAGGCTGGATACTGGCCCAAGACCTCATATAAATGTGTCACTATATGAATTGAAGAATTTAAAGCCTATTTCCCTGGCACACACACACTAAATGCCCCTTCAATCGCCCCAAGTTAACTACCAGTTAGTTGGGCCAAACACAACCAAACTTACTTTGATCTAACTTGCCATCACCTTGCAAGTTACTTGTGCTAACTTGTGCGGAACTTACCTGGGAAAAACTAACTTGCTCTGCCACAAGTAACTTACAGTTACTTACAAGTTACTTACAGTTACTTACAAGTTACTTGTGGCAGGGCAAGTTAGTTTTCACAAGTTACTTGTGGAACCATCCGCACGTTTCGGGCAGTGTGGCGCTGGCTATCAAGATTTTCCTGAATTCGTTGTGCATTCTCCACTTGGTCCACCGTATTCTTGTGCTCATCAGATGCTAGATGTCTGACGCCGTTCTTGGCAAGTATCCACACACGACGCTCCCCAGGCAGGCCCGCATTGCACACCCTGCACTGTACCTCTGTGCGCTCTGCCCTGAAGATGAAATCTAGAATATTGTGTTCAGGCCCTGTGCTCCTCTTGATTCCAACTCACCTTCCTCCTTCAAACTTGTGCCTTTCCCTTTCGGCAGCATGGATGCAAGACGCAAGAGATGACGACCAAAATACTCACGGGGTGATGCACCACGCACACCTGTGAACACGTGCCGACCGTGCCCGGCAACACGCAAGTCTCAGAACACTGGGATCAAACTTTTTTTCAAAATGAAGCTAAGCGAAGAGGTTCAAAAGACGACTCCCTTTGGTCCACTTCAGCGGTGACCCTCTCTTTCGCCCTCTCACCAGCCCCAATGTCTGCCTCCTCTGCACCCACCACTCCTCGCCGCGGCGTTGATGCCATGCTCGACGCCATGGATGACCCCACCCCTGTTGCCCCCAGCCGCAAGCGCCCCCACGCCGCCATAGACCCTGCCTCCGACAACGAGAACGACGACGACCCCCCTTCCTGCCAACATATTTGCTGCAAACAGCCGCAATGTCGTTCAGCTGCTGCAGCGCCTCGGGGAAAGCAAGCGCCTCCGTCCTGACCAAATCACTGATGGTATCAATGCTGTCAACGTGCGTTTTTCCTCAGCCGCAAAGCGCCTCCACTGATTCTGCGAGCAAAGGACCCCCCCGCCGTTCAAGGTGCCAAGATGATCCTCGGCCTCCATGTGCTGTTCAACCGCTTGGAGGCCTTCGAGCTGGGGAAGACTCCCTTCACGGTCAGCGACGATACCGAGGTGTGTTCCTATACTGATTGTTCATTTTCCACTCATATCTCTCCAGACTAACATTGCCCACTACGCCGCCGCCATTCTACTGTCCACCAAATTGAGTGCCTACAAGGGCTCCGTCGCCAAGAATATTCTCTTGGTGGGTTTTCTTGGACTCCCTGTGCATAGTCTGACCTTGGCGTCTTAGGATCTCCTCAAAATCAATCGCTTTGACCTGCCGTCAAACATCGAGCGTAACCCCGCCGACTATGCTAAGCTCGTCGCCGTCGTCCGAGAAGCTCTGACCCAGATGCGCTCCAAGATCAAAAAAGGCGTGCATGTTGTCCTTTGTGCTCCCTGTCTATAGCTTCTATCCACTGATCATCTACTTATATAGCTTGCGGCTAGCTTCAAGGTCAACAAGGAGCCTTCCCCCTCTGCGCGCGAGCACCAGAACATCTTCGAGCTCATCACCCATCTCGTCCACGGCACCAAATGTGCTGTCACTCCCGAGCTTTGTGCGCGTGTTGCACTGATGGTGGGTTTATTTGTGCATCTCTTTCCTCGTACTACATTAACCCCTGCCCGTCTCAGCGGCAAGTTTACATTGAGGACTCGGGGCCAAGATTCTGGGATTCCCTCAACGCCGACCTCCGCAAGATCCGCAACCGTGCCGGCGGAAATCCTCGCAAGCCGAACAAGTACGTCAACTCATGGTTGCTCCATCCTCACTGCTGAATTTGGCTCAGGGCATTTGAAAATGTTCTCTCGACTGACCGCGCCACCCACGGTGTCAACGATTACAGCATCCCCAGCGACATTGTCGATGAAGTCCAGCGTGAAGTGGATGACACCATCAGCACCGCTACCGCCGACAAAGCGGCTACCATCCCCACCACCGCTGACATGGGGGACGCTGACGAGGACTCGCACTAGTAGTAGCGCTAAATGATTTTTTTACCGTCAATATATTGAATTTTTTTGTGCTGTTAATTATTCGAGTGACTACATGAGCTGTCCAATAATCCCCATGTTGGCATCCGGCGTGCCTCCAGCCTGTTTCGGCAGCTGGTCTCCAGGAAAGCTGGATCCATCATGGATCCATTTACTCCGTCGGCCAATATCCAGCCGACAGGAGGGTAGATACCAGCCCGTCCTCGCACATGGTGCACATGACTGCTCCAGCTGATGGCTACATGACGGACCGTTGGCGGTATATCCGGCTGCATGGTGGTTTCGAGTAAGATTTGTAACTCCGCCCCCAGAATTGATCCGATTTATGGCATTTCTTTGATCCGTCGTACTCACCGGTGCAATCGCATTTCAATTTTTGTATCTCGTCAGCCGAGACCGTAGCCATTTACCAGAAATCCCCGGTACAGCCAATTGTTCCCGGCCAGATGCACACAGAACCAGGAGCAAAACAGAAGAAAAAAGTTGAAGAAATTGTGCTGATGGCCCAGCTCAAAACGGGCGGGGTCCACAGAAGTCATGTCGGTGGGTGTGCATGTGCATTGAACGGCGGAATTGCATCGAGTCCAAGAGCACATGGAAACGAAAATGTCCTTGAGAAAACTTTGAGAGATTGAATCAAATACTATTATTTGGGAAAAAATACCTGAGGCACGTCACTCCACCAAATTGATTGTATTGGCAGGCCTGAAGATGTTCCTGATATCTCATGTTCCAGCCACAATATAAGAGCTACCAATATTGGAGAAATTGGGTGTAGTTTTGGACCAACTGAAACTGGAAGTATCAGGTGCCCGCCTGATACTTAGCAAATCCAAGCGACTGATACTGCTGCTGATATTCCCGGATCACCCGGGCCGGGGCGGGCCGCTCCGGACCGTCGACTGATACGCTGTCTGATACGTTGCATATCAGCCACAGAATTACGAAGTCAGATACTCGTTGTTTCAGCGAGATAGATACTAACCCTGAAATGTCTAGTTTAAGCTGTGCTTATTCTGTTGCTGGAATCCAAGATATCAGGAATATTTCCAGTAACTCCGAAACAATAAAATTCCCGGAGTGCGTAGCGTATTCAATTGAAAAGGATAGAATGAGTCCTCCAGCTATCACGAAGTTGAACGAGATCCTACTATATTTCCAGCTGGAACGGCGTTTTGTAAATCTAGAAGCGGCAGGGTTCACCGTTATTGAGACGGCAGATGAAAGAGCGCAACAACAAACACAAGTAAGATTATTTCAGCCTTCTTTAGATTTTGGTAGCGTCTGAGGGCAGTGGAAGACTTGGAACCAGAGGTCTGGAATCCGGAGAAAGAGAAATGTTTTTCAACTTTCAGTGCCTCAAACGTAAACGAGCAGCCGCCAACAGTGTGAATGTTGTGGGTAAAGAGTGCCCGATCAATGATGGCGGCAGCTGCCGCACGAGCACAGCCAGACTGCCTCTTTTCCTCCTCCACCACATGCTGGTTGAGCAATTCCATTTCCACGAGAAATTCCGGAGCCACGACGAATGCATTAGCCAGGACAGAAGTGTCATTCCGGCGTGGTACACGCTTCCAGGTTCCAGCTCCCAGCATGATGTCTCGTCGGAAGCGGTCATTCGAGACGAGATTGAGAGCGGTGACGATAGGAAGGCTATGGGATAGCTTGAGACTCACACAGTGGCGACACATAACAATGTGAAGCCCATCGGAACATCCAATGAAGCCCCCAGGCGCCTATCTGCAGATGCAACGACACTCACTGCCTGCGTGGGATGCACCAATTCAAACTGTCTAGGACGGCTCGCATGAGGCGATGAACATACCGCGGCGCTTCTCCGTCCAATGCATAAATCAATTTGCAGATCCCGCGACAATCGTCTGGCGTCTCCTCAGGACACTCGCCGTCAGACATCTTCCGCCCTATTGAATTGCGGTCCCGCTAACGTCAGTGCCTTCGCAATACATCCTCAATGCTCCCTCCATTGACGGGGCTATGATATCTTCCGCGGGGGGTGTACTGAGGGGAAATCTCAAGGACGACTGGAATGAATTGGGGACCGGCAACACCATCCCTGAAGGCTAATCCGACCTCGCAGGAGCGGTATCTATACTAGGGTCTCGTTGCCATCTTCGCCTTCTACTACTATTCACGCCGACGAAGCGCCCGGCCTATACGCATCAATCAAGGGTGGTACACACTGCGAAAGCAGACCGACACCTCCAACGCACCGCCCGACGAAGGAACGGCCGACGCCCTTGACACACCAAATAAAGCAAAATTTCTATGTGTATAGAAACTCAGATTGATTTCCTAGGAATCTACGTAAAAATCAGTGCTGTTAAGATTGGGGATATCAAGGTGCACAGAAACTCAAAGAGAAAGTATGAGAACCAACACCAGAATCAGCCACAAAGAAACAAAGCACTTTCGGCTGTGCTGAAAGGGCCATTGAAAGCTCTAAAATCAGTGCGCATTTCAGCCGCGCTGAAATTCAGAGCCATTTTTGCCATTGGCCTGCTATTTATACCCTCCACTAGCAAAATTGCCTCAGGATTTCTGCGCGACTGAAATGTGCACTGAATTTGTAACTTTCAATAGCCCTTTCAGCGCCATTGAAACTCCTTTGTTTCTCTCAAGCTGATTCTGGTATTGATTTTCACATTTTCTCTTTGAGTTTCCGTGCACCTTGATATCCCCAATCTTAACAGCACTGATTTTTACATAGATTCCCGGGAAATCAATCTGAGTTTCTATATGCATTGAAATTTTGCTTTATTTGGTGTGTGACTCCGATTCCATCCGGCAGCACGTCGCACGCACTGTGCCGCCGAGCTCCGCGGCGCGAAGTTGCTCCTAGCACGTGGGGGGAAAGGCGCCAACGTCCGCAAGACCAAAGCGCGCATACGCGAGCTCGAGGCCCGGCTACAATCCACTGAAAACTGCAATTGACTCCCATAATTCCGTCTTCTCTTTTCATACACAGCCAACATTTGTCTGCGATTGTATCGTATAAGAGAGCCCGTTTGGACTTCGCCTCCTCCTGTATCACTATCAATCAAGACCGGCGACTGCTGCCTCAGTTTCGATAGACAGGCTGGTTTCGAGCCTAGTATCAATCCCCTCCACTACCAAGTTCATCCTGAAGTATAGAAGCAACAGTTCGTTACCGGAGAATGGTCGGAGCCTCCGGATTGAATCCGAGTTCCTGATTGAGTTGGCCGTGGCTATGATATTCGTATCGCTGTCGCAGATTTACAGTAAGAACTTGGTGGTGTTTGCCGGCGGAAACACCACCGGAGTGCTTCTTAGCGCTTGTTCACTGAGCAGCACAGCGCCCGCCTGAACGTTCAGAATTAATCCCACGCGCCGGCGTTATGTAATGCTACCTACCCACCTACTTGTATCCCACGCGGATTTTCGTCACCGAGTTTTTCTTTTCTCGTCAAGCAATGCTGAGACTCAATCGGCTTTGTGACCTGTCGCTCCACAGTCCGTAACTTTCTCGAATCCGTTGAACACAGCTTGGATCACCCGTCATAGTATATAATCGCCCATTACTTATCACGGGCCTACCTATATAGCCGAGATCTGGAGACTAGAATGCATGTCGAAGTAACTCCCCACAAATTTGGGTCGGTGACCGTCATTCCAATGGTCCCCAGTTGCCCGGAGCATGTAGCTCAGCAGCAGGGGAACAACGAAAGGACCTTGAGCCGGTGATACCGGAAGCGGTAAGGCTATGGCGGCAAACATGAGCCGTTATAGGTAGGTATTGTTATCAATCGGACTGCCTTTCACCTTTCAACGGGCATGGAACAGGCATCTGATGAGCTTTTTTTTTTTTTTTCGGGGGACAGGAAGCCCCCTCAGCCTCCCAGGGGAACAGCATGGTTTTATTTTTCTTCATTTTCTGTTCTATCTCATTCCGGTGAGAGTGAATAGCAAGAATCAAATCTACAACAAAAGTTCAACCTGAATTCCATCTCTCTCACTCAGAATTACACTCTATGTAATTGCACCTCAAAGGAAGGGAATGAAACCAAGGAACACCTGTGATCATGGTGGTCACCTTGCTTCAATTAGAAGGACAAAGTTTCCGAATTTTGCAAGGAGAAGCAGGATTTGAGCCTCCCAAAGGAATACACGATAGATATGGGGGATATATTCTGATGTTTTTTTTTTTTTTGCATTGTGGAAAAAACACTTAGATCTAGCTCAACTTTACCTTCTGTGTCTTTGCCTGGAACCTTATACTGTCAAGATGAAATTACACCCAAGTCTCTTATTAAATCAATATGCTCGTTCATTTCAAACCAAACCAAAGGAACACAAGTAGCAAATCAGTAACCATAAATAGCAACACACAAAATCACCAACAAAAACATACAATTCCTGGAAGCCTCAGGCCACAATCAAATGAAGGTTTTTCTCATCACCAATGTCCACCTTGTCCAGGTCTTCAATGTCAGACAGATCATCCTCCAGTTCCTCCACAGTCCCAGATGGTGTATTGAGCTCTGCTAGATGAGCCAAGTTGTTCCTGTGTTGTTCTATCACATCTTTGCTGATACCAGCAAGTCTCTCATTGATATGTTGAACCTGTTTGGCCTGTGAAGAGCGTTCAAACAAGGGTCTTGCTCTCTCCCAAAACCCCACTGCCTTGAGCAGGTCACTGTGTCCTATAGAAATGTCTCCAAGTCGGAGCATGCATTCAGCTCTGCTGCGATGGACATCCATCTGAGTAAATCCCTCTAGAGCAACTGTGAACAAACTAATGGCTGTACACTCATCGCTCTGGGAGAGGAAGATATCTCCAAGGAATTGGAGAGCCTTGTAGATTCCAACCAACTCTTTTCTTTGAAGAGAATGCACAAGAAAAACGGTTGGCCAGCACGACATCCCATCCAAACAACCCCAGCAACTGGTATCACCAAGCCGTTCCAGACAATAAGTTTGGATCTGGGAGTATTCCAGAGTCACTTTCAGGCACCTTTTTAAAATATTCTTAGCTGCTAATGAATTTCCCTCCCTCAGGTAGAGATCTGCAAGAATAATATCACACAGTGCCACTCCCTCAACATTGCCTACAGTGTCTAACATTTTTCTGGCTCTGTCACAATTCCTCTGCACATCATCCTTTGGAGCATCAACCATCGCATCAATTTCAGCAACATTGAGTAAAGTCATGCCATAGATGTGAGGAACCTGTATAGTGGCTCCTTCAAGAATCTTAGCATGGATACTGCGAGCCTCAACACATTCTGATTTGAGCCGGTGGATTTCTGCCTGAGTGGTCATGATAACAAGGTCTAAGGCTCCATGGGACATGGCACAAAGACCTAAGAGGTCTCTTGCTCTAATGCAGAGAGACATGGCCTTTGCATAGTTCCCCAATGTATAGCAGCAAGTAGCCTCAATATTGAGTGCCTGTGCTTCTCTGTATAAATCTGCAGAAATTAAAGCCAGTCTCTGGGCCTCAATTGCATGCACTTGGGCTGCAGAGTAATCACCAAGGTTCAACTCAACCCATGCAAGGTTGTGCAATCCATGAGAATGCCATTTGGTGTTTCCAGCTGAAATAGCTAAAGATATAGCAGCCTCACAAAATTTCTTGGTAGAAGATGGATCATCCTTCATCCGATAATAGACTGCCAAGACATTATAGAGTCTGCCTGTGTGAACTTGGTGAGTCTCAACAGACTGGTATTGGTCAGGGAGCATACATTTCAAATCCAGGTCATTGAACCTCTTGAGGCTTTCCAAAGCTTCAGATACCCAAGTATCTGTATTTACAATTTGAAACAAACCCGGTGAATCAAGGCACTCAGTAAGAAAGTATGCTTCAAGACGATGGTCACATGGGTGTGGAAGGATGTTCTGAATCTGTTGAAGGAGAGAAGAAGGTCCTCGCCCAATGTGTTGGCTAAATCTATTCAGATAGCATGTGCAGTAAATGCTATTCACTAGATCTGGATGGCCCTGTTGCAACCCATTCTGAAGGACATTCTGGATGTTCAAGTAGTTTGATGATACTCGAGCAACTGTGCTAGAACTTGATTCATTTCCTTGGTATCCCACAAAAAACTCAAGTAATTCCTGGAAATGTTTGAGAAGAGGTTGAATGAGGTAATCACCAGGTGGCTGGATCTTCTGCATATACTCTCTGATGGGTACCAATGCTTTTAGCCGCTTGTGTTCATCGCGGTAGGCCAAGGCAGTACGAATTAATGCTGCTTTACAGCCCAGGATATTATCAACTGGGAGCTTGCTCTGCACGAGCTCAACATCTGAAAGACCATCAGGGAGCATTGACAGGAGGCTCAGCAGATCCTTTGAATGGGGATTGAGTCTAGGACTCGACAAAGACAATGAAACTGATAAATCCAAGTTGGATGTTCTGTCATATCCATTTGAGATCAAGGATGTTTTCTCCTCCTCCCAGCGGGACAATATATAGAAGCACCCCTCAGAGTCAACCAAATGGGCGACAAGATCAATTGCAAGAGGCAGGTTGTCTGTCAGGGAGAGGACCTTGTCAACCTCTTTTGGATCATGTGTACTGTCTGCAATATCTATAAATGTTTGTCGTGCTGCGTCTTGATCCAAGGGCTTGAGAGTAGGCAAAAATGGGTGAGTCCATGCCACTTTAGCTGGCCTTTCTGCTCCTCTCATTGTGATCTAATTTGTATAAGTTGAATGTCTAGGTGGAGAAAATACAGGGACCTACCACCAATGCAAGATGATCCACACCTGTGAGCAGTGACAGAAATTCCTCTATTTTGCCTCGGGACTCAACTGGCTCCCACAATGTCTCAAGACTATCCAGAATCAGAAGAGATTCTGAGCTGCTAGAGAAGTATTGGATGACTGGGCATGTAAGGTCTTTTCCTGGCTTCAGTCCAACATGGGCTCCTATGAGAGCAGCAAGGTCCACTTGGGTTGCTGCAGAATCACAAGCAACAAAGAACCGATGCTGATTATATCTCTCAGTAATTTCTGTACGATGGATGATGGCTCTCGTAAGACTGGTCTTTCCCATTCCACCTGCACC
This sequence comes from Mycena olivaceomarginata, assembly GCA_029378375.1. NCBI lineage: Eukaryota > Fungi > Basidiomycota > Agaricomycetes > Agaricales > Mycenaceae > Mycena > Mycena olivaceomarginata. The sequence goes on along the minus strand of JARKIC010000905.1, from coordinate 69,098 downwards.
CAAAATTGCAATCCTGGGTGTTCCTTGACCGAAAAGTTGAAGAATGTTTGATAGCTCTGAGTCTCGTCCATGGAATATCTTGGGTTCTGATGGCAACATGGAGATTGAGTTGGAGCTTGAATATATGTCAGACACAGAAGATATTGTTGGAAGACAAGCAGAAACTGACCTGTTATGAGAGCCCGAATAAAGCCCACTGGTCTGTGCCACATTCATTATTTGATTTACTCAGTGAAGTAGGATTCCCGTACAGATGATAATCTTTCTGAACTGGTTGTGTCCGACAGGGCTTCAACCATGTCAAGCACTTCTTTGTTTCGCTTTTTTGCATCTTCTTGCATCTGTGTAATGTCCTTCATGTGATTCACCATTGGGACCTACATACCAAGTCCTTCAACGAGTGGTTGAATTACCAAACAGATGTCACACCTGAAAAATCTCAAGTCCCTGTTGCAATCCTGCCTTGCAATCCTTTAGCAATGTACTCATCTCGCCTTGACGGAAGAAATTCTTGAGTACACTGCCCTTCTGTTGAGCTTCAACAAAGGTGTGGATTTTGTGGAGGGTCCTGACAACAGTTGTCAAGATGACAGGAGGTTTTCTTTCCCAAGTGAAGCAACATACTCTGTGAACTTTCCGATGTGAGTCAACACACTTGGTGGCAGTTCCGCTCCAGTGTCGGAATTGATATGAACCATCAGAATTGCATTCAGCAACTCATAACTTTGCTCCAATAATTGGGTACAGTCATGCTTATTTTGTCTAACAGTCTGTTGTGCTTGGTTAAGATTTTTGGCTGAGACAGATTCAGTGATAATGTACCTGTATATTTTTCAACAGAGACTGTGTTGTGTTGGACATGGTCGCCAAGAAGGGGCTATTCAGGCTGCTGGCAAGGATTTCCAGAGTATTTGCAGTGATGGTCAAACATTCCGTAATGCTGTTGAGTCGAATTTGAGTGACAATGGGTTGGGGGGGCATCTTGTGAGGTGGATCAGGGGTCTCGAGAGACATAGGTGTTTTATCCTGTGTGCCCATGGGAAGTTTCTTTTATTGGCTACTGTTCATCTCCCGCACAGAAGATGTGATCCTTATATCTGGTGTAAAATTTGACCATATCAAATGATACTATTGAATGAGTAGCTGTATTGAGACATCTGGGGAAAAACTTCTGGTCTCCATCTGAGAAGCTTGTTCATTGATCGTGGGCTCAGCTATATTTGCCATGATACCATGATATCTTCCCATGCACTGCTTGATGGATACAGATGCATGGTGTAAATGGACAGCATTTAAATGGTATGACCATCACAAACCCAAATCAACTTCGGAGCTGCTTGATTATATCAAAGATCCTAAGAAACAACACGTACATAGTCTGTTGGGAACTCTTCCGTAGCCACCAAATCACCGGTTGAAACCAAATCAAGGTCCTCAGGGCTAGACTGATCCTGAGAAAGCAAAGAATGTAATCCGAGAGAAGGGATAAAAAATTTGCAACCAGGTGAAGCATCGGACTGAAATATATGGCAAAATTGTAGGTTAAAAATTGAGGCTTGATCAGAAAATCGTTAAAGAAAAGTGCGGTGCTTCGCACCCGACCACTTGGGTTGAAAGATAGCTGTTACTTACTGTATGAACCCAGTAGAGCATCTCTCAATTCTCAAAATGAATTGGTGAACTCATGACACGAGCTAATTTGGAGGAGAAGTGATACACGGAGACAGCCAAAAGCGCCAGGGGCAGCATAACTACCGAATGTGAACCATCCTGCCGAAGAGCCCAGCATTGAACCTGTTTGCGGAAATGTAAACGGTCATGTACTCTTGGCACAGTAAATCATACTACCACGGCATCACACCTCCAGAATATCAAATCACCACTTCAAGTCCTCTCTGCGCAGGAGGGCTATTTGGACCCGAGATGAAAACCATCCGAGTTTAATGTTCCGAATTAAAAATATACACCTCTTTCTGGCCACCCCAATCCTCAACTTTCGGGATGCCATATATTGAAACACAGTCGACGTTGGAATTTATTGTCTGTGCGCAGAAATGGGGGGTGGGGACAAATCGAGTAGATATAGAGGTCATACGTGAATGCGAGAACGACACAAGGCTACTTTGATTTGATTTTGATCAACTCAACAGGCATCAAGCACTGGATAAACACTCAGGCTTAACGCCTGCTATGGCAAAACTTTCTGGAAATAATGTAAGTCAGACATCGATATAACACCGCACCGGATTAAAGCGAGGGCAGCTCGGTCACTATACACACTTAACTTGTATGTACATATATCGGCATTTACAGCACGTTACATAACTCGTTACGGCGCCACTGTCATACATCCCCGGATTCCAGTTTATACACAAATTTAAACTTACACCTCTCCCCTTCCTTTCCCTCAGCGTGTCGATTCCGACTTTGTATCCATTTTCATTTCTATTTCCCACCTTGTACTCGAACGTAACTCGAACCTGTTCCTATTTTATTTACACCCGAGTCTTTCGTTTCAAGTTCAATCACCACTTGAATGAAAATAATTCCAATCGAACAAATCACATTCATCTTGTAAGTATGTACATACATCGACATTTACAACAGCTAGCTATAGCACTTTACACAGTGCCTCTATCATACATCCATCCCGGCTCCCATGGCCAATTTACACAAAAATGTACACTTCTCCCCCTCTCTGCCCGCGATATATGACATAGTACACTCCTCTCCTCTCCCCCGAACCTTGTTTCTTCCCTCACGCATGACCCCCAACCATCACTCACAAAACCTCAATCCCTCTCCCCCTCATCCAATCAACCCCATTCTTCAGCTGTTACAGCGTCAAAAAGATCAATACTGTACAATTTCGTTCAATTCGGCGGTCACGCGTCACGCACCCCCTGTGCCGCGATGAATTTCGGTCTCGGTCACAGGTCACGGCGCCCAGTGCCGAATGTAAACCGTGTGACATTGGGGCCAAATCTCCGTTGAAGGTGCAAAAAAGGCAGAATTTTCGAAAATTTTCGTCTTGAATGCCGAATTTTTGGAGGTGTCACGCCGAAATTCGTTGGTTGCCGAAGTGCCGAATCGGCTTTTTGAGTCACGGGTCACAACCCGTGCCGAATTGAATGAAATTGTGCAGTATTGTCGTCGGCCGCAATCGGGTCCACGCAGGCACCCAGCCCTTGAACATCAACATCGCACCCTCGGGCTAGAACGTGCAGATGACACCGAGCATTGAGTTGGAGCCGGGGCCAGAGGCGTTCATGATGCGGCTCTGCACGCGAACACGAGATTGGTTCGTTTAGGATTGGCATTGTGTTTAGTTATGAAGGGAGAGGGGAGACGAACCTTGAGCACATCTGCGGGGGAGCAGACGGTCGTCGCGACCGTACCCTGTACACAATGCAACACAACGTCAGCATTCAACATTTTATGTAATTCGATAGGAGTTCGAGGTCGAGAGATAACGGTTTGAATTGAGGGAAAGTGGCGGATTGGAGGAGAAAGCGGTCGAATTGAGGAGAAAGGGCGGATTTAAGAGGAAAGAGGAAAGGGGCAGGTAAACACGCACCGCAGCGAAGCTCGCCGTAAAATGGCACATGATATTATCCTCAAAGTACCTAGTCTTGACCAGCTCGGCTTTGAAGAAGTCGTATCTGCGACGAACAGATTGTTATTACCGAGTCAAGAGAGATAGTAAACGGGGAGATACAGTAAACGAGAGAGAGGGAGAGAATAAATGAGAGGGAGTGTTGAGAGGCGATTGAACGAGGGAGAAAGAAAGATACATAAGGGAGGATGCACAAAGCGAGCTGGTCGGTGTTCATCAGGATCGCACAGAAGACGTTGGGTCCGACACTGCGCGCGAGGGAGGAGGGTCCCTCTTCGCGGACCATCTGTGCGTCGACGATGTTACGAGTACTTTATGTACTCGTTCTTTTCATCAACGGAACCAGGTTTTTGAGTTCGTGAAACTTTTATCAGTGCGTCCTGAGGATGTAATGAAATAGTGGCTGTTTTCATTAGATTTTTCTAGTCTTTTTAAGAGCCTAATCTAATAGATTTAGTGATTATATCATCCACCAAGAGGATGCTGGTTCGAATCCGGCTAGTCTATTTATGTTTTGATCTCTTTGTTTCCTAACCTCCACCGTGTCACACCTTCTAGCAGTCATGAATATTGTACACATACCGATCCATTTAGTATTGCTTTGTATAGCTCTGTGTTGAGCATCATGACTTATTTGTAGGGTGAGTGTTGTGTTGTTTTTCAAATTCAAGCTCGTGGTATCTACCATTCAACCACGGCTCTCGTAAAATATTTGAGAGTTGCAGAGGTTTCACTTGATAGGTTTGACACTATGTTTGAGTTATATTGCTGTTATGGAAATCCGCGATACATTTCGCAGAGTTGGACTTCAGGTTGTGGCGGTGCAGGCGAGACGTACGCAAGGCTCCGGAAGATCCAGAACACATCAGATGGTTGGCTTCAACGGCGGTACAATTTCCACTGGGTCAATTCTAGTAACACATTTGAGATATCCTGTGTCTATATAAATATCTGACCCGTATTGTACACTTTAGTTTGAAGAATCTATGAAGTTTGATTAATCAATTCACATCTCAACACATAATCTGGTTTATTCCCTGCCTGATTAATCACTCAGCAGCACTTTGTATGTGGTAACGAAGGGAGGCTGTTAAACAGCTGTTCTGTTAATCCATTCACCTCACCGTACCTATATACATCATTTCTGTCCCTGCAAAACGGAGGATTCTGGTTGAAAGTGTGCTATGTTAAACAGGTGTTTCGTTAAACAGTTCACCCCACTGCTCCCATATTGCTCCAGGAAGCATGACAGGAAAGATGTCCAGTTTGATTAAACGAGTCCTGCTTTGTCAATCAGTTCAGCCCTAAGTTTGAAGTCAATAAATTGCCTGTCTCTAGAGACCAACAAACTTGTGTTCTTTTGAACAGCCTCACTCACTGAGAATCTGGAATGCTCCGCAGTCGACGACACCATAAAATGTGGGTTGACTCGGAATTGCAGAGTGTCAGCCAAAACATGCGCACCTCAAAATTCAACTATGGTGCTTGTGCACTTGGCTCGGATGGAGCAGGAAACTGTGTGTTGAGAAAATGAATCCTAGACAAACACAACGGGTAAGCAGAGGTGAAGGTGTTGAATAAAATATGTGCACACATCGAATTCCGCGTCCGCGCACTCACTCATTTTAGGCCTTGTATTATTCTGGTTGTATAGCCACCTTTGGAGTTGCAAATAAAATCCTTACTGACGGCATCTCACTGGAATGGCTTGAATTGATCTGGTTTTGCGTGGCCAAGTGCTAGTCTAAGCTGGATTTCTACAAGAGCTCGAGGCATTGGAATATTTGGGAATCACTTGGAAGAAACCACGCACCCCGTAGTATGTGTATGGAGACATTATATCTCGCGAGTGTTTCCCGTTTTAGGTAGGGAAATGTCCACGCAGAGCCTGAATGAATCATCCTTTTCGCTGTTCACAAGTCGCCACGGTGTGAAATGAGATGGTTTTGGAAAAAAACAGCTCACAATATGAAAACAGAACAGGATGACGACATGACAGTTTAGGATTATCAAACCTTGCCTGGTAAGCGAGGAAACAGCGAATTTGTGGCTTGTTGACAGTGTCTCTTCGACTAACTGAGGTATGGTGGATGAATGGAAAGAAAACGAGGAAAGCTGATGTCACTGATCCGGTTTCCGGAATATGATACAGTAGGAACGAGGGATTCAGAGAGACTGCGATCAATAAATACTAGTTGGGAGAAATTAAGGGATTGGCTGACCCACAATTTCCAAATTTGGGCCAAACGTCATACCCAATCCTCGCCGAGTTGTTGTGTTTGTGAGCATCAGACTATGGGGTTTACCTGAGATCGGAGGTTAGTACAGTACTCTCACGGAAACTCGCAGAAATGGTCACCACCAAATCAGAAAGACTTCTTCCGAGATGTCAGAGCAGGGGTTCAAAGTCGGTAAATTGACAAGGATCTGGCAAAGAACAAGTATCACAGACCAAATTGAGTTTTTGGGAGAGTGACTTCAGTGAAATTGACAGGAATCCACATACCTGAGTCGAATACGGAATACCGCGCCACCAAAGTATAAGTAACTCTTGCCGTATATGCCTGACTTGAGCCGGCTACTTGAGAAGGTTGACGTGACTGACACTCGGAACATCAATCCATGCACCGATGTCAGTGACAAACTGAGAGGATAGGAGACGGGTCAATAAGATCATAGAACACACCTGAATACAAAAGTCTTGCTCGCTGGACTTCCCAAACAATCGAGGAAGAATGTTGTGGCCATTGGATGCGTCCCGAAACGACCGGGATGCATTGGATACTCCTTAGGATTTGAATCTAAGGAAGTTGCAAACAATATTGAATATAATGTGCGAGCTTGAAAGAGATCGGAATGAGCAACATGTCTTGCTTCCAGGAACGCAAAAGATTGGAACAGCATGCATGGTCAGTAGATTGGCTCGTTGTAGCTGAATGTGATTGTTAGAACATGCAATGCACAACGGTCGTGAGTGACCTATCCTCAATAAAACCCAGCAGCTGCATTCATATTCCCAATTTCATACTTCTTCGAGGTATTATAAGGTTTTTCAGGTCTCCTCTTCGACCAGAGTTGATGTGTGTTTGCTTTCGATTAAAACAAGATCAAAAGTTCATGTAAGTGCCCATGTGCAACTGAATCCATAGCTTTTGCTCGCCCATGTGAGTTACGACCGCTGAACACCCGGTTTCCAATCCATAGACTGTGATAGACATCCCAATATATTCTAAAATCATGCATTAGGCATCATGGTATCAGACTCAGGTTTCTGATCAGATCTTAGTACTACTTGCAGGGTCAGTTCGATGAAATGGACTGATGAACTATAATTGAAACCGCAACGAGGCAGAAATTCAGGGTCAACAGATTATCAATCAACCACCTTGATAACTGTCCTTTGTGGAACCCGACAATCTTACTTCTTGCTCTCTCCCCTTCTTGCTCCCTCTTTCTCCCCCATCTCGGAACGAACACATTACAATGCTCCAGCGGAATCAACATCCACCTCATGAAGATGAACTTCAATCCGACCAAAGCAATGGTTCACATATGCCTCCTTCTCCCTTTGCCTTCACCACGAACATCGTACCGATGGAAAATGGTATGCAAGCTACTCGGATATAAGCTACGGCTGAGCTGACAAATCGTTCGGGACCTGTCTAAATTTCTTATCCATTGAATATGATCTGTACTCCAGCGTGGTACGCGCCAGGGAAAGGGATGATCCAGGGTCGAACAAGCATGCTAACCACACCGAGCCAACAAGCTGAGAGATTGGCGCTGAACTCAACGACGCAGAGCGAGGTGCGGTGCGGCCTAGGAGTAGTTCGGTGATAATACTCCAACCAGGGCCTGCAGAGCATAATAGTACGATTAAGTGGGGCCGAGATTGCATAACATAGGCTCAACTAAAGGTCATATTTCCATTGTTCACAGTACCTGAACCCACGGATAGCAGCGAGAGCCTCGAGCGGCAGTCGCGAGTTCCCAATCTGGTCAAATCATAAACTGTGTGTTTCGAACCCTCATCCCCGAAATCTCACATTCGTCCCAAGAAGTCCGATGGGATGCTGACAAGGTGAGCGCGCCAATTCATTCTTCCTGGCAGCTGAATAGTTCTTGACACCGCGATTTTGGATGTTTCAACCATGTGAACACTATTCTGTTGCATCAATCCACCCAAACCCCCTTCTGTGACAGATGGCAACCGACCGGTGAGCTAGTCTCAACTTGACAATTCTTTGGGTGATTCACAAGCCTCCTTGACTTCCAATTCATTAGACTCGGCTCGAGCTGTTCTGTTAATCTGCGGTTTAAGCCTTGCTCTAGAACTGTGTCAAGCTCCTTCCACCGGCCTTCTCTATTTCCGGGCTATCAGTAATTCGGTTTGATTTTAACCTGTTCTGGTAATCAGCGGTTTAGTTTCTCTGCCTGATTTACAGGCCATTAAACACAGTTAGATTCAACTCGGTTTGATCTCAACCTGTTCTGTTAATCTGCGGTTTAATCATTGCTTCAGAGCGCTTGAATCTGATGAACACATCCGGTCTCTCTTGGTGTCAATCTGAACTTGAATGGTGTTTTACTAGTTGACTGTTTAAACACCCAATGTCAAGATACTTGTAGCATAACAATCCCGAAATTCCTGGTATTTTTGTGCTTAAACAAGTCGTGGATAAACAGGATTATGCATTGAGACACGAATTGATTAATCAAACTTCATATGGTTACTGAGTTTCGCTTCTGTGTAGCTCTGTGCTCGGGGCAGCATTGGGAAATTGTGCCTTATTTGATCAGGGGTATTGCTTTTTTTTTTTTTTTTTGGTATTCAAGGTTGTAGTATCTACCATCAAACAACACCTTTGGACATCATTTGAGGGTGTAGGTGGTTCCACTCCATACATTTAGCTATGTGTGAACTTGTTCCTGATTCGGAGGACATCTGTTGTGACTCCAAGAACTTCTCTAGAGAGTTGCCTTGTGGCCTACAGACCCATGGCCAACTACGGTTCAGCGGCTAGCTTTGAACGAATTTACGTTGGGGGTTTTAAAACAAAATTCAACCGAAACTCTAACCTTCAACCTGGTCCGAGTTCAACCAAAACCTCCCAAATTCGGGGAGTTTGCACTTTTATTTTATCATTAAGCGACAGGCGGAAGAGGTGTTATGAAGTTCATGAGCAACTTATTATGTTCCAATTCGATCAAGGTCAAGAAATTGAAGGATTTGAACGACGGTTCGACATGTCAGGATTGTTTTTATCTCACGTGCTACTAGTTCGGTGTGTCAAGAGGACGTCGAGGGTCCGGCTGATTGAGTAGATGTAGCAGGGTTCTCGTAATTTATTCAGCGTCATCCGTTCGAGTCTTTTGTACATTCAATCTGCATTGTCCTCCCTTCGCGCGTAATTTATGGCGGCCTCTCACTGATTCTCGATTCACTCCAAGAGATCCTTGTTGAGCTGCTCCTGGGCGGCAAGCTAAACCCACTTTGACGTCCATGCGCAGCAGCAACCATCGAGAGCTTGAGAAGGAAGGAGTGGGTACGAACATGATCGGTGTGGTACTCCTTGATTGTGAGGTTGGGGCACCCATGCTTGAGACTAACGAGTCCAGCCTCCGGGCGGCAGATGTGATTGTCGAGGGTGGCGGCAAAGAACACGGGTTGCTTGACGATGTAGTTTTCCTTCGGGACCACTAGGGAATGGAAAAAACGGCCGTCAGCACAGGAAGGACGACATACACATAGCCGCATAGCCGACGTGCTACATAGGAGGAGGACGCACGCGTCCTCAGCAACCACGCCGGTAGTGTACTGCTTGTACCACCACAGCGGGCCTGCGAGGCCGCCTTCCAGGAGCCCCGCGTTATGAACGTCCAAGCCTTCTGCGAAAGAGCTGTTCGTTTGGTTAGATACACATGATGGTTTCGCAAACCTAAGCCAGAATGGACGCACTAGAAGTATCCAAAACATTCGTAGCGTATGAGCGCCTTGACGCCGCCTGCGTTGAACGCTTCGAAGTTATAATCGGTCGTCGGGGCAAGGTAGCCGAGGAAGGCGAATCCAGCGAAGCGGGTTGGATAGAAGATCGCCAGCCCAGATATCAATGCGCATCCCCTGAGCATATCGTCAGAATGGAAGCGTAGAATAAAAGGGATGGAACGCACGAATCGTGACCAACGGTGTAGGCCTAGCTCTCACAAACGCACTACTTAAGGGTCGGCTCGCCTTGCCAGACGGCGGAAGCTGCTGGGTCGTAGTCCAGGTGGCAAAGGGGGCCTCCAAAACGCGGCGCGGCGGAGTTGAAAGCGGGGACACGGGAGCGGCGGAGCATGGGAGTCGCGTGTCCCGACCAGGTGCGGCTGCGGCTCGTTAACGGGCGGTACACGGTGCAGCCGGGGGTGATGCATGCGCCGTGAGAGAAGGCGGTCACCCGTGCGAGGCGTGCGACGATGGCAAAGCCCCCGAGGCGACCTCGTAAGCGCCGATATTCTTCACGCGACATCTGTGGAGAAGACAATCAATAAGGATCGTTGAGAAATGAGTCATGAGTGGAAACGACGCACTCACTGCCATGGCGATGCACACACCTCGTCACAGACTGTGCGTGTCTCCATTTACACCGCCGAGCGACGCGTCTGCGTGCCGCATGCCCAGGCAATCGTGTGGTGCTGAGGAGTTTTCGTTCAGTCCGCCCTTGTCCTTGTGTCGGTGCACCGCACTCCGCAAAAAGTATGTGGGGTGTAGCGCCTCCAAGTCGCGAGCAGGATCATCCCCGCAGAGGGGATCACGGCCTTCCAAGTATAGAGGGAGGAGACTCGAGGTGGAAGCATCGGCATGGACGATATCGCCCTGACATGGTCAGGAGAAGAACATCAAAAGAGTGACGACCTGGACACACACCTTCAACCACAGGATTATGTTTTTCGGGTGGGCGTCCGCGCAACCTCACTCATCCTTGCCACAAAGGGTCAAAGGCCAAGCGCAGCACTAAACGAAAACGGCGCTCTGGATTATTGTACGGTGGTTCCCGTTGTCGACGGGCGGAAGTAGGGTGGGCTGTTCAAAGTACATCGTTGTAAATCGCAACGTAACACGAGTCAGCGAGATTGCAGATCGTGCACAGTGAAGGAAGGTGTTGTTTCAAGCCTCGGAACGCGAGGGAGCTGCATGCCGAGGGAGCTGCGTTCTGAGGAACCTCCATTTGTGGGTGGCGCAAAAGAGCGAAATCATAGGGGACGAAGAAGGTGAAAGACACCGAGGCGATTTGAGATAACTGAGACAATGCCAGAAGCATGCAGCAGTGAGGGTGCAGTAGCCAGAGAATAAATCGCACAAGCACGAGGACGGGCGACTGAATGGACCCACATAAGGAGCGCATAAATCACAGCGCACATGCCGTAGGGAGCACTGAAGGACGAGAGAAGATCGGTGTTCGCACGCTCAGACAAAAAAAGCCCAGCAATACGCGCCGAAAGCACGTGGAATAATCAGAGAGAGGAGGAGGTCACGAATATCGGGCGTGGTGAGGAATCCACTGAGCTGTGGCGCATGTTCCAGATACCCAGTGTACTCGGTGGTTGGCCCCAGCCTGAGACCGAACGGTTCTGGGCGTATCAGGTAGAGTAATCACGCAGATGTAGAAGTATTCGCAGCGTAATATAGGAAACAAAGATAATTTCTGCAGCCGCGCGACAGATAATACAGGCGAGCGGTGTAGCCAGGCGATGAAACCCAAGTACAATGTGATGACAAAACATCGAATTGGAGGCGAAGAGGATGCGAGATCAAGTACACGCGCCACTAGCTCCTCATCGGCGAGAAAAGATCCAATCACTACGTTCCGCTGTCGGCTAGCCTCAGTCTGCCGAGGTCCGCCCGGGTCTGGCTGGGTCTGGTCAGCCGATCACAGGCTGTGCGTAGCCGGCCGCACACGGCAGCACACGGTCTGTCTGATCGGCTAGCCAGACCCAGCCAGACCCGGCCAGACTTCGGCAAGTCTGGCTAGCCGACGTCGGAACGTAGTGAATGGCCGGACAACAGGAGTGAGGATCATGTTAAGAATAATGCGGGAGGTATTTACAACGTTGCCAAGGGATTGTGGACCAGTGTTGACGCGTTCAACGTGCAGAGGAGGAAGATCTGGTGCTGTCGCCATGGGGCGCATTTCGAAATTCGACGCGTCGATAAGTAAAATCCTCATTTCTCACCTTGCTTGAGCTTGTGAGCTTATCGCCAAGCTAACAAGCCCAAAAAGATGCCAAGGAAACTGTCAAAAGACTGATGAGGATGTCCTGGAAATCGCGGTTTGTTCAGATATGCACATCGGCGCGCGTGATTGAGCCATCACCTTAGTGCGGAAAAAAAGAAAAGCGGGTGTAAGACCCCAAGGGAGACAATGAAGAGGTTAAGAGCTTACCTTCAAAGCCTCCGTGATTTGCTAACCCGCCGGTTAAGTTGCTACCAATGTTTCCTGGAAGCAGCAGAACGAGTGGCAACACGCTGCCGATCGATATTTTGTTCACGAAGGGATTCCCGTGCAACAACTGAAATTGTGAGAAAACACGCGCACTGACCACGAGCCATTACCATATTCTCAGCAACGAGAAATGCACCAAAGTTGATCTCCAAATTATAAGCCTAGAGACGAAGGTATTTATGTTTGACCGAGGGAAATATTGGAAGTGTGCGTACCTCCACCATGGTGAGCGTGATTTCCTCGAAGGTCGCGATGCCGCTGTATATTTCTTAGCATTACCATCAGATGGACACATGATTGCGCCTCCGTTCTAACTAGTTTTTTTTGTCATTAGGACACCAAATTATGATAGCCAGGCCGCGTAGGGTATTTTGAGGTGATGACACACTCCTAGTCGGGGACCAAAAAATATGATTCGAAAGAGCCTGCTATGAAGATTAAATAAATTAGATGCTTCTATGTGTATCCGAGTCCCAGGGATGCAAATTTAATTTCATTGAAGGGACGCATGTATGACAAGCGCGAAGAGCGGTATACAGAATTCGGTGGGGTAAACCAGTTTGTCGGAAAAATTGCAAACACATTATATTGGATCGGATCCGCTCACCACTTGTTATAAGCCAGTAATACTTGACCCGGCTTATAGCACATAGATCATGTTCATATATTCTGTCATAAGCCACAGTCTGGCTCATAAACATTCACAAGGTGACAAGCCCCATACATGCTCACGATGGCTTATAACTCATTCGCTGCGCAGCAAGAAAAATATTGAACACGCTTAAGCCCTCATTCACTGAGCAAGTAAATTCAAGTTCGGACGATGTAAGTAAGGCAGTAACAGTGTTTTAAGTAAGTAAATTAACTTTTGCACATTATAATAAATCTGATTTTCATCACACGCATCACTGATTGGGAGATTCAAGTTTTTCAGCACAATTTATGGTGAAAAATGTTGTTTGTTTTTCAGACATTTTTCACTGAAAAAGGTAGTGAAAAACTCAAAACATTTTTACCATTTTGAGAGTTTGAGGTGAAAAATTCAAAAGGAAGCTCAAAAGAGGTGAAAAAGATTTGAATTTTTCACCACTTTTTTCAGTGAAAAATGTCTGAAAAACAAACAACATTTTTCACCATAAATTGTGCTGAAAATCTTGAATCTCCCAACCAGTGCATACATGTATGAAAATTTTGGAGAGGTCATCACCTGAGTTATGTACCTTGTCCCAGCCACCGAGTGGAGCTCCACACGGCTCTGCGGTTATTAATATCTGCAGCAAAATTGGGGGTTGAATGGTGTTGAATCAATACATCGGTGATTCTTCTGGTGGGACAGTTGCAAGTGATTAATAGTTGGTGTTCAGGCTACCACAGTGCATGATTGACCTGTTCAGGTGCCGAGCCTCATCAGTGATTGTGAGCACACATAATCCCTCACAAGTTGGTATGTGCCTTACGCCCCATATGATGGCTTGAGACAGCTTAGAACTTTTTCCGCCACAAGGTTATAATGCATGGTGATCCACTACAAGCCGGTAATCATCCTCAAGCCATTACAACCCAATAATATTGGCTTACTCCGTTGGCCTTAACTCTCGCCATCCATAAGGCCGTTCGCAAGGTGTGTAGTTCAGCCTGATTCCATACGGAGGAATAACGAACACACATTGATTGATACAGTACAATATGCAGGGATGGGTGGAAATAGGTACGTCGTAATCAAAAAGACAATACCAGAACTACACCTAACAGTGGCCGAAAAAGGAAATTGAAAAGGCAGCACCGCCACCGCCACCACATCCACCGGAAAGCAGCCTGCACGAGTGTATGGAACGGAAAGAGGCCACAGACAAACGGGGGCGGGGGGAGATGAGGGAACAGCACAATGGGAGGAAGGGTCGGGGAGATACGAGGGTGATGCACGGGGATTCCACCACCGGCTGCAACACACAGACGGGCATGAGCCCACCGCCCGCGTAGACCGATGGCGCGGAGCGTATCTTGCATCACACCTAGGCCAGCTGCATTGCGCGCTCCGGCAACGCACACAAGGAGGGCGCAGTGACGTAGATCGCGCACCTGTCGCCCGCTGGCAAGGCACACGTGCGTGCGTACATCACCCCATCCCGACCCGCCCCGCCTTCAACCCCAACCCTGTCCATATTTAATCTATCCATAGCCAGCGCCACGGAATCCAGCGCCACCTAAATATGCCGGCATGGGCAAGGGGTCCGCACTGGGAATGAGCGGGCGTTGGAGGATTGAGCATCGAGGAAGGGTGTGGGGAAGGGGGAAGGAAGGGGGACGGACTTGTCGTACTCGCAAATCGGGGCGGGTGGGCTTGTGCCTGCTCTGTGTGCGTATTCCACATTCAATGCTTTGTCGAATCCGAGCCCTGTACCCGTATCGCAGGCGGACCACGCTCGCGCTTGTGCTCGCGTGGCGCTGCGCAATATCACCTCATCCCCACCTCTCCCTAAAGCCGGGGTGCACATGCGTCTGACGCTTCAGGCAGCTTGAGGGGGTGAACACATGCCCTATCTTGCGTGACGAGCATTCACGCTGGAGAAGAAAGACGGTGCACGCTGTACCCGTGATTTACGAATCCCCTGGGGCTTGCAGAAAGATTCAGAGCGGGATGCCATCGCGCGCTGTCGTAGCCCTCGTCCTACGCTCGCAAGCGGCCTGTGCGCATGCTGGGTACTCGTTTGCTCCTCCGCATGGCCCGTGCTGTGGCGACACGCTCCAGACAAACGAACATGAAGATCTACCAAGACTATGGGAGCATTAGGTGATTCGTCAAAGGGACAGAAGAAGGAAGAATATACATACATGGTTGGTAGAGGTGAGCCCCCAATTGGAAATGGCCATGGTGAAGAGGCGGTGCAGAGGAGGTGGATAGGAAGCGCAGACGAGGGCGAGGCAAGGCAAGGCTAGATGACGAGGGCGGGCGCTGCTTGAGCGCGGTAGGCGACCGCTACCGGGATATGACAACTACCAGTGCATACGCAGACAGGAGGTAGAGGATGTGCATCTGAGGAGCAACACAACATCAGCGTCGTCAGTGGTAGGGGACGCGCATGCATATATGCATACCTCGTAACAAAAACCGCGTCGTCGGGCGGACAGCACGCGACATCTCATCACTCCCTCGTCCGGGTGCATCCCACCAAGCTGCTCAAACTTGGCGGTCCGCCGCTGCTGCTCACTTGCTGCCCGCAGTCGATGGGAATGTGACTATCAGTGGTCGACGCAAACAAACGGATGGCATGCAGAGGTCGGAGAGGGCTAAGATCCGCATGGCGGGTGCCGCACTAGAATACACATTAACCAACAGAAAGAAGGGTTAATGGGAGCGAAAACCACCTGGAAGCGTCGCATGCAGAGATTCATCTGAAGCTAGCGATTGCGAGCCATTCCCTGAGTAAAGTGGGGTGAGGTGCTGAGCGACGGGCTGGACATGGATGTGGTCATGGGTGAGTTCTCAGAGCGTCAGTGCAGCAAAAAGCAGTAGAGTGAGGTGGTGGCGTGAGGGAAGAGGCGCGAGCAACTAAGCGCCCAACAATCAAATGATGTCAGCTGGATTGGGCGCGCGCTTCCTTTCCTTCCTTGCAACCACGACACATAAAAATCGCTTCCAGTGCGCATCTCCCCCAAGTAATTGATATTCTCAAGAGATTCTACATTGTAACGTCCGCGACCACTGCCGTGTCCTCCAGCTCGCTTTCGCTGGGGTGGATTGCGGTCAAAGCAGATTTTTGGTGCCAATCCCGGTCATACCATATGTCTGAGCAGCACTAATGGGTAAAGTACTTGGATTTAATATAAGAGTATTCTTTATATCTTCTAAATACTCCTTGTTTATTTCTAAATTAAATGGTTCTTTACTGGGTGACTTCCCGTAAACATTAAATATTCCGGCGCATTTTTTCAGCTTAGCTGAGGGTGCCAGTGATACGATCAACAGGCAGGATATTTGTGATGTCTATATTTCCCGTAAACCAGATCATATATTTATTCCTTGATGTAGCATAAAAACCAACTACATGTACACCAGCTCAGCACAGAACATCCCCTGCACTGTGTTGGCATATCGGGGAAGCGCGACAACGGCGTTAAAACGAATTGTTCTTAAAACTGACTTTACATACGGGGACATGGATCACACAGGGAAACAGCTGAAAAAGAGCGGATTTTTGGCTGCAATCAGCATAGGGTGCTCGGCCCCAAACCAGGACCTTGAGAGATCGGTGATACACAAATGGTATGCTTGTAAGTATGGGCGGAGAGTTTGTGACCAGCGTGACCATGAGTGATGATCAATCATTTCTGTCCCAAAAGAGATATTCAAGGAAATGAAAGTCTAGACGAGGGGTCCCTACCCCCCATCTAGATTCAACATATTTTGAGTGATGCGAGAATAAATCTCGGCCGTTTTTGGGTGATGCAATTGATGGGGTCCTGACAGGTTGCTCGGCATCATGGCGGAAATCGCGAAAATATACCTCCCGAATATTTAATGCTTACAGGAAGTCACCCACTATAAGATGAATCTAAAGTAACTTCTCTATTGAATAAATCGTATGGAAAAGTTTGAAGTAATGTCATAAAAAAATCACCTAATATAAGATAGAATCTCTTATCTATTTTTAACGATTGTTTATAATCATTAAAGGAAATAAAATCAACACTTTTTTTATTTTTTTTATTTCTTATTTAAAATGTATTTGTTTCTATAGTTTAAATAAAGCCGACTGTTTGAGGGAAATTTAGGAACACTGGCATTGTTAATCTGAAAGGCGGGTCATACTTCGCACAAGAGAACCGCCTTCTAACGTGAGTTTGGTGAACCGGTCTCCGGAGGAGCATTTTCTAAAGTCGCAATCGCGCAAAGTGAAGAGAAAGTTAGCAGTGGCAGTGTTCATGTTTACACATGCTTGTTGATCAGATCACTTCCTGTCTCTTGCCTCCATGTCGTTTTCGTGTGGTTTGCATTCTGGGCCAACTTCTCCACCTTTGTTCTCTCTCGATATTTTCCCTCGGCACAAGGACCTGATCTATCTATGACTGTGGCCTTAATGACACTAAAACTCCACGCTCAAATCCCAGTCTGCGGCTTCAAGTTGTCCGACGATCGCGATTTCTTCTGTTGTAACCACCACTGAGTCGACAGAACTCATCCATACGTCGAAACTGACATCCTAACCAAGCTTGTGCTTTGGCGGCGACCACTTGACCTCCTGATTATCTGTTGCAACCCGTGACTTCGAAGGTAAAACCAACTTGGTTGTTTTGTTGTCCTTCAAAACTCTCTAAGCTCCTGCAAAATTTCCTGGCCATACCAAATCAACTCCACATCTTGGACCTCACTCTGTTTGTTTGTCTCTTCAAGGTACCGTCTGGTACGATAAACAGGTCCCTTTCAGTCCAAGCTCCGATGTGTGATTTCTCAAACACCACGAACGGATGAATATATCAGTTTGGCTGGCGCGCGGCTCTGCATTCTAGTTGGTTCGTCAGTCGCAGCAAGCTTCTGAAGTGTGTCAAAGTGCACTCAGTTGTACGCTATCTCAACTTACAATAGCAAGCCACGAGCTTTGTGTTTCAGCTGCCAGCCATCTAATTGTTGCGGCACAAGTGCAAAAGCGACTTGGTTTGGTTCCTTTGAGCAATCGGCTTTAATATGTCTTTCTCTACGTCGCTGCTGGCACTCCCACACTTCCCTCCAACCGTCAAGGTTTAATACAAGGTGTTGAACCGTTCAACTCGACAAATACTTGACAGTCTACACTGTACAGCACCAAGTTCTCAGACCGGCGTCAAATCCAACGTATCTGGATTCGAGGCGTTTCTCTGGCGTTTCATCCAATCTAACTGGTCCATCAATTCATCTGTTGATCTTTTATCTGCACCGCTTCCGCGTCAACCCTTGGTTCGCGCGAAGTCTTGTCAGGAAGACAGTCTATTCTGTCAGCTCGTGTCAAGTGTTGAAGGACTTTGGGTGTTCAAGTCCGGCTCATGGCCATGGAAGGTGAATCCGGCACTTGCCTTGATGGCCGAAGTCCTCATTTGTTCCGTTTTGCCCAAGGATCAATTGTACTCATTGAATGCTTCCATTTTCTCTGTGATCCGGAACATTCTTCTGTTCAACAGTTGCCCGACATCGAAATAATCGAATCTCGAAGCCGGTTCTCATGCATGTCAGCGCTGTTAGGTCATCGGTCCACTCTGGTTCAATGTGGATCCAGAATAACAAACCGAGGTACGAGGTTAAATTATTATAGCATCTGTTTATAAGAGACTAAGATCAGCCTACTCGAATTGCTAACGCCTCTAAATCCTAGCGGGCCTCATCCGCCTCGGTTGGTGATTTTGTTAGGGTTAGGTTTTCGAATTTCGCTCCGGCTGATTGGCGGGCCACAAAGGCACTTGCCATTAGAGAGTTTGCGCAAAAGCCATCCGAGCCATCTGATGGCTTTTGTGATGTGCGCACCGAATGGCTAATGGCTCTGAGAAAGCATGGAGGCACGGATCCGGGAAGCCCCTCTCTTGCATTTGGGTTCTATTGAAGGACAGTAGTCCTTCTCTATGCCATCCGGGTGAGCGCCACTTGCTCCAACAAAGTTCCAGAACTTAGGACATGGATCAAAACATGATCCTCCCTCTTGCCAGAAGGTGTTTCCACATGAGTAGCTGCTGCTTGAGTTTTCGTGCATATCTTCGTGATATTCAAGTAGATGTGACAAAGTAGTGAACAAAATACATGTCACTGTGGAGCCATTTGATGCGCACGCCGAAAAAGCCATCTGATGGCTTGAATGGCTTTTGCGCAAACAGGCTAATAGCCACTCATGCCACAGGTTGGTTGCAGCAGGATCAGTAAACACTAGACCAGGTAAGTCTTTTGCAAAAGACCGGTTACCCAACGGCACGGGGTTTTGCAAAAGCCCGTGTCTTTGGACGAACAGCCACCATTTACCATATATAGCCTCAAATATGGCCTTATCTATGTCTGCAATCTATTATCTATACTGCACTGTGACCAGATTAGATGTCCTGGCCTCCCGGCATCCAATCAAGTTGATCCCATGATCCAGATCAGCTTAAATGAATATTTATTCAAATAAAATATTCATTTATCGCCGGCTTTTCGAAAGTGTTTTGCATTTTGCGCCACAACCAGGGCACTGATTGCAAAACGGATTTGACAGCTGGAACAAGCATTTTTTGCTCTACAACCTTGGTTTAACTTTCCTTTTTGGGACACTACCACCTTTTCCCCAAAAAGGAAATTTTCGACATCAGCCCTTCCCTGGCTCATAATTCAACCATTTTGGATGTTTTAACCATATAGGGATGTTATTCTAGGTTCTTTACAACTGACTGGGACACAGTAGAGTCTATTACAGTCCAGTAATAGGGTGAAAATAGCGAAATTGAGGAATTTTGTCCCTGTCCACAATATCCTGGGGATACAGCAATATAAATACCTCCTGACTGTATTACTTTGTTCCCCTAGGTTTTGAAGGTTACTGGGCCAAATTGAATCCCATTATAGTGTAATAATATGGTGAAAATAGCGAATTTGATAAATTGTGTTCTTGGCCATGATATCTTGGGGATACAGCAATATAAATACCTGCTGAGTGTACTACTTTGTTTCCCTAGACCTTGAAGGTCACTGGGGCAAGTTGCAACCCATTATAGTGCAATAATAGGGTGAAAATAGCGAACTTTCCCTTTTTGGACACTAACACCTTTCGCCCAAAAAGGAAATTCTCTACATCGGCCCCTCCCTGGCTCATAACTCAACCGTTTTGGATGATCTAACCATATATGGACGTTCTTCTGAGCTCTTTGAAGCTGACTGGAACACAGTGGAGCCCATCACAGTGCAATGATAGGGTGGAAATAGCGAATTTGACAAATTGTGTTCCTGGCCATAATATCTTGGGGGTACAGCAATATAGATATCTCCTGCCTGTATTTCCTTGCTCCCCTGGGCTATGGGAATACCCTGGAAGCAATAGATTATGTGAGGATCATTAAAAACATCGCATTTTGGCCATGCAAGGAAATTCCATCTTCGCCCTATGCTAGGCCTCCCAATGATGTGGGATATTCCAAAACACATGTTTTGGACTTAGCTAATGTATATATCTTGGAAAGATGCACAGCTGACACCAATGTCACCCCATACTCCATGATTTGAGGTGATCATGTGTTATAGTGTTGTTCACCCCATTCAGCATGCAACAGGGTCATAGAGATCCTTCTGGGTGCTTCAAACATATACTACAGACTATATGAAGAGTTCCCAGCCAAAAATCAGGTTATTATGTGATCATAAAATCGAAATATGTCAGATGACATTTCTGGGCTATTTTGTGAATAGAGCACCAAGGAGACCATTGAGTGCGAAATAGACACTGAGAATGGGAAGATACAGTGTAGATGACTCAGATTGAGCTTTATTTGAAGTGTTTTGGTGAAGTTCTGGCTAGATGGTGTTTTGAACCAAGGCCAGTATATGGAACCAAAGTTGTACTCAAAGCTATATGCTGAACAACAGTATTCAGCCAAAACCCAACCAAAACACTTCAAATAAAGCCCAATCTGAGTCATTTACACTGCATCTTCCCATTCTCAACGTCTATTTCGCACTCGATGGTCTCCTTGGTGCCCTATTCACAAAATAATCCAGAAATGTCATCTGACATATTTCGATTTTATGATCACATAATAACCTGCTTTTTGGCTGGGAACTCGTCATATAGTCTGGAATATATGTTTGAAGCACCCAGAAGGATTCCTATGACCCTGTGGCATGCTGAATGGGGTGAACACCACTATAGCACATGATCACCTCAAATCATGGGGTATGGGTGTCTTTGATGTCACCTGTGCATCTTTCTAGTATATATACATAGGAAGGACCCAAAAGATGTGTGCTGGGATATCTCACATCCTAGAGAGGCTCACAATGGGCGAAAATGCAATTTCCTGATATGGCCAAAATGCGATGCTTTGAATGACAATACCATAATCCATCGCTTTCAGGGTGCTCCTATAGCATAGGGAAACACAATTATACAGTCATGAAACATTTCTACTGTGGGCTGCATAGGTGGCTTGGACGCTCCCCACGATCAAATGTTTCGCGCTTTTGCAGGCGGCAGGTGGGTGGTTCTAAATGGTCTGATATATCAGCCATCAATCAGGTTTTCCGATCTGCGAGGTGAATCGGTGGGAAGCACATAACTTCATTTACATGCTGGGTAATTTATGACATTACCGTTCCGCTGACGCTTGGACGCTCCCCACGGCAAGGGGCATCAAAGGGCAGCAGTGGCATCACTTTCACTTTGCCCGGTTGTAACCCACACACCAGTGTCGCTAAACTTAAAGCATGTCGACAGCCCGCAGCTCTTGCAATACAGCCATCGCTTACATTCTTACACATTGGTACACTTTTTTCAAAACAAAGTAGGTGTTCCGCAATGTATGACTGAGGGCGTCCCTGCATCGATGTGCCGCAGCGTCAAGGTCCGAAAGCTGTGGTTTCACTAAGCCTGTTTCACTTGCTCGAATACACCATTAGTAATATTTCATAGATTTAAGATCTAGAACTGCGCGGTCATTTTTGTTAAACGGTGGATTCTCGGTAATATCCGATGTCTTGCGCACGCCGTACTTCGGATAATACCGAGTGTTTGATGCTCGGCTTAATTGCCAGTCGAACGTTGAATATGAGCCGTAATAAGGCACCTTCTCTTTATCCAGTCTAACCCACCTCCGATAACGCGAGAAGGTAGACCACCACGCTCTAAAAATATTCGCACGGACAATGTTTTTTGAACGCAACGATCACTTGAGCGCCGTGATGCTCACTTGCACCTCAATTTGATTCGCTCTGTCATCTTCAGAACGTCTGTGATTAACTCGGCAGTCGCCTTTGTAATGCAAACATCCACCATGTTATTCGATGGTTTCACTTATGTCAGCGGGTTCGTTGATGTCTACGAGCGCGGTTTTAACGGTCACGTTGATAACATCGCTTAGATACCTCGAGTATTACAGATAGTCAGAACTTGTACATTAAAAGATAGGTAGCGGTCGACGTATACCCGCGCAACGAAATCCAGCGATAACAGCCTAAGTGAGTTTCACGTGGTATGGTCCTCGCCACCTGGATGTAGACATTTGGTACCGTGATCAGCACCCAACCGGCCTTTGGGTTCATCGCAAAGGACATCGGGAATGACACAGCGTACTTTGGAATCAGCACATTTCACGGTACGCATTGTCTCGACACATTGGGCCGAATCTTCGAAGTTCAGTTTGATGTTCCGAGTCCTGCGACTATCAACAAACTTCAAGCGAACACCTCATTCTATCACATTCACCACTGCCTGATTTATTTGCGGTCGATGATCCTGTGTGATGCAGATCCGACACTGGAACATAATATTTATTCGAAGAACGGTTCAAAGACATTTGGCATTATAAAGTGGACAATGTACCCCAGTGATGTGTCTAAGGTGCGCCCGCCGGAGTGGAGTTTCTCATCGTGTCGTCGACTATAGCGAGCATGTGCATCCTTTTAGAAGTTGATGCGCCATACTCATCATCGCTGTCTGGGGCAGACGTCATGCGACGTTTTGGAATATGATTATCCGCGTGGCCCCTATCATCGGCCGCCCGCGTCCTAACCAGCTTCGCCTTATAAGCCTCCCGCGCAAAATGAGCGTCCTATCGAATGTTTGAGTACTTGTAGATATTGGGCGACATGACGCTGACCTTGGTGAATTTTCCGTCCAGGAAAGTTAAGGTCCTGAGCACGAGCATGCAACTCCAATCTGGCCCAGTGTGTTTACCTTGCCTTTTCCAAGCGACCATTGCAAACCCCATCTCAACTATGTCTCCCGTTTTGAATGTTCCTGGGTCTTTTTCAACATACCTGTATATTAAGTTCAGTATGGTGGCCGCGGTTTTACGCTACTCACTCATCGCCCTTAAACACCATATACATAACGTCGTTATCGAAACAGTGAGCCACGTTGTCTGACAAGTAGCGTGTTAATACACCATGTGGATCGGTCCTAGGATGGAACTTGGTTTGAGATTCTGAAGGTACGTGACGGCCATTGGTGAAAGTAGCGGCAATCGCTGCTGATCTGAGTGTTGCGATCGTCTTGCACATCAGGTCGCCAGGGTTCGATGGTGTCTTCACCGAACGCCGAGTACATAGTGTAAGCCGCCTCTTGCATGTTTTCGAGCGCCTTTTTGAAACAAGGAGCGTCCCATCCAACCAGAGTGGCATGTTGCCGCGCGTATTTTAAATGCTCGGCTCTCAGGCTGCGACGATGATGATATAGGTTAGTACAAGGTCTTTCACGATTAGCGAATTACTTGCCTCGATGCTTTCACCGGCGGTAACTCTTTAGCCTTCAGGGCGCCTACAATAGTGAACACGGCTTCCTGGCGGTGCAAACCCTCGGTGGGAAACATCGCTTTGGCGCATCGTCTGCCTTCAAGCTCTTTTATGGTTACGAGTTCGTTCTACAGACGTGTGGATCAACGCCAATTCAACACGGGCGGTACTGAGCTTACGTTCAGAGCCGTGGTGGGCCACGCCATCCCCATTTTTATCAATTGTGCGTCATCCTTGCACATCCTGTCGCTCCATTCACCTATAGCAATGGCTGTCGTAATTGAGTACATCGTCGAAGCGATTCGAAAGATTGCCGTCTTACCTGCCGATTTGGCTGGATAGAATGAATCCATTCTGGATGTATGCAAATTGAGCCATGATCAGGCGAGCTTTATACCGTTTGTATCAGTCGGTTTCTCTGCATTCTACAAGTCGAGTGTTCCGTTGAAACGGCGTAACATAAATGCACGGCATCTAGGGCTAATTTTGTGATTTCCTATGACCAGTATTTATACAACGGGAAGCAACTAGCACTTCTGTTGTTACTAGCATATCAGCTAGTACACAGACCACTTGTTAGGTGATATAAAGGAGAGTCAGAGCAAGCCCTAACTGCTGACTGTAGCGCGAGGCTGCACTAGTGTGACGCGCTAGCTGCTAGCTGAGTGTACAAACAACCAGGGATTAAACCACTGCCTATACATTCATGAGACATGACCTAGGAGACTCTAATAGTCCAGAGATGACTTGGAACGGAGCTAGCAAAGGTCTAGCAGACGGATATCTACGATGGAAGTACAGCTAGGGGACTACGCCTAGAGCTAGGAAGCTCGGCGCGGTAACCGGTGGTACTATCTAATCTCTAGATAAGCGACTAGATGGCGCTAGGCGGAATAACCCTACTAGCGACCGGCTAGGGCTTTGACAAAGACATACCACGACATACGAGATGAGGCAGCACACGGCTAGTGCCCGATCTGGGCAGCTAGGGCGAAGGGGAATAGCAAGCAGGCTATTGGAACGGAGCTAGGGACGATCGTACAGCCTGTACCGATGTTCGGAGGGTGGATCGACGTTCTGACCAACGAGCTATGACCATTTGATGTCGGTTGCAACACTGCGTCGCCTAGATGTAATAGATCGACGCTCTGACAGAGTAGAGATGACCTGGATCACCAGCTACATCGCCAGTTGGTCCGGAAGGGGTACTCGGCATAGACGGAGGGCTGAGGATCCACTGATATACCCACGGTTGAACACTAGCCAGTCAGCGAGGCTGACCTGGCATATACCAAACCAGTCCCAAAACCAAACGGCAGTCGTCTCATTGGCTGACCGTATTTCTTATCATCTAATATTGCTTATTGTATTATTCAGCTCGCTTTCACATGTAACTCACACCTAGTAGTAAAAAAGGGAGCGCAGGACAGACTAGAGTCTAAGAACATTACGCCCCAGACTTTGGACGAAGCTGGTGCTAGTGGACTCAGGCTGCTAGTGGAGGTTGATACCGAACTTCACTTGTAGTAGTCTTTATATTGGAATCAGTAACTGTGGACTCTGGAAACATCGAGTGACTGAGTTGAGGATTTCGTGTTGTTGGTCCTAGACCTCCACATATAAAACAAGGGTGTTCTCTTCGAGACCCAACTGCAGTTTGTGCTAGTGACTTTGCCTTCACCCCGACACGACGGAAGCTCTGTCGTAGTGTGTTGGATCACTTGCTAGGTGGATTGTGTGTTGACTTGAGCGCACTAAGAAGAAGACGGACTAGGTGCCCCCACCTCTAGTTTGGCTATAACTTGTCAGTTACTTCGCCTTCACCCCGATACAGACAGAAGCTCTGTAGTAGTGTGTTGGGTCGCTAGCTGGACGCTTGTAGTGAGCTAGTGCCGATAAAAGCGGAAAGGTTCCTATTCTTGGTTAAGGAATAGGTCGGCGGTCAAGGAGAGTCTTGCCGTTTGAGGATTGAAGTCCATTTGTTGTTAGCCTCAGTAGTCTTTGGGGCTGCCCTTAGCGAGGATTTTCACAAACCTACATACTCTGCCCTGGTGTTCTCGACCCTAGCGGTCCAGCCATCTCGTATCCACCCCATATAAACACACCCCCAGACCATCCCTAGGTTCCTAGCAGTGTTGTTGTTGGCGGTTGCATATTGCCAGTACGTTGTAGAGTGTGTTGTTGGAAGCCTATAAATCAAAACTTGTGTTTGTTCAAACCTGCTGGTCGCATACTACGGCCCAGACCCGAACTCACAAAGAGAAGCACTTAGATCTTTGGAGGTAGATTGGTTGTGGTTGGTTGTTTTGGGTGTTTGTTCGCAATACCTATCAATTAGCTATTCCTAGTCATATAAGAAGTGCACCGTTTCATCTGGAGCCCAGTTGGAAGACGCGAACAATGAGATCGGGCCGGTCGTTTGCCGTCTGGCCAGGTTTTAATTTGCTTGTGATTTCTGGCCACCGAGGGTTGGTAGTGAACGTGATAAAAAGTGTTACGGGCCCGAACACTTTGCGTAGTGCAAGACAGTCCGAGATATTTGCGGCTGACCAGGCAGGTGAGTGGACAAATGTGGATGGCAGCCGTACATCATCAACAGGTTCCTCATCTCCGGTTCCAACAAATTCTTCTTCATCGTCATCGGAATGCTGATTGTTGCGGATGTAAGTAAGACGGGCTTCTTCTACAGCACTCCAGGCATCAACCAACCATTCACCTGGAAGACCTTAGAATTAATATAATATGGCAGGAATGAATTTACCTGTCAAGCGGGAGAATGTTGACATCTGCTCTGCATTCATAAAGAATCGGGTCCGGTACCATCTCGCTTGGCTGAACTTCTTGTTTTCCCGTGTCAGACGCGACGGTGACCAACCAAGCGTGCCTTCAGGCAAAAGCAAGAGATAGTGCAATGGTTCTACAAATGGGGAGAGTAGATCGTGGTAGATTGGTTTATCATTCCCCTTCCGCTGAATCACCAGTTTTCGACGCGATGGCGGGGAGGCTGGTGCGAGGGAAATAATGGCAGCGATTTCCCGGGTGTTTGTGTCTGACTGTTCGATGTGTAATGCTATGTCATGGTCTGTATTGGATGCCTTGAGATGCTGGAGTTTCTTGATGAAGGGATTGACCCGATTGAGGCCTGCTAGGGTAGCGTCAATCCAAGGCCTAGGAATCTCAAACTTTTCGCCCTGTTCAAAGAAAGCGGAAGGATCATGAATGAACCAGCGGATTGCATGTTGACCTTCGCGTGCGGACAGTATTCGATGATAGGTTCGCCCGCCATTTAACGTCACAGCCGAGATTCCAGGCCCGAATTTCATGAAGTCCCCATCATGAACGGCAATAGCAGTCAACGTGAACAGGTTGTTCAATTTCCGCGACAGATTAGCTGTTTTTCTATCGTTGATGAAGATGCTCCATTCGTCGGGATACGTGGGAAGTGGGGGTAGCAAGTGATTGCCATTTGGACCGCAAACAAAGCATTTTTCATGCAGTCTTTCGTTGGTTAACCCCTGTAATCTTCGGGTAAGTAATAATATTTTTCTGATGGCTATAAGTACTCACCTCAGTGCCGCAATGCTTGCATTGTCAGTTCCAATGGAGACCGAGCAATTGGGGTACTTCCGAGGAGTTCAGCACAGCGACTCTATTCCACCAGGGCTCTGCTGTTGGATTGGCTTGGACCGCGTGACTTCGGTGGGCCTGGGCATCGTTTTGGCGGATTTGGGACCGTTCCGGCTCATCCAGATCCCTTCGAGCGTCTCTCCGAGCAGTAGTATCACGATTACGAATGGATTGTTGTCGATTGTCATCCAGCAAACCCCGAGCAACTTTTCTCGCACTACTGTTCTTCTTGCGTCGAAGTTCTCGCATATTTTCATCTTCACTCGCGCGACGAAGCCGTTGCAGCATGCGTCGACGCTGATGTTCATTCTCGGCATCAAATCTGACGGCATCATTATTAGTACAGTCGTCGATCAGCACAGAATAACAAACACACTGAATGGAGCCGTCTTCAGCCTGCATAGAGGATATCGAGTAAGGGCAAAGACGCGACAATGGAGGAGGAAGCAGAGCTAAAGAGGGTGACGCAATCCACAGCTAAAGCACGGCCTTGAGGCATGCAGAATAAACGCCGCATAGCATTAAGTCCGCTCAGAGCTTATGGCAGTACGCTGGACAGAAGTGGCATAGACCTGAGCTTATTGAACAGGGACTATGATTGGCGTGGCACTCCGGAGTAGCGGTCCGCAAGAACAGAACAGCTGATCAATCTTAGCGCCTACAAAAAGCACCCCATTTTAATTTGCAAAAAGGCAAAGGTATTTCGGAACTTGGTAAAAAGCTGTTCGAATGTATGGTAAAGGATGTGAATGGAGCAGATTGAATTAAGAAAGCAGAAGCAGGCCGGGAGTATAGTTTTTTAAGATGGAAATCCCAGGGCGACGGAACAGAAGGACCAAAATCCAAATGAAATGAGGTAACCCGGGCCGGCCATGCGCGCTAATGCACGCGCTAATCAGGCGCTACTGAAGGACCAAATTGACAAAAGAGGTCAAATGAAGTGAGGTCGGGCCGGCGATGCGCACGGATCCAATGTTTGATCCTAGTGATCGGAAAGTACGGAGAAAAAAACGACAAAAGAGGTCAAATGAAGTGAGGTAACCCAGACCGGCCGTGCGCGCTAAAAGGACATATGGAGATATGGCTTCGGACAGACAGAGAGGCTTAATTTTATAAAGAGGGTGACAAGCTTGGAAAGGGAACAATTATGATGTAGACAGTCTCCATCCCGTCTTGACAGTGGGTAAAGCATCGGACAGTGTTCCGAGGCCATTTGCACCAATGGGTTGATGGCAGATGATACAGACTGATCAGAAACTCGCAAAAATTTGCGTGACATCGGAGAAACAGTCCAAGCCAACCAACGTCAAGAATTCGGTGAAGTGAAAGCAACCGAACCAGTCGAGTTCCAGTACACTGAAAAAACGTAAATTGCCACCGGTAGCTCTTGTTGGAATGAAATGGGATCAAGAAAATTACAGCTGCGCATACGATGTGTTATTCATTGGCCTCTATCACATATGGCACGATCATGGTCCTCTGTGGTCAAACCGATTCGCCTCGATTACGGAGTACACTGACCAGTTGGGAAAAGGATTCGAGGCCTATTCCATGAAAACACGATCATTGGAAGCTGTCCGAAACCAAGTGAGACGCAGCCTTGCTCAAGCTAATCCTACTGGATTCCCCACCGGTCCCGTATTCACTTATCTTTACATCTTGACCGACACCATGTTTGGACAGAGATTTTGGGGTAAGTGCTTGACGTGTGGGTTGGTCAGTGGCGAACTGGAAGGGTACCCGTGTACCTGCGCCGTGTACCAGGACGCCGGTCTAAAAACTAGGTATAAAGAGGAATACGAGTTGTCGCATTGGTTAAACACTTTGAAAATTTCTAGAGCTGGCGGCTGCTGCAATGCATGTCAAGGCAGCCAAGCGAGGATCGAGATTCCTTTGACCGCACCCGCCCGTCCTGCATTTCGCCCTTCACGATCCGCTAATGAGACTGGATACCGCGTTCAATATAACGGTAGGGGGAACTGCAGTGCGGTATGCCCTCAGATCCGTAATATATTTTGGAAATCAACATTTTACATCGAGGATCGTCAAGCCAAACGGAGATATATGGTTCCATGACGGTATTGAAACCGGACTCACAACGCTTTCAGAGGGTAATGTCCATTCACAGGGGCCGTGGTTCTTGAACACGACTAACCGGAACGGCAATACACAGACTGCTTGTGGTGCCATATATGCGGTGATGGAGGGATCTCATTCTTAATATACTACCCGTTTGTTGCGGCAAAACAGTATCGGAATTTTATTGCGCCCGCGCCTCCGCATGGTGAGAACTTAATCGTGTATTTACTGTGTCACATGAAAGTTAGCCAAAAACAGAAGAACATACCGACCAGCAATTCAAATGGTTTCCGTGTGCTGATCGTCAGAGCAGCTGAAGCAAAACAAAGGTTTGGACATTGATCGAACAATGCTCGTGATACCAATGATCGTTAACATCGCTTTAGCAACTGGGACATGCCCAACGGGAGGTATAAGTAGGGTCGCAGTGAGACGCGGAAGTCGCTCATGGCGTCAGATGATGTACAAGCTCGCCGAAACTGCGCAAATGTTCAGCAATCGCACGGTGGCAGTCTCCTCCCAGATACATCGGTTTCAGCTACCACACAAACCGTCGCAGTTGATCGGATCGAGCCAGGGGACAGAATATGGTGTCCGGTCGATGTCGACCTCGTGGATTCCCCCCAGCCGGCCGAAGTTGATTTCTGGGATTACTTTTCCGCCCCACCCGCCAGCCCTCCAAGAACCGCATCCGGCCGATCGAAAGGTATGACTACGTTCAACTCGACACACACAGGCTGACGAATGGTGTCTTAGTCGATCCTAAAATGTTCGAGTGCGGCATTTGTTGGGGCACGTTATTAAACCCCGTTACGTGAGTTCTGGTCGACCTGCAAAAATGTTAATGACACTAAACAGACCGCTGTGCATGCATACCTTCTGCCATGGGTGCTTGTTTACGTGGATTGAGCGAGGAGTGCCATCCTGCCCTATATGCAGGGAAACGTATAGCTGAAACGCCACTACGGGATAACACATTCGAACTCCGCTTGTACGATGCCATTGCTGACGGCGAGGTGCCAAAGCCGTCTGCCGAGACGACCAGTTTGCCTCCTTACACCTGGCCCAACATCGTTTTCGACACTGTTACATAAACGTGTTCGTGTGTGGGATCACTTCGGGGACGACGCGTTGCTGGACGTCATAGGCACGACATTCAAATTGAAGTTGTATTATGTATCCGGCGTGTACCTGTCGAATTGTAGCGTATTCTATAAGACGTGGGATGAAACGCTGTGGAAGGCATACCACGGGTATCTTATGATGGCTGCCAGATCAAGCCTATCATCAATTGTTCGGCATCATCCGAAGTGTTGCGTACGCGTCGTGAGCACAGCCACCACTCGAATTTCGAGATACTCTTGCATTCGGTGTACTACTCGCTGGATTGTGTTGATTCAACCGATGCAGCGTTGGAAGTGACCAAGCCGTAACAAGGGTATACGGAGTCGCACTCGTTGTCTTCGACCAATGTTGGAGATTGAAGCTCCGATCAGGTGCGGTCGTACATTCGAGCAACTTGACATTCGGTTTCGATAGAATATTACAGACGGGGCTCACCAACCAAATATATGGTTGCACTGGGTTATTTGAAGTGGAAGTGCCGCAAATTTCATTGTTGTGGTTTGACGACATTAAACTGATCCGAACATCTGATGGCTAGTGAGTGCGTGACCAATTGCTTTCGAAACAAGTATCTGAGAGTATGTTCGCAACGAAGGAATACTGTATATCGAATATAATGTATTTTGAGCCGGAAACTGTGCATTATTGCCGGCATCGTGGTGCGACCTCGTACCGTTGCTGAGGTTCAATCTACAATCCAGAGCATCAGTAAATTCGAAGAACTCGAAACACTGATACGACAAATCGTTACAAATGGGTCCCACTGTCCGAAGGGGTGGTTATTTGAAGTGGAATTATCGCAAATTTCATTCGGATAGTTTCACGACAATGTACTGATGCGAAAATCTGACGGCTACCGAATGCGGGTACCAATTACTCTCAAAACAAGGAACTTTCAAATTGGTCACAACGACTATCATGAGTTGAAGGTCTCCAGGATATCAAATATAATGCACTATGGGGTATTATAGACTGGACGTTGTTACAGGCATCGTGGTGCGACCACGCGATTGTGTTGGGCGACGGATGTCTTAGCCGCCGCCGCCAGGCTGCGTCCCATGAACCCCTCTATGTGCACATGCTCCTGCGCTGTCGCTATTAATTGTTACAAATGGGTCCCACTGTCCGAAGGAGTGGATATTTGAAGTGGAATTATCGCAAATTTCATTCGTATAGTTTCACGACAATGTACTGATCCGATCATCAGACGGCTAACGAATGCGGTTACCAATTCCTCTCAAAACAAGGAACTTTCAATTGGGCGCAACGAATATCATGAGTTGAAGGTCTCCAGTATATCAAATATAATGCACTATGGGGTATTACAGACTGGACGTTGTTACAGGCATCGTGGTGCGACCACGCGATCGCGTTGGGCGACGGAGGCCTTAGCCGCCGCCGCCAGGCTGCGTCCCATGAACCCCTCTATGTGCACATGCTCCTGCGCTGTCGCTATTTCATACTGGACGCGGATAAATGTGAATACCCTATTCAAAGTACTGTCGATGTCACGGACCCCCCCCCCCCCCCCCCTGAAGCTGAAGCTTGGCTTTCGTCGACATATCCCAACTCGTTCCCCGTTGCAAATGTAAAACACAATATTTTTGTCGTGTCAGCGTAGTCGTAACGATGGGAAGACATCTTGTCGCTTTCAGACAGGTTAAATAAAATTGTCAGACGCACACCAGCACGATTGCTCTGCGGCCTCAAATGTCCGTCATTCTTCTGCACGACATGGATTACGAGGGCATCGTCGAAATGCGTGAAAACATCGAAAAGCATATACCGGTGAGTAGGCAGCCACAAATTGCAGAGTTTTAATAATGGTTCGTGGCAGGAATGGCCGCGCCTTCAAATGGGTTTGCTGTACCCAGACGGAAACAGACTGCATCACCGATACTGGGTGAAAGTGCCTGTTATCCACGGCCTGAAGCGGGCACGGAAATTCACTGAACTGGAAGCTGACATGTGGATTGACGGAGGGAGAGGAAGCTTCGAGGGAACGAACGACGCGTCTCTGACTAGCATCCGCATTGATCGGTTCCCTTTCGACGAGCCCCGCGACCTCAAACACTCTTACACCATAGCTGTTGCGTCGCAGGAGCCACATGGAATGTTTGTGTACCCTCAGAACCGCCTCATCCGGGACCTCGTGCCTGATCTGTTGGAACCGTGGCGCAGAAACGTTCTCGTGTTCAAACACGGATCTACAGCGTCCAAAGCGATCGTAAACATCACGGATGAAGATGTCGCTTTAGTTGAGGCCATCTTGAAACGGTAAGACACCTACGAACCGATGCGAACTCCATCTGACGGTTTCCAAGCGTTCTGAGAGACGGTTTAATCGGTAAAAGTGCCAAGGAAGCCCACATGACAGATAGAAGGGGCTATGATGTGTAATTACATCGCATTTATACTGCTCGATCCCTCACAAAATATATGTTTCTATCTGTTATGATGCAGACCAGAGCTGCCCACAAACTACGTTCAGAAAACTATCGGGACATATTCTTTGCCACCGCCGACTTGTGCCGGAGGACCCTATTGTACCTCCCCCTGATCCCATTGCTTAAATATGGACAGGCGTCCAAATTTACCAGGGGCGAGGTCATGAGCTTGGCACGCGCGCATATCGAATTCTACACCGCTCCATTCTTCCCTACTTCACAACTCGTTACTCTGTTCTTCCACGAGCTGGAGGACCGCCGGGCTTGGATTGTCGGCTCGGTTGCACTCGCAGCCCTCTCCTTCACCTGTGATCTGGTCGTACCCAACAATCTCAATGTGATCACGTCGGCGTTGACAGAGGACACATGGATCACTTTCTTCCGTGATCACTTCGGTTACAAGCTCCGCTCTGTCCAGTGCGGTACTTTTTATGTGAAGCTCGCAAGGTCAAGGCTAATTTTCACACACGACGACATTGAGGTAAGTTGTTTGCCGTTCACCCGGATGTGTTGCTCATCCCCACGGCCTAGCACAAGACAATCACAGTCACGGTCTCCCACCACGTGGAAATATTCGAATTATTCCTTCGTGCTCGCAGTACGCTGATGGCGAATGCAATTTCGGCCCAGGAATTGATATGTACTTACGTGGATTTGACATCCAATTTCCAAGGAGTGTCCAGATACACTCCCGCTTTCACACGGCCGTTGGACATCTCCTTCTTGGAGCGCACGTCTCCTTTCCCTCATGAAATTACATTGCTAGATAGCACAGAAACTCTCGGACGACCCTGCGGGCTGGCGTGTCCCGGGCAGACTCGCATCTCTACCGATATCGCAGGAATCGGCCATTGGCCGTGGGGAGGAATCGACAATTTTGAGGAGGAGAGGGATGCTAATTTGATCGCGATGAAAAAAAGCGACATCACTTACAAGTCAGGGGTAATTTGTCGAAACGCGCACTGTCCTTACCGCTCGTATTAGATAGGTGCCGAGGGAGACCAATACCTATATATATTATGTTGTGGAACAGCGAAATAAATGCGGTGTGTGGGCGACGGGACTTGGGGTGTCGAGTATACGTCGCCCTCGTATGAATATGAATCACATGTATACATTACTGATCGACCTGAGACTTAAACAGGGATGACCCCTGTTGCTGCGTAATTTATGTTTAAAGGCCGATCCGTTATGTAGGCTGTCGCATACGCGACCTTGCCTCGAATTCCCATGACAAAGTACGTTCACTCGCGCTCTGAAGTTACGCCAGTCTTAACTTCTGCTGTTCAAGCCAAATTGAACGCTCGTCCAGTCGTATTTTTACTGTAACCTCATCGACTGTACCTCGAGCATCCACGACAAAGTACGTCCAATCGGGCTTGGATCTATACTGGCTCTGAAATCAGATATTTCTAGCTGGATCCAATGCACGCCCAGTCCTGTTCTGACTACGATCCTGTTGTGGTTGTGCGGATCTTACTTCCAATGGAACGGCGATGATCTAGAGCTGGACGACCGCCACATGCCCCTCATCGCAAACAACGAGGGATGTACCTTCTTGGACACCAGGAACCGCGTCCAGCTCGTCTGCTACGAATGGCACGCGTTGGTAACGAACTGCGGAGGCTTTTGGTCAAGCTACATGGTCAGGCCCTTCGAATCCACATCACGATTCCGCGAATGGACTCGCCATATGACGGCTTTGCCTTCTCATATCGCGATTGCGTTGCCGTCTGTTCGCGTCCCCACATCTGTGTGTAGCGATCCCGTGTCCGTAGAGGACATAATCAGCCTTCTGTGCGCCCAGGCCGCTAATTGTGCTACACTGATCGTCGCTGCACCGGACAGTCCTTGGATGCCTGCGCTCGCTGAGGGCATTCGGAATATTGTGTTCCCTGCTGTCGAGCGCCTGGCATTAGTCGTATGCGACAACCGTAACAGGAGACTAGGACGGCGTCGACCTGGAACCGTGGTGAATCAGCCCGCGTTCGGAGCGTTTTCCTCTGCCCGATTCTGCCCTTATATGTTGCGGCTGGAAGGATTTGGATTCTTTTGGACCTACACACCGAATCTGATCAATCTGTCCACCCTGATGTTGCAATTCTTGAGACCCGAGGCCGGTCTGACGGTCCACGAGCTGCTCCTCGTGTTCGAAAATGCTACTGCCCTGGAACGTTTGTCCATTCACATGGTACACGTGGCCGGTATGTACATTATATATATACTCACTGATATTTACGATTGAACAGGTTCGTATATGCTGAATAACGCCATTGCCATGAGATCGCTGACGTTTTTGGAATGTGGGGACGGAACACTCGGTCTTTTGATGGCTAACTTACGTGTGCCGGCCCTGCTCGAACTGCACCTTTCGTTGGGCCAGGGCGACATGCAGATCGCGCTTCAATGCGGAGCTCTGTTTGAAACGGCCGTCAACCTGCGCATTAGCTGCAACGATGAGACGGAAGACAGCATCAGGGCATTATACGCCATCACGCCAGCGGTGACCACGCTTGATATCGTCTATACGCCGCTCCGATTCCATTGTAGTTTGTACTACGAGGACTCGCTCCCGCAACTGCACACTCTTGTGCGGCACGACATCTGGTTCGAGATGCTGTTTAACTTGAGTACACGGCGAAGAGGATTGCGTCGCTTGGTGCTGTACCGCCCCGTAGAGCCCGTTATGTGGACGGGCGGAATGACCGCAGAAGAGAAGACTGAGCTTTTGAGGATGGTAAACAGTGTCGAGTACATAGACGAACTGCATAAACAGTGGTACATGTAATCAATATTGAGCACCTCCTAAATATTGTATGCTATCGCCTGCAAATCGCCTGTCAAAAAGACTCCCACCTGAATCAAATAACTAGGTTCCGATATAGGTCTTAGAATTGATCGGAAGAAAATAGCACGCCGAAAGCGTACCTCCGGAATGAAATAAGAATTGTTAGTTACCAGTGATCGCATCTGCGTTGAGGCAGATCCGGCGTGTGAGACTGGACCCTGTCACGTTCAAGTGTAATTTCAAAATACCCCTGGCGATACTGGAAGACCTATATGAGGTGCAACCTTTTAAAGCCAACATTGTGAACTTGAATACTCGGTGAGAAAGATACATATATGTATTGCCGAGCTAACCCGATGTACCATAGCGTTGGAAACCCATCCTTCAGACTATAATTGTCCGCTGCGACTAAGCAGTCCCCTACTGATAGACGGCGAACGGCTATAACGAATAAAAGCGACTTGATGTAAGTTCCTGTGCTAAATCTGAGGCCTACATTAAACAATGAGTTCAGGCCGTTATCGGACACTCCAGCTGAACTTGTCACAGAGATCATGTTGTGCGCCTGCGGGGACTACTTCGACGCCGATAATCTCTTTGCGAATGACGCCGTACATAAATCACTGTTTATTCGACACCGCAGTGTATTCAGACAGGTCTCAATGTCGTGGTGCCAATTTATCGATCACACCGCTGCTTTCTGGACATCGCACGAGTTTACACCAACTCAAGGACGCGCAGCATTCCGCTTTATGTCTGGGAAATTGTCTGGCACAGCGTTGCACATTTGCCTGGTTCTACGTGATCCAACTGCGTACGAACCCTGTACGCGGGATGATGAAGTCGGCTTGCACGCAGTGATCGAGTTGTTGCGTTCCAAATCGGAGCAATGTGCAACACTTGGAATTTATTTCAAAGGCCGCGCGGTGTTCGCGGTAGTCGCAGACAAACTAGCCTCGTCCAGTTTTTCTCACCTGACGCAACTGGCATTAATCAATATCGAACCTCTATGGACTACGGATCGCCCCGAGAAATTGCAGCCGACACCGGAATTTCTCAAACTCGGTAAGCCTGCGATGCGGCATCTGCGGCTCGTCGGGTTCAGTTTGTCGTTGCGAAACAACGGCAGCTTTCGACATATCGCCGTTCTCGTACTAGGCGACTTGGATAGATCAACAGCTCCAACCATGGACGAGCTTTATCTAGTTTTGCTGGAGGCCACTGTGCTGGAGGCCCTGTCGGTTGGAAAATTGGATAGAACGGGTAAGGCTTTGAACGGAAGGCTGGAATATGACTGACATTCAACAGATCCGTTGTCTGATCGAGAGCCGTTGCATTTAAACCGGTTGAACAAAATCCATTTTTACGCCGGGGGGGACAAAGTGTTCGAACAGCTCCTGCGACTGATGCGCGCGCCGAGTTTGAACAGGCTAGACGTCAGAGTCATGGACGAGAAGGACTGCTGCTCTCTGCTCAGATGTGCAGAGCTTGTGCGACTGGTCAAAACTCTGCGCGTCTACGGCGTGTGGAGAGCCGACGTAGATTTCGTAGCCTTGTCCACGATTATGCCTGCGGTCACGGTGCTCGACGTCACTACAGCGGACAGAGTGTTAGCCCGATGTGCCGAGATGGCAGCATTCGCTTGGACTACCATCGAATCGTTGTGATTACGGAACCCAAAGTTCAATTCACTCAAAAGTATACTTTCCTTCGTCACTGTCGCCAACTTACACATTCACTACCCTTATCCTGCGAGACTGCTCAGTTACAATGGAAACCAATGGGTATCGACCAAAGTCGATCATATGGTGATTGTGGTGGAAGGAGAAGAAGCCTGGTATACGACAGCGCATTAACAGTATGTCGTCGGAATGCGCTGATGTGGCTCTCTTGTAATATAATTTTTGAGAGGGTCCCCTACTTCTAAATCAATGTTGCTTATTTCTACAAATGTTTATAGTTTCTACCGAAATGACCCCGACTTCTTTCTTTTTCAGTTATCGCGATTTTGAATCACTTCAAAAAAATCTAGGGGTTACCATCACCTGAAACTTTGGGCGCAATCTTACATTGTGTAATATATGCAGTGTTCTGAAAAATGACGAGCGATCAATCATCGGATAATTCCGAAGTGACGCATACGTGTCATGTGCACAGCCACAGCGTGATCTGTATCTGGATTTGAAGCCGGACGATAGATGCAAGCTGGTCAGCTGTCCATGCCCGTCAATGTGCAGTTTAAACTTTAATTTTCGATGTACACGGCCATGTAGAGTGGTTGTAATGGTCATCAATGTACTGTTAATTTTCGTAAGGGCGAATAGCCGTGTATTTGTGTTGCGATACAAAGTAACTACTGCGACGAATTCGACTATATACGTTCTGACGAGTACTTTTGAGCCGTAAACAGATCTAGCTTGAGCGTCGGTGCTATGCAATACTAAATCAGCATCCAGGAGGCTGGATACAAGTACAAAAGATGTATACGTACATTCAAATCCTGTCACCGCAAACACGGAGCACCAACGCAATGTCTCTGGGTTGACTGGGCAATACTATGGTTATTAAATAGGTGACACGGATGTATGGCACAAACATAGTTTCACGGTGCGCGTGTTGAGCCACTCGCATAGCGTCTTGGAACATAGAAACCAGATACTGAACGACCTGTTGTTTGCTTTGAATTCTGTGAATCAAAAAAAGAACGCACGTCTTCGGCAGCCTCTTGAAGCGCCAAAAGCGCTGATGACTAAAATCGCACGTCCGGCTGGAGGCAGATAACGTCAGATCAGTCGCGGTGTTACAAGCATAAAGACACGCCTGATAGTCCGTGGCGATCTCTTTCGCTAGACACTGAAAAGATGTCTTCGGCACGAGCAAAGAAATATTCTTTGGTATTTGCGAATTTCGCACACGGCCACTGTGCCGGCGGGGCGGCGGCGCGTTTTTGGTTGTGGTGGCTGCCGAAGGGGGGTCATACAGGGAAGATGGACGACGGGGGCCTTTCCTGGCAGTGACAACGAGTAAATATTCACCGATGCGGAATATGAGCTGCACTTGCCACCGGTGGATTTGCGGAAGGTTTGCTTTGGACGGTCGATGAGTGGCGAAAAGGTGTCAAAGCAAGGAATACGGACCTTGTTTCTGGCCATGTTGTGAAGGTATGCGGGCGACTGTTGTGGTGGAAGGTGAAGAGATGTCGTGCGACTGCACCGCCAACATCATATTGAAAACCCAAAAAAAAAGCGAGCGCTGTTTTACGTCGTGATGAACCTTGTCGGCCAGAATATGATCCCATCAATAACTTTATTATTAAGCTGGCCGAAATGCCGACAGCGAATATAGGCGGCTAACTCACAATGTCGGAAAGTTTGGGTTTAAAACCTATATCACATCGATTCAGCATGCTATAATACATGGCAATCGGCCCAATCGAGTGCAGATCTTTCCCGGATATCTTGATACAATTCGTAGTAATCAACATACAATACACAATTTTTATTCTACGGGTTGAATGCGATCGACGCAAGAAGTAAAACACGCTAAATAATATATTTGACAATCGATGTATGGCCCCGCAGTGCGATCCAATGGAAAAACTCGTTCTCCATCCCCTGTTCCCCCCCCCACCGACAAATAATCGACCCACTCCATGTGCCGCTTTTTGCAAGAGCATACGGTGCGAGGCCTACGTGCGAAGCGCGTCTCGTCTTGCACCAAGTGTTCTGCTGTCGGGTTAGTCAAATAAAAATAATGACGCTAGACTGTACTCGCCCGTCAACTTCCGTTCGGGTGTAGTGTAAATGGCCTTCCAGTCGTGTCTGTACAGCTGCTGACACGGCCTGTACCCGCACAAGCACTGACCGAAATCTAGACTTTCCCCGAGTTTGATTTCGCGCCGCGAGAGTAATGTTGAGTGGTCGATGAGACCCTGTTCGTAGGCAACGACATCGGCGACGAGGTCGCGTGTGACGAGGTAGTTGACGCCTGGCCCGTCGCTGGGATAAGGGTCGGGGCTGGGACGCTGAGTCGAGCCGAAGTGCGAATAAATTATAGAGTATATATGCTTACATTACGACGACGGCGAGCGGGTTAACGTGGGCCGTTCTAACGACGTTCTGGAGCCTTCGGTTTCTGCGTACAGCCGGCATCTGTACCCGATTCAGTGCTGCGAAATGAGACGCGGAAACGACTTACACTTTAGGTCGTGGTGGTCGAGTTTTGAGCGACAAGAGGTTTAGCGCCCGTCATTCCGAAATATTATAGTGGCCGTTTTCGGAATCGGAAGGTGGACGAATACAAGCCTGCAACTTTCTCTGAGCAGCTAGTATAGAGCGCTTTGACCGCCGGATTCGGTTGACATGTTCGGAAATCACCGTTGATGAACTGATGGCGAACAATGATATCACACGTCCAATCAAAAACTTGCAATTCGGCATATCTGTTGTCGGTTATGAAAGAAATTTTATTTCCTGAACTAAAACTTATAGAACATACGACAAAAGGTGAAAGTATAAAAGATGTAAAGTACAAGTTATGCCGTGCACCAGCATCGGCCTCCCCCCAAGTACTCGTTCTTTTCATCAATCAGGAACCAGATTTTCGATATGGCGAAACGTTTATCAGTGCGTTTGAATAGTGTAATGAAAATAGTGGCTGTATTCGTTAGGTTTTTGAAGTCTTTTTAGCAGGCTAATCTAATGAAATTAGTGATTATATAATGCATAAAGATGGGGCCGGTTCGAGTCCGTTGGGTCAATCCTTTTGTTATTTGTTTCAAAACACATATGTAGCTTAGTTTCATCCTAACACTACAGTGTGTTTGATTCAGAGATTTATCCCTCATTTATTCTTGGTTGTAATATAAAACATTGGTATGTTGAACATGTTTATTTGCTACTCGAGGCAGTCGCACTCGAGCTATTGGTATATTTTCTGGTTCAGGCCGGTCTCAACAACATCCGTCTCTCATCCATTTCGACAACAACGGCGCAATCGGGGCACATGAGAAAAGGGCGTAGCCCAAACATCGAGATCAATCTTTGTGTCCGGCGCACATACGCAGTCACTGCATTCAGACCCCCCCATAGGCACACATGTGCCTATGTTCGCAGATCTCTGCCGAGATGTGCCTATCCAGGTCTACGTTGGTCTATGTTGGTCTAGCGTGTCTGCCCACGCGAGGCCTGCCCACGTTGACCGATCCGAGCTAATGGTGGTGTGCCGATCGTGGCCGACCCTGGCCGAGGTAGGTCTGCCTATTCCGGCCGGAACACGTAGACCAACCTCGGCAGATGGATCGGCAAAGGTCGGCGTGGTCTGCCTACACATATGCCTACTAGGATCCGGCAGACCTGTGCCTACGGGGGGGGTCTGAATGCAGTGAGGGCGTGAGACCGCCAAATATAGCCGAAACGTGGGCGGTGATCGATGCCGTGTCCGTGTACCATCTTACTGCCCGCGCTCATCATCAACTCTGCCTCAGGGCTACAAAGTGTGTGTAGCGAAACCATTGACTGATACGACACTCTCTGAACTAGTCATCAGATACCATGACGGCCACTCTCGACGTTGCTGACCCAAAGCCCGCATTTCCGGAAGATATCGAACGAGCCATAAACGACGCGCTCCTGAACGATGCCAGAGATATGTGTGGCACCATGTCTCTCGTGGCGTCCCGGTTCTACGCATGGTGTGTCACAAAAGCATTTTTGTCCGACACTAGTAATGATCCTGGGAAGCAGGACGAAACCCTTCACTTTCCGAACTGTCATCGTCCGCAGGCACAAGAACTGGACGAAGCGAATCAGCGATCTTTTGCTCCAGAACGCCAGCTTCATTCGCATCCTGGCGATTGACCTGCCCCACGCGCAAGCTCGTGTCTCGGACCAGGAGTTGTCACACATACGGGCATTCCTCGAAGCTTCGGACGGAGTCAGATCGCTCGCCGTGAGTTGGACCATCTGGGCGCATCTCCATCGCGCATGTGGCTCCCTCCCCCTCGAGCGTCTCTATCTCATATGGGACCGCACCCACCCCACCTCCCCGCCGTCGTTGAAACACATGCAACATCCCACGGCACTCAAAGACCTCACTGTCTACGCTCCCCCGGACCTGCGCGACGCGACGCCCTTCCGCCCGTGGGGCGAGCTGTACCTTCCCGACACCGCGGGCTGTGTGAACCTCGAGTGCGTGACGTACGCCGCTGATCGGACGCCTATCCCGACAGTCGGGTCGCTGTGCGAGGACATCCCTAACTTGAAGGCGGCGATGTTCGTCCTTGTGGATATTCCGGAGGATATCGCGAGTGCGGAGGATGAGATGGTCACCGAGGACAAGGAGGTTTATCCGACCTTCTCCACGGCTTATCTGCGCTTTTCGAGTCAGGTACTCAGCGAGTGGTTGGCGAGGATGGA
This sequence comes from Mycena olivaceomarginata, assembly GCA_029378375.1. Taxonomy (NCBI): domain Eukaryota; kingdom Fungi; phylum Basidiomycota; class Agaricomycetes; order Agaricales; family Mycenaceae; genus Mycena; species Mycena olivaceomarginata. Next base: position 27,083 of record JARKIC010000905.1, on the reverse strand, counting down.
AGGACGGCGCAGCGTATTGGACCATCCACCGCCTCGTGCTGTGGACAGCGCCGAGAACGAGAATGAATGAATTAAAGGTTGACACCTTCGCCCTCGTAACTCGAACCAGATTATTTATTGTTGAAGATATTGTGAGAAGAATCGATGAAAATTGGAATGTTTAGTAGAAGGATCCAGACGTCCATCTTCAACGCGGCAAATCGAACCTGGGGATATTTTTTCCCCTCAGATGTTGTCTTGCTGTGTTCATGAATGAACCGCTCTAGTTTTTTTATCGGCTCTAGGAACTCTTCTCGTCCATTAACTTTCCTCCCCTGCTACGTCCTATTTGACGCCATTCTCTCAGCGGTTCAAAACACGCATGCTTCATGAACCGACTCCCAAGGGATAGCCGGCATTACTGCGGAGAGCACGATTGTCTCCACACGGTTCCCGCCGCACTCGTGGAAATCGAACTATATTCATCGAAACTTGAGATTCAAATGGATACTCACGTGGCGGTGATACGATATACAGCACGCCCGATTTCTTTGTTCGTCCATCTACTGAAGAGTTGATCCAGAATCGATGTCGTCACCTGCGGGAGTGGAGTGCGTCGGTAAAGATTCGGTTGAGCCTGAACTCTCAAATTTCGGGGAGAGTTTCACCGCGTGTGAGTGGACCGTACAATTTGAACCGCGAATGTCAAGCGAATGTGGTGGGGAGGAAGCGAGCCGTGCGTCGCAGCGTCACGCGCCACCGTGACGTGACCCTTCTTGCTCCCAACCACCACCATCCTCCAATCCAACTCGACTCTGGAGACTCGTCACAGTGTTGTTCCTATGTGGGAGTTTATTCGCCCATTTGGAACAAATCCACCCGATCTCTTGCTTGAGTACACCACAGAACTAAGACCTTTCGTATTTGCGACTTCTATAATCTATTTCCTCGCCGCGGCTAGCTTTCGAAACCTCGGGATTTTATGTGGACTCCGAAACTCGGAGTTTCGGGGTCCACATACCAACCTACGCCCCTAACACAAAAGAACGAAATGAGCATCGTTCGCAGAAGACCCGTCGCGCTGGGCGCCTCCGCAGCCCCATAAAATGCGCGCGGATTCCCCGTTCGATTCGGGGGCAGGTTATTATACCTCAAGTTGAGAGTTCTTTTTTCTCTCTCTCTCCTCTATATGCCACGGGGCGAGTTACTCTTCCATTCGAATCCGTCCCGTGCTCGCATTCACTTCCACCGCATTAATCGATCTGCAATTCAGATCGTTCCACACGGTACGCGATCATCCATACTTCTGGTCACGGACATTTCTGACTATCGGACGAGGCACACCTATGGAAGGTCAGAGCCCTGACGCCCGGAACGCACCCGCAATCATCGGTCAAGGGCGGTACTCGTTCGATTCGAGACTTTGTCCACGCATTTCCCAGCTTTTCTTTTTGCTTTTTGCTTGGGGACTACCAACCGGCCAGTGTACGTGGGTCGTCTCGATATTTGCCCTACTCATCGTTGATTTTTTCACCCATCTCGCACTTGTTCATCTGGGTAACACGATGCACACAAGAAGATTCCGCGGCTCATAAATACAACCACTGGAGCGTTGCGAGAATGCTGGCTTTGGCAGGTTATCCATGCTTTCACTTTGTACGTCCCGCATCTCCTCGTCCTGAAAGTATGAAATTGATTCGATCTCTGGGCTCCCCGCGAGCAACCAGATACTTATGCCTTGCCGCATACATGCTATCGGTCACCTCAACATCACAGCACCTGCGCCTCCCCGGCACAGTCAAATCTTGGACTGCTGCACATTGATTCCGGCCCACTCGCCTTGCCTTGCCAATATCAGCTATATTGCCCCGGGAATTGTAGAACGAAACTCAGCACCTCGGAGCGGCTGAAACGAATATGAATACTTCACAGAGCAAGGTTGGCTCTAGGACTGTCGGCACATTCGAGCTGTCGGCACATTCGAACCGCTCCACTGCAATCACTGCATTCAGACCCCCCCCGTAGGCACAGGTCTGCCGGATCCTAGTAGGCATATGTGTAGGCAGACCACGCCGACCTTTGCCGATCCATCTGCCGAGGTTGGTCTACGTGTTCCGGCCGGAATAGGCAGACCTACCTCGGCCAGGGTCGGCCACGATCGGCACACCACCATTGGCTCGGATCGGTCAACGTGGGCAGGCCTCGTGTGGGCAGACACGCTAGACCAACATAGACCAACGTAGACCTGGATAGGCACATCTCGGCAGAGATCTGCGAACATAAGCACATGTGTGCCTATGGGGGGGTCTGAATGCAGTGCCTCCTCCAAGACCAGTACCACCATCATGACGCCCATATCTCCCCGCCTTCTCAATTGCTCGGCCGTCGGCGGTGCACGCATGCTGACGTATACGAACAGGATTGGCTGGTGTATCATCGCAACCGGCAGATTACTCGCAAAGTTCAAATGTGAAGGATACCATCATTGTTTCGGAACCCCATCGCCCAAACATTTATGATTGAGGATAAGGCCGCAGGCGGCAGGTGCCGAACCTTTCCAGTTGATCTGATCAAGGCAGTACGGCAGTCCAAATCCGGAATGTGGGAATTGTGCTGGACCACACACGTCACATCCCATAGCCCCCACACAGCCACTCCAAATACAGAACGTGGGAAATGTGCTGGACCACACATTCGATTCTGAAGCCAAACCTAAAGGTTCGGCCATCACTCATCCAGCTTCATTCAAGCGCGGGATTAGCTCAAGTTTAACGTTTCATGATTCGTTGGTAAGAGAACCGGACCGTGCCGAATACGTACAAGGAGCGCTCGTTGGAGGATAAAGGGGCACATCGCGTGCATGGTCTCTTCCATCCCCTTCTCCTGGCTGGTCCCTATTTCTTTCTTTTCATCTTCATTACTTTCTACGACATCTGTTTCGGGCTTACATTATTGCTCTCCTTTTAATTACTTGCCATGCGCATCCCTTTCGCGGTCTTTATCTCGTTTGCCCTCGCTCTCCCCACCTTCGCGGCTCCAGTGGTCCGGGATATTGAGGTACGCATGCGATTTTGAATTTCTTCCGCAGCGATTGTAGTAAACACTACTTTCAGCCACAGGATCTTACAGCACGCACATCAGATGAGACGCCCGAGGCGACCATTATGTTCGCGCCCGACGAATCTGTGCGTCGTCAATTAATCCTGCGAGAGACTGCTCATTTGACATTCCCAGGCTCTCGAAGTGCGGAAAGCCAAAGCCAAGGCACCCGTGAAAGCGAAACCTGTTAAAGCGAAAGCAGCCCCGAAGCCTAAAGGTGAAGATTATCCTTCTTTCGACGTGTAAAAATTCTCATTTAACGCTGTCCCAGCCAAGCCGGCCCCGAAGGCTCCGGCGAAGGTGGGTCCCAAGCCCAAGCCAGGTATATAATAATATCTATATATATATCTTCCTTTGATGTGTTTTGCACTCTAAACTTACATACTCGTACAGCTGCGAAGCCCGTCGCGAAACCTCCGGTCAAAGCCAAAGCGCCCGCCAAACCTGGTATGTATACCGTGCCTGTCTGTGATTGTTCTGATCCTAGATCTTATTATTACTAGTCGCGAAGCCTGCGGTCAAACCAGCGGCGAAACCCCCCGTCAAAGCGCCCGCCAAACCCGGTATGTACTTCCATCATCCTAATTCTGCGACTCACTGGTCCTAATTGCTATTTCTCGTAGCCGCGAAGCCTCCAGCAAAAGCTAAGGCCCCTGCCAAACCTGGTATGTTTTTCTTTATCTTTATCTTTTTACTCGAATGCTGGATCTGACTGTCACTCCTTGCAGCCGCGAAGCCTGCAGTCAAACCTGGTATGTATCTGGTTCGTTCGTCCTTCGTAGTGGACATGATGGAAATCAAAATGGTCCCAGCTGCGAAGCCTCCGGCAAAGGCGCCTGCCAAAGCCGGTACAGTGACATATCTTCTCTCATTATATTTTCAAACTTACCATTTGCACAGCTGCGAAGCCTCCGGTCAAGGCGCCCGCCAAACCCGGTACATACCTCCTCCCAATTATACTCACAAGACTAACTATTTGCACAGCGGCCAAACCTCCTACCAAAGCGAAGGCGCTGGCCAAACCTGGTATGCATTTCCTTCCTTCAGGCTAATTCTGTGAATTTCTGGATCTGGTTGCGACTTCTCTTCTCACAGCTGTGAAACCTCCGGCCAAGGTAACCACCAAACCTGGTATGTACTTGCTTCCATCGTGATGCGAATTCCTTCATCTAATTGCTACTTCTCGCAGCCGCGAAGCCTACGGCCAAGGCGCCAGCCAAACCCGGTACATGCATACCTCAGCCCATTATATTTTGAAAACTCGCAGTTGCACAGTTGCGAAGCCTCCGGCCAAAGCCAAGGCGCCCGCCAAACCAGGTATGCATTTCCTCCACCATCCAAATTCCTCCATTACTTGGTACAAATTGTGGATCTAATTGCTGCTTCTCGCAGCCGCGAAGCCTCCGGGGCGTCCGCCAAACCTGGTACGCATTTGCTTCCATCATCCTAAATTTTTCCTTTACTTGGCCCAAATCTCTGAGTCTGATTCGTACTTTTCGTAGCCACAAAGCCTGTGGCCAAGGCTCCGGCCAAAGGCGCTAAGCCTCCCGTCAAGGCACCCACCAAAGTCTCCAGCGTAGGTATGTCCTCTTCCTTTCCTTTAGGCTGAGTTCTGGGACCTCACGATAACGGGCCACAGCTGCGAAACCGTCCGCATCGAAAGCGGCAAGTTGCGCGCTCAAGTCGTCTACCAAAGCCAAGAAACCCGCCACCAAGGTCCGTGGCCGCGCGGTCGCCTCGACCCAATTCCACGCCACCTGCGGGAACTTCGCTGCATCCATCAAGAGCGCAGTCGCGGCTGGAACCTTCGCTTTGCAGCCCGATAGGATTTTCCCGAATGAATTCACTTGGTCTGGTGAGTTTGCTATGAATCCCACTCTGTCTGTTCAAGTGACAATACTCATTCATATGGGTGCATGTAGGTGGGTTCTATGTCACGCCCGACGAGGAGAAAGCCCAGCTCTTCGGCGCAACGTTCCTCGCAGACAAGTGCGCGAACAAGGGCGGAACCGTGATCATGGGTTCGTCTGAACTTCACACATTATTTTCTTCTTGTCACGTATATTGATCGCGAGCTCGTTTGTTGCAGAATTCACTTTGGACTCGTCCGCTCTAAAGTGCGTTCTATATCGATACCAGAGTATACATCTTTAATCATCATACTCCTCACAGAGTCAACGAGGTGAGATCAAAGGTCGACACGGTGTGTATCCTGCTTTCCCGAGGGGCTTCGTGTCCGGTGTTGGACTCAAGTGTCCACTGCAGTTCCGAGCAGACCAGGCGCGGCTTGGAGGGGCCATCACCCGCTTCCTGAAGAAGCAAGCCCCGTCGACCGCAACTCCCGCTGACCCGCCCACCGACGACGGTATCAGCACAGACGACAATCCCGCCCCTTCGACGCCCAAGATCGCCCTCCCCACACAGGACCAAGTCGAAGCGATGCTGACAGACACGAAGGCGTTCAACGCGCAGAACCGGGCGGCGTTCGCTGCCATGAAGGATATCGATGTCGTCGCCGGTGCCGGATCACTGACGCTGTCGCAGAGGACGACCGTTGCGGACGCAGGAAACGAGGCGGTTGGCATTCCGCCACTTAAGGAGCCGTTCAATCAGGTTGTGTTGGTCACGGACGCGGGTAAGCAGTTCCGCGGCCTCTCGGAGTACTTGCATTTACGAATCTGATGTCCCAATAGCGATGAAGAAGCTCAAGTTCGTCAAGCAGGAGCCCCTCCCTGTGTGTCTAGCGGAGGCGCAGCCGAAATTGGTCGCTTTCCTTAAGAAGAAGGGCGCTGCGGCGGAAGTTAGCTGGGGCTTTGTAAAGATGTTCATGACACGGAGCGACACGGTGAAATAGATCAAATATTCCTAGTTGCAATGCCTGTTGCGGGAGTGTCTTCAGTCGAAAATGGCTTTTAGGGTTTCAGAATTCGTAGCCGCATGCCGCGCGATCTGAAACACTCTGCATTTTACTGTGTATCTTCTCCGCAGGTTGGTGGTTGGTTCCCAGGTAAAAGACGGAGAATAGGTCTGGCAATCAGGTGGTCGGTACGACAATGGTCATGGCCCCTAGGCTGGTTGCATTGTTGCAAGCCCTATTGGAGGAAGAACCTTGGAAGAACCAGTGCTCAATCGTTCGGCGACCGTGTAAAGTTTCCTTCACAAGTAGTCTGCGAGGAGAGAAGGATCAATCCGAGCCAAATCCGAGCCCACAGAGAGCCAGGATTCGGGGATTTTTCAAAACATTGTACCTAAAGTTGAACTCGGCCGAGCACGCAAAGCGTGACCCGGCTCGTGACCCGGAAGTTGCCAGTGCATCACGCTCCTTTTTTCCTGCCACTGACTTGCTCTTACACTTAGTTGCCTTGCTCTCCTCTCAACCCCCCGCCAACATGCAACTCAAAAGTGTGGACGCACAGAGGATGAATCCGATGACCCCGACCCCCTCCGCTACAACATCTGGCTTGCCGACGGAAATCTCGTCATTCAGGCGGAGCGCTCAGCGCACTCAGTTTCGCATCTACAAGGGGGTACTTTGCGCATGCTTGGACATTCCGAAGGATACAGTGGAAGTGTGGGAGACAATAAGGATGTGGAGGGATGCCCACTGCTCTGTGTCTTTGACTCCTCGGTTGATATGGCATACCTTTTGCAAGCTACACCACCAATTGAGATTAATATACTGAACTATCTCATTCAAATCGACAGGCGTGACCGGATTTACCTATTCGACATTTCAACAATGACCAAATTTTTGCGTGACACCCCCCAAAATTTCGACAATCCCATGAAAAATTTGTTTGACTTTTTTTGCGCTCCTGGGGGGGGGGGGGGGGGCGGGAGAATACTCTTGATGGCTTGGAGGTTCAACAAATACCTTCGTGACACATGACATCGACCAATATTCGACATCAACAGAGGGGTCCGTGACGCGTTGATAGGGCAGGCCAAAACCACGTATGAAAACACCTGTTTTTATTTCATCCTAAACCTATTAGTGGGCACACGTGAGGCATTAGATCATGAGCATACACCCTCCCCAGGGTGGTAGGCTACACTATTGATGGCCGAAAGTCAGTGTAACAAACCAACTAAGAAGGATTGAGTAGACTTGACAAAGCAGCCCAAAAGGCTGTTGTGGCCTGACTATGACATTCAACACTGAGCTATAGACGGTGGTGGAAAACCATTGTCTTATGTGCTGGAGGTGAAACATCAGCAACTACTCAGAATTATTGACTTGCCGCTTCAACGGCCTGATGACTATTGAAGAAGGATATATGAAGTTGGGATTGGTACAACCACTTGAGGGCCGGCTCTATATCGCGCTGCCAGATACCAGTTAGGATATAGCACTGCCAGATACTGGATGGAAGTCCAACTGATTGGATTGCAATGGAGACATGTTACTGAGTCAACCATTACCATTGTTACTCGGGCAGATCTAGCCGCTAGAAAGATGCGACCTTTGCATCAAGGCTAACTGATATGAATGATGAGGATTGACAGTCCAGTAGCGGGCCGCCAGATAATTTACTGGTCACCATACTAGTTCGTACAGTGTTGTTGAGCCGCTGGATATTTTACTATGGGTTCTACTGAGCTTGTGAAGTGCAGGACTGATTCAGAAGTTGAATAGGAATTGACCGAAACTGACTTGATCAGTCAGAAAGATGGAAACCAAGACAACTAAGCACAAGTTATGGCATGCTATGAGAATACATGTGGAATAGCCCCGGTAACAGGTCATAATACCCATGGTTGAGAATGCCTTCTACACCATTGGCCATTCACTACTCGGGCTCCCACCCTTTATTGTTCCTATTCATTCCGTCTATCTCCTTGACTTCTCTCTAAAATGTATAAAAGCCAGTTGTGCACTCTGTATTAGCCAGTAAACTATCCCCCAGATATACGGGCAATATGGTAGACTCTAGATTTGTGAAAAGCAATCAGATAGATTCGAAGATGCACAGAAAAGATTAGAAGATACAGGACATCGAAAAGACTACCACTGCATTAATATAAGAGCCCACGTGTCATGAATCACCTGGGTTCTACTTTTTCGCACGACATGTCCGTATGGATACAGACGCGTCTTAGCGGCACGGGACTCTCATGACACCACCACGTGACCTTCTCACGGTTGAAACCTGGCCTCGGATTCTGAAGCCGCAGACTTGGGGAGTCTGCGCCACGGGATACCAAAGACGTTAGGGACTAGGAACCCATACAGACGGACTCTAGTCCCTGGACACACCAAGGGCTGACATAGAAGCGTACACAAAGTACAGGAGTGGTTGCAAACCCGATCGGGGTTTGAACCACTGGATACGATGACACTTAGGACTAGGAAACCCGAACATCGGGTCTCCTAGGTACACCGATGCCACGGAGACCAACACAGAGGAGTCCAGGAGCATCAGCATTAATGCTCCTTAATGCTACGGTGCAGGAACTGATCGCAACTGACCGCGATCGCTTTAATTTATTAGAAGCCTATATAAGCACGGTAGAATCTCCATGTACAGTAGATTCTACCTCGTCTAATCTCGGGCTTCTACCTTGGCTTGACATAGGCATTGTCTCCACCCTGCCCCGCTTCCCCCGCACTGTACTACAGGTTATATCCATGCCCCAGGTTGTATACCTGAGTGGATATCACACCCTCTTCGACTTGTTCCGGGTTCCACCTCGCATCCCGATCTACGACATACGGCCTCCTAGGGAGGACGCCGTACAACTGGTCCTACTGCTCGGGGAACACACGAGCTACTAGTGTCTATCGGGTTTATCCTGGTTGGGGTTCTCGTCGGGTTACTCGCTGTTTAGCCATTGCTGACACCACGTGCAACCTATCCAGCATGTCCCCTGTAGCAGCACTTTAGGCCTCCAGGTTAAGACTTGTTAATAGAAGTGAGACCACCGCCTTCAGTGTAACCGTCTGTGTGATTAGCCCAGCCCCCCACCTTCTGTGTAACTGCCCCCGTCTCGTTGATACCACAGCCATTCGTGCAAGATTGGTTGATATTGAAGTAGTGTCCGTCTGTTGATAGTGTGTTCTACTGTTATGACTGTGCACTTCCGATCCCTTTCTGATTCCTTTCTGATTCCTTTCCGGCTCTGTCCCGATTCCATCCCATATCCTTTCTGGATGCGACTCGCACTTCCGGCTCGTGTCCGTCCAACTAGCTGTTGCGTCTTGCCTCTGCATTGCTCTGTCGTCTGACTTCCTATCCTTCCGTTGCGAAGCCAAGTTGGTGTACCCGCTCACCTTCGTGGTATCACTTCCAGCCCTTCTGTCCTTCCGGACCTTCCGTATTCTGGCCTTCTTCCGGCACAGATATAACAGTATTTTCAACTCAACCTAATTTGGCTTCTCAATGTCTTACGGCCATCTCGCTCAATCCCCTGACGTCCCGAATCATTGTCGTTCCTGCCAGTTCAGCGTGATCATTCCGATCCAAGTTCCGGGACAAGTTCTTTGACAGTGCATCCGGCATCATCACTTCACCTTTGGATCCTTGCGCTCGGGCCCAGCCCCACTTTGAACAAGAGCTCCAGCCCCGACCGAATGCTCCGGAGATGTGGTCTCTGTCCTCGGCAGATCAGCCTATCGCCAACCAGTTAAATTTATCCTGGTTCGGTGTTTGCCTACCCCCAGGTGATGAATTTCCACGACTATGAGTTACACTCAGGTGCTGGTAGCATTGCTTCCCCTACTCCTGCTCGATGCTGCAAATCCTTTCAGTCCCTCACCACCACAACTATTGTGGAGGTTCCTGAGAAAGTGGATCCGTTGGAAGAGATTCCTCCGGTTCCGCAAAATTTCGGACCTACGTTTCCTATAGCTATTCCGGGTGCTAGCTCGACACTCATTATCAAAAAATCATGTTCTCCAAAAACTGTTCCCGCCACAATACAGAAACGCAACCGCCACCCGAACAAAACCCTTTCCCAAAACCGTTCCCGCATCGTTGTGATGGGGTTTTTTTTCGGGTGGCGATGCGTTCCCGCATCGTTGCTGGAACGGTTTTTGGAAAACATGATTTTTTGATAATGAGTGTCAAGCTGGCGCCCGGAATAGCTATAGCGCAGCCGTACCCGGGTGAAGACCCCATGGATGAGGAAAAACGCTTTGAGACAGAATGGGTTGGAGTTCACCGCCTGGATGAGACTCAGCACATCATTTTTTATCATTCAACTAATGAAGACGTACTGATTGAGTCCAACCAAGTTCACAAATCGTCTCATGCTGTGGGAGGCGTTGGTTTAAAGGCTACTCGCATGTTCGTTTGGAGTGCTGACACACTGCCTCTTCAACATGTCGCTACCGCCAAATTTCACGCTGGGGCTGTGGGTTAGAGGAGGATGTGCTTCAGCCGGCGCACGAGGATCTGTTGAAGTACGCTGAGCCAATCTGTAGAGTTGCATCCAATACTCCGTTACCTCCGATGCGAGCTATTAATCATGAATTTCCGTTGATTGATGAGAGCAAAATATTGCATTGGAGGCCGTACCACTGGCCTGAAGCCGTCAGACCTCAGTGGGACGAAAGAAGATTGGCGTATTATCAGCGACTGACTACCAGGCCAGTCGGGGTAGTGGGCCACCTGCATAATACAAGGCGGCGCAATACCTAAACTCGGAATTCGGGACCTGGGGTATTGTACGCGACCGATGAGGACTCCGTACGTCAAATTTGGAGCCAAGTTGCGGCGGCGATCAAGGCAGTGCCAAGTTCTTGATGGAGTTGGTGGCGTGAGAACGTCATTTCTTATCTCTGCACTTCGTTTTGTGTTCTTTCTTGACTGTTTCTTCACCAATTACTCACCGATTCACAAGGTCTGGGGCTCATTCTCATCGCACTATCCTGAGGGATAAGATAGACCCTGGAACCTCGCAGAAGACCTTAATGTGATTTCCAGCGGTCCACTGTGGCCGCCTCTATAGCGAACCACCCGTATACGCTATGGCCCTAGAACTTTGTTTGTGTATTTGAGATAAAAATACTGTCCCCTCCTCTGGCGATGGGTTTTCAGCGGCTCGATTCCCTGGTGACGGCGGGCTGCATGTCAAAACCCACGGATTTCATAATCGCGTATAGACGGACTTTTTTGGAGGGGTCATTGGTATGTAGGGGCCATACTATTCTGATTCTTATATTCAAATACATCGTATGTAGTCATATGTACCCTCCTTTCCGTCAAAAACTCCGTCTGTGCTTCGTAGAGCGCCCCATTTAATGCATACCCCAATTTCACCCATTATCCCTGGCTTCAAGGCAAATGCGTACAGTGCTGAAATAATTTGTATTCACATTTTGGGGGTATATAATGGTGGGCTCATATCACTTCGTTAATTTGGGATACATTGGGGTGGCCGGTACGAGTCCAAACCAGCGATTTAAGGCAGTGGCCCGCTGCCCCGTTTTTGCCATTTTGGGAAAGTGCCAGAAGAAAAATTCGGCAGGCCCGGAAACCATCGTGTAAAGTCGCGAAAAATATATCCACGCACTCATAGGACCCCTACCTTCCTTCAAGTACCCATGTATCTGTATCCACACCATTTTATCCGTCCTTACGAGGTCAAAACCGCTAAGGTGGCCCAGTACCCAGTCGCTGATAATACCTTCAATCTGGAAGGTGGAAGATCACCAACTCGTGGCTGCCGAAATGTCGAATAGCTAAAATGGGTCACGCGTCACACCCCCTGTCGATTTGAATGAAAATGTCCAGTAGATGAGGTCTGTAACTTGTCTCTGACGGAAATTTAGTACATGCAAATTTATTTGGGTATAACACCCACCGATTGCACAATTGACCTAGGGAGTGAAAAGTGAAGAACGAAGGATACTGGAATAAATGCAGTGTCAGTAAATCATCAACGCAATCCAAGGAGTTTGAACACTCACCAGCTACAAATCAACTGAGAGCAAAGAACAATGCATCTTGGCATGAACGCAACATTAGTAAATCATCAATGAAATCCGAAAAGGAGATCGGCCTCACCGTGCCGGAAGGTTGAAGCGCGCTCAAGCTGTTGAGAACTGCATGGGATTATTGAATCATCGCTGAGGATCCTCCCTGAGTACTCACTTGTTTTCGAACGTCGCTTCTTTCAGCTGGGAGTAGTCAATTTTGAAATTGCGACCGGGTGGAAATTAGCCGAGAGTGCAAAAAGAAAGTGTAGAAAACATGCCGTTACGCAGCGCAAACCGGAAAGAGACGAAGAAAATACATCACTCGCCCCTTCATGGAGTAATTTGCTGAAGACACCCTTCGTTACGTGCTGGGGGGGTGCCTGATATATGTTGGTTACAGAGGCAACTGAGGAATTATTCAGAGTGGAGGACGCACAGTGCAAAGGTCCTAAGTGATACGGGCGGAAGATAATGGGGGTGAGAATGAGAGAAAGAGGGCGACGGAGATCCTTCCTTTTCAGCGGAAATTGAGCGCTGATCGGCGAGGTTGAAAATAAATTGTGGAGGGGCCAGTTCCGTGGACCAAAGGGAAATTCTGATGCACTGGATAGTTGGAGAACCCCGAAATTAAAACAGGAAATTGCACGCATATACGGGAAGTGCCGGCAGACAGTGGGAAAAATGGAAGGTTGATACGAGGCATCTAATACACGAGGTACAAGACATGCCTGCGCTTCGCTCCGGCGATAAGTAAACCGCAGTGTTATAGTGCGAGATTTTGGTATCAGACTATTGGTAAACAGCAACCAAATATGACCCAGGCCCAAAGAGAAGAGAAACTGTTACTTTCGCACCACATACAGAGAGGAGCCGTGGCAGTGTCAACTGTGATGAGATTTGCTGGCTCAGTGGAAAGACACAGATGTTTCCTCCCAGGAGTCAACACTGACAGCGGCAACAAATACTGGACAATTTCATTCAAATCGACAGGGGGTGTGACGCGTGACCCATTTTACCTATTCGACATTTCGGCAGCCACCGAATTTTTGCGTGACACCTCGAAAATTTCGGCATTTGAACCGAAATTTTTGTTTTTTTTGTGCCCCTCTCCCCCCCCCTTTTTTTTTTAGGCAATTTGGGGCCTGTGTGACCACTTGGAGGTTCAACAGAGGCCCGAGTGATGCATGACCTCGACCAAAGTTCATGATCGACAGGGGGGTGCGTGATGCGTAACTGCCGATTTGAACGAAATAGTACAGTATAGTAGGCCTGCGAGACTGTTGAGCAATGCAGCAGGGCAATCAAGAAACAGCAATCATATCAAAGGAGTTTGAGCCAAGGCTGATCCGTGAGAATTGGCCTAGACAGTAGATCGAACGAGGAACAAGGAATTTCTTGAAGAACACGCCGAATAATCGGCTCCGCTGATGAATTGGATGTAAACTTTGAGCGCACTTGAGATGTTGAGCAAAGGGGTACCATGTTTTGCTTTCTCACGACCACAAATATTAAATTAACAACTTCGTTGTCGTTAAGACTTATGTTTGAGCTGTGGGACGAGACCGGAGAGGGATGAAAAGTGATGGTCTGAGGAGCGTACAATAAAAGACACAGATTTTCCCCCGCAGCTGAAGGCAAGAATGGTGATGGGGAACAACAAAATTGATTCAGCCAAAATTGATCCAGTTTCGAGAGCATAAGTTGTGCTTGACAAGCCGGTCCAAGAGAGCAAACGAGAGAAACTATCGAAAATTATGTCCTGACAGTTGCGAGAGCGAACTCTCGTGGGGAGAAAGAGGGTAAGAACGGAGGGGGTGGAAACTATTTATATGGAAGAAAACGGGACGTGGCCGCAGCGCCGTGGACGTGGCGTCCTGGGGACTGTTAAGCATCGATGTGGGATTGTCCTCGAGGCTGTGGACACACGAGACTCATCGGCTCACCTTCTTGCCTTGACCAATCTGATTTGGATTGAATTCAACAGCTTTGGCGCAGCTCACAGTTGTTGCGCAGCTTCGCAGCATCGGGCGTCATGGGAAGATTGGGAAAGGCTACATTGTATGGGGATGACCGTCAAATCGAAGGCTGTGTTTGTCGTGGCAATGGAAGAGGACGAAGAGAGAGGGCATGGAAGGGGATAGGCTCAATGGGGATGAACCAAAGCCGTACAAATGAAACCTCGTCATTTCGTTAAAGAAACGGTAGATCCTCGAGGCAGCGAAGAAAGGAGATGGATCGGAAAGAAAGTGCAGATAAGGAAGGATACAAACATGTACACCCTGATTCAAGGGATCTCGTTAATATACGAGTAATAATAATTGAGCGGTCGATGATTTACAAATCATGTTTGGTACATGTTTAGGTGGTTGCCAGGCTGACAGGTCCGAGTATGCCATTACTGTTGAACATTGAATCATCTGTGGATATCTACAGGTGCTCCTGGGCAGCTAATTGACTCCGTGGGATCTGATCGTTCCAAATTTCTGTCCGTCTTCTGAGGCTCAGTTTCATCAGTTTTATCGCTATTCTCCGCCATACAGACGTCGACTGTGATAACTCGGTCTTGCTCCACAACAGCTTAAGCCAGTGCCCAGAGCTGGGCGAAAATATGCATCGGTGTCCTAAATGTGGCGTACTCATTACATCATCCTCTGTAGCAGACAGGTGGCATCTCGACGGTTTCCCGCATTTAGAGGGCTTGCAGTGGCCTCGGCCGCCCATGTCACAACAGAATCATTCCATCCCTAGCTATGGCAGTTCTTCCATGCACAGACCGTTTTAATCCGTACAATGTTACCACGCGGACTTCCTTGGGGCAGATATATAAATTGCATCCCTTCCGCGTTTTCCCTTCCCCACACACCGATACCCCTTCCCTATACATCGATCCCCTTCCTTTTTCCATGTTCGCTAATCTTCTCTTTTCGACCTGAACGGGAATCTCGGTGCACTTGAGATTGGCAGCGTGCTGGGGGTCTTCCTGTTCGGGATCGAGACACTTCAAACCTTTAATTATTACAGGCGGTTTCCCAAAGATTCAAACCTTCTCAAAGCCGCCGTAAGTCATAGAAGGGGGTGTTTTAAGACATTTTCTGACCTAACTCATCCAGGTTGCTTTCGTCTGGTGATTATTGTGTGGCCACCCAACCACACGTTTTCTCACACGAGATTTAGGGTTCTGGAACTCGGACACACGATATCGGCTTTACATGCTGTGAGTGGCCGTCATTCATCCAACCCGTGAGCGCTGAGCTCCTTCGTAGCTTTATTTGCAAACCATAACATTCTATGGTCAACCCAACCACGTCCTCAGTCCGCCCCTTTCCGAAGACATCACGATCCTTTTTGCTGGACTCATTTATACGGTAGTTCAGGTGAGTGCATGACTGACTACCTTTGCCATTGCCCATGATTCACAGCATGTTCTAGACCTTCTTCGCCAACCGAGTTCGCGTGCTCTCGGGGCAATGGTATATCATGGCTCTTGCCTGCGTCCTGGGGCTTTTGCGCTTCGTCGGCCACATGTGGATCGCAGCACTCCTCCTGAAATATGTCCGCGCTACTATCATCCTGGAGTGGCGCTGGCTAGTCACCACATCGCTGTCGCTTGACTTGAGTGTGGATATTTTAATCACTGCGTCGTTGTGCTTCTGTCTCTGGAATATGCGCTCGTGCGAGTCAAAGCGGTCAGATAGCTTGTAGCCCACCTTGATTAAGACTGAGACTGACACAGAACCCGTTCAATGGTGGACACGCTTATCTTGTGGGCTATTGGTGAGATTGTTTCAATCACAGCTTTGATTTCGTTGCGCTAACAATCCTAGAATCCACGATCCTCACCAGGTAAAAGTGCTCTGTCGTGGCTTCAGCATTCGAATTGAGATTTTGTCAATTTGCAGTGCAGGCAGCGTTATCCAAATAATCCTGGTGGGACTCTCCCCTCTCTCCTTGACGCGTAGTTAACACGAACACAGTTCTTGACAAGAACGGACCGTGGGTATTTTCCTCGCCACCAAAATTATCGCTCAACATTCTTGTTCAGTTATTTGGGCCGGCGTCTTTTTAGTCCAATCAAAGCGTACGATTATTTCTTCGCCAGCCCATGGACCTGATTTGATGCAGTCGTCTATTAATATAGTCTTCTCCAACGCAATGCTCGCCTCGTGAGTGTCGCAATATCCTAATTAAACAATGATGTGTCTGAGTGGAGCAGGCTAAACGGCAGGCAGAGGTTTCGTGAATGCACCACCGTTAATGTGTCGGATATTGATTTTTGTTTGTCACATCCGAGAAGCAAAACAGATACGATGGCCATCTCCTTTGGGGGTGTGCGGAGCCAGCGCTCATTGGTAAGTACAATTTTCGTCCGACTATCAGCAAGATTAATATTAGATGCTTGATTACTCCAGGATGTGGAACATAAATAAATGAATCTCTTCACTTTCACTCATACTTCCACCTGAGCCACCCGGTTTGACACCAGGAATTACGATTTAGATAGTGGGAGAACAAGTTATATACCACTCGCTAGCAAATGTACAGTACACCCGACGTTTTTTCGTAAAACATATTCTTTGACTTTGTATTATTGTTTTTCGACGCCCGACTGGCGTCAGGCGAACATCGGCAAGGATACAAACGTCGCCAGGCAATCACGCTGAGTAAGACCCTATCTGATATTAGCATTGTACACTGCGAATTGACTGATCCAATCTGCAGATGAGGATCAGAATCTCAGCCATTGGGAGCACAATTTCCTGCGTCTCGTGCTACAGGAGGATTATAACACTCACCCCAGTGACACGATATCTACGGCCCAGGTATTCCTCATGCAGCAGTCCCCAAACGACCCATATATGATGATTTTCGACTACCCGTCGGGCCGCGCTCGCATACTGGTTGATTCCAAGACTCACTTCGCTATTACCGAAGAATTACGGTGCATCGATGATGTCGAATGGGAGATCGCGGTCTCCCACGCGCGCCGCAGTGAAGGCCGGACAGAATTGCATGTCGTGCGCATTGGCAATAAAAAAGACCCGTAGTGTTGGTTGATCCCTTTCCGCTCAACCGCTTCGGCACTGCCGTAGCTAAAACGGATAGCGGTGGGAATACCCGCCGCAAAAGGTAGCGGAAACCGACAAAGGGGTCTGGAGGCCGTCTTCAAGGATGTACAGGTTTAGTTCATCCCGGTGTGGTTACCTCAGTTCATGGAAAGTTCCACCTACTCTTCATCATACTCATACCCATCTGTCATTTCGGGGATTGAGTTGACAGGTACAAGGTCGTCCTCGACACTTGGGCATCACACCATCTGTCCATGTACATGAGCGTGCAACACAAATCAGGCAGCTGAAGTGTCCTCGTCAGATCTGCCGCTTCAGAGTTAGCTTCTGTTTTGGACACCGAATGGCTCATATTATTCATTATGCTTTCTCAACCTCATAGTTCGACCGAGACACAGACCAATATCAATCTAACATGGGACATTGGGAGGCGGGTGGTGTATATAACTTGAACCAGCCCAAATTATGTGGTGTCCTGAAATACAACACTCTCTCACGAAGACTATGAACTGTAGATTGTTGTCTTTCAGACCATTGATATTTGACCGTTTCCTTCATTTCGGCAGATCTTTCATCTCCAGCTTCTCTGGATCAGTCCACCCCATGCAGTGATAGTTGGCTATCAACGGACTGTTTTTACATCGCTAATTTCACCACTCATTGTCTAGGTCAGTTACCGTCACAGACCAACACTCAGCTGTAACATCACAAGCGGTCGCCAGGCGCTTCGCGCCTGGCTTCCACTTGACTAATCATAAAGTCGTACTCGGGCTGGCATCGGTTTTGTTAAATGAACACAAAGTTCGCACCAGATTCTCGCAATAATGTTACAGAAGCTTATCCCAACACTGTTGGTCGTGCATGTCGATGTGTTACCTTCGTACTTCAGGATCAAGACATTCTCAGAGTCTGGAACGCGAGTCATTGCGGAATACAACTGTCCATGTGAGAACACTGGGTGTCGGAGATCATGCCCCAGTATTTGAACAGTCAGGCCCTGGCAGCCGTTGAAGGTAGTAGCGTAGCACAGCGCAAGGGGGATCTGTTTCCTGTGCACAGTGAAATTGAATCCTTGAGTAAGTCAATGCGTGCGACGTGAAGTCGAATCTGGTATGATACTCAACATGTCTTCTAAGGAATAGTGAATAAATACATACTGGGTCAACGACCTTACCGGCAACCACCGAGGAAATTGTTTTCACCTCCACAGTATATCGTAGCAGGTTGCGAATAATCCCGGTATTCTTTCTGAGACCTCGAGAAGCGTCGAAATTTCGGGTGAGTCTGCATATAGCTCCAACCTTGAGAATCAACTCGTGTGGGGGTATTCCCGGCTCTTCAAAGGAGTTTAAGAACTCGGGATCAGCAAGAACCCCCTTCGTTTGAGTTTTCAACCTCGCCCTCGACAGAGTCGCTGCTGTGATGGCGGTGAATATCCTCAGGGACGTTGTGGAGAATGGAGGCATTGAAACTGTTCACAAAAGCATTAACAGGCCTAAGAATGGCACGGGAAATGCAGAGGAGAGGATCTTCAACTACTGCTGGTGGAAAAACAAAATCGATGAGCTGTTGGACCGATGGAGTGTGGCTCGGTCGATCGAGATCGATAATGTTTTGACTGTGATCGTCTCAGATGTGTTGTCGGGCGATGCGGAAGTTGTCGGGCGATGTGGGGATGGTGTTTGAGTTTATCTGGAAGATGTCCGCTTAAAAGCAGAGATTAGCGCCTTAACTGACAGCGGCAAGCCAGGGCGGCAAAGAATAAGCGCTTGCGGTGAGAGTTTTGGTACCGTGTACTTCCGGGACCGTGTGAGCGCCCACAGTCTTGGGTTGAAATTAGCGCCTTTACTGAACGCCGGCAAAGAATAAGCGCTTGTGGTGGGAGTTTTAGTACCGTGTAGCTCTGGTACCGTGCGAGCGCCCACAGTGTCCGGGCTGATATGTCCATAAAAGGAGCTTGAAGGGCTTCAGACGGACACCCGTAATTTTATAAAGAGAGAGATTTATTGCTCAAAAATTGAGCTTTAGGGTTGTACTTATTGTAACTATCAAAGTTCCAAATACTGTACTATTCTTTGACTATTCCGTTCAAATCGACAGGGTGTGTGACACGTGACCCATTTTACCTATTCAACATTTCAGCAGCCACCAAAATTTTGCGTGACACCCTGAAAATTCAACATTTGAACCGAAAATTTCGTCTTTTTTGTAGGTTCATGTCCAGCGTTAGGTGCAGGAATAACAAGCAAACAGGTATTCCTTACCATAACGGCTAGTAGCACTTAGCCGTAAGTTGATAGATGGAAATTTCAAAGTCCGATTATACCTCACACCGGGGGCAGCCAAAAACGCTTATGAACACCACATGTGTTACATGCATGTGGTTCCCATATGCAAGAAAGGCCACAAAGCTGCCTTTACCAGACTAAGGCGGCTTTGTTACATGCTTTGTTCTCTGGGGCAGGGGAATAAAGCATGCAACAAGCCCCCCTTTGCTTGTTAAAGGGACCTTTGTAGGCTTTGTTCTGACTGTGAGCCACATGCATGTAATGCACTTGGTGTTCGCATGCTTCGCTGGTTGCCCCCGGTGCCATTAAGACTTACCACCGACGATCTGAGTAAGTCCGAGTACCGCTGAAACGCTGACTATGGGGCTGGCGGTGAAATAACCACAACACAAACCTTGTAAATGAATACGCGGTTCGATAATGCAACTACAACACTCAAACACTATAGTCCTCGTGCAAGTTTGGGGGTTCCAATGCAGTATAGATTGTGGCAATTTGAACTTTAGTTCTCTTTGAGAAGCAAGACTTTACAGGTCTACAAGTCGTATAGATAAACTTGCTCGAATCCGTTCTAGGGTGCAATCGCAATAGACAGACGAGATTTTATGTTCAACGGTTTTGTATGATGTGGGTCTAGGTTTGGAGATAATACTCTGATGCGTAAAGCAAGTGATTCTTATGAATTCCGATTCCAAATAGTATCCGCGATTGCTAATCCTTGCGAGATTACAACCAATTGTCAAGTCTGATCCGTTTCCTTATATTCCACGCGTCCGTTCCGTTTATCCAATATGTTCACGCGTCATTTATAAAGATCCAAATCCAACACAGATAATATTCAAACAGGGAAAACAAACGAAACTTGGTATAGCTTCTGGGTGTCTCCGAATGAATGACTACTCTACCGGTTAAGCGTGAAGTCTAGTAACTTCGCGTCCAACAGGTGGGGTGAGATTCACTGGTGTTCCTCCCATAACCATCCACTTAAATACGTTACAGGATTCTAAATATGAACGAGACTGATACAAACGAGCAATAGGGTTCAGGGTATATGACTAGTGGTATGGCCGCTTAGCCGATGAACTCCTGTCAAATATCAAGCGATTAGTAAAATTGAGAGAGATTTATAAGAAACATCAACGAGCCGAGCTTAGCGATGAGTCAAGATCTACATCGCTTAGAACGATCGTGATGGAATATTGTTGATATGCCAACTTTTAGCCGACCTCCTCATCAGCACTCCGCTACCCTCCTTGGTAACCGCAAGCTCAAATGGTTCCGCCTTGAACCGCTTAAGTGATTTTGTCTGAAAATCGTGATAGCCGCCGCTTCCTAGTACCCGAGTACAGTTTCTTAGTCAATTGGTAAATCGACCAAGTCCAGTCCTCTCTTGGCAGTTCTGGAGACGTCAGATGATGCCCAACAATGATCCCTCTGGTTCAGAAGGATGTTCCCTCGTAATATGCCCTTAGTCAGGGATGTGCAGTAGCCCCAATCCGTTTCCAGGATGGTAAGGCACTTTCCGTGATTGCTCCATTAGCGACTTCCCATGTCAACCCTTTACCAGGATTGTTGTCCAGTGCCTTTCTAATGGTCCGAGACACATTATATCCCTTTTAGCTAACTGCCCAGGCCAGCAATGGCCCTTTGTGAGATGACGTCGTAATGTAATGAAGTACATGTTGCACCTCAAGCAGATTTGAATAAATGCCCGGGTGCCCCAATACCAGGTCTGTCACCGAGCTTAACGATGAGTCAAGATCTACATCACTTAGAGAACAATTGTGATAGGATATTGTTATGTGTCAACTTTTAGCTGACTTCCTTGTCAGCCCACCGTTACCCTCCTTGGTAACCATCCGCTTGAACTGGTTCCTCTTTGAACCACTTAAGTGATTTGTCTGAAAACCATGAGAGCTGTCACTTCCCAGTATGAGTATAGCTTCTTAGTCAATTGGTAGATCAACCAAGTCCAACCTTCTCTTGGCAGTCCTGAAGACATCAGATGATCTCCAACAGTAAGCCCTCTTGTTCAGAAGGATAATCCCTCATAATACGCCCTTAGTCAGAATGTGCAGTAGCCCCCATCCATTTCCAGGATGGTTAGGGACTTTCCACAGTTGCTCCATTAGCAACTTCTCACATCAATCCTTTACCAGGATCATTGTCTAGCGCCTTTCTAATGGTCCAAGACACATTATATCCCTCTTAGCTACCTGCCCAGGCCAGCATTAGCCCTTGTGAGATGACATCATAATGTAGTGTATGTAACTCATTATAGTACGTTGCAACTTGAGTGATTTGAATAAATGCCCGGGTGCTCCAGTACCAGGTCTGTCACTGTCATCCATGTACCAGCTACCTTCTCATGAAAGATCCCCAGCTGTTATTTTCTGTACCGGCTGAAATTATCGAAAAGATCAATGTCATCACGACACGATGCTGAGACCTGGATGGAAAAAAGGTCAGAGCTGTAACATTGAAATTGAGAGCAGCCAATAACAAACTTTGTCAAACAGTGACACACTCAGCTGGTCACCGGCACAGATCACAACACTGTGCCATTGAATATTGTCCGCCATCATCTGTAGGGTTTTTGCAAAGATTGTGGAGAAGACATCAATTGTTCCATCTAGGCTCAACTCAACAACCAAATTACCCCCAAATTAGTAAA
The DNA here is from genome assembly GCA_029378375.1 of Mycena olivaceomarginata. Classification (NCBI taxonomy): domain Eukaryota; kingdom Fungi; phylum Basidiomycota; class Agaricomycetes; order Agaricales; family Mycenaceae; genus Mycena; species Mycena olivaceomarginata. The sequence continues at coordinate 5,057 of JARKIC010000905.1, read as the reverse complement.
GGAGGTTTTTTCCTCATCAGGAGTCCTTCTCGCCTCTACCCCGCGTATTCGGCCCACATCCCGCTTATCTAGCAGCGCTGCCTGTGCCCGCACGTGTCATCATCGGTGCTCCCCTTTGCTTGCTGCCACTTCCCTTCGCCTCGCTCACGCTGTGCTACTATGCTACACTTAACCGCCCACTTCTACCTCAAGACTAAGCCCCATCCATGCATATCTGCCAAAGCCGACCCGAACACTAAGCATCTGCCCGCCCAGTCAAGCCCCCCTCGCCATGCCTTCGCTTCTCGTCTGATTCCTTCCATTCCACCTTGCCCTCCCTCTTCCAAGGTCTATCCCTCCCATTTCCCATTTTCTGCGCCCTGACCCAGTGGGCACGACTAAGCCAGGTGGCTCAAAAATTGGCTGTTTCAGTACAGTGCCCAAATTTTCTTTTGATGTTAGTTCAATTTGACACTTGAGTGTTCCTCATTCGTGCTTGCAACAGACCTAGACCAAGTTGGTCGCACAGAAGAAAATTGGCAGCCACCTGGTAGCTCATGTGGCTGCTGCGCAATCCGTCTATTGTCCCGACTCTGTTACCAAAGGATACTGGGTAACCTCTTCCATAATTTCTCTCGGAAGACATGATAATCTCCCTTTACAGCCTTGAGGCATTGGGAACAGACTAAGAAGTCATCCCAAGAGTCGAGATTGCTGTCATCCAGTGGATTCATCTTCTCTTTCTCCAGATCTAAGCCCACCAAAGCCGTTCTGAAGCGTAGTTGAAAGTGGTTTTACACTCGCCTGTTTCCTTGACGCGCGTACGGTAGCGCAAAAGGTGCTGCGCTGCTACAGGGCGGAATAGCCAAGGATGCATCTCATCCGAGACTCGCTGTCCATAGCGAGGGATTTCCCAGTACCAGCGATGATCTCTGCTAGTTTCAGATATCGTATATAACGACGGGTAAATGAAAGCGCATGTCTTCATCTCCCACGCGAACTTAAGGATGGGGATGTGGTCGGAATCATTGGAGAGTGAATAAAGTAACTTGCAACACCTAACTTTAACTTTGATCGCCTCTTTGACTTGGTGGGGCTAACTTTACGGTACTTTACGGGCGATCAGCCAAAGTAACTTGCCATCAGATGGCATCATTTACCGCCAAGTTCACCTGTTCAAGAGCGTTCAATCCTTATCATATATGCTTTCTGCCACCGTATCGTATTCATAGTATATTATCTGCATATGTATTAATACATAGCAGAATATATTAAGAATATTCGGTGATGTTTGCATCCAGTCGAGCCCATTGTACATAGGGCTCCCTACCGTACCCGTATATAGGGTAGTACGGTTACAATTATACAGGTACCGTAACCGTATAGCTTCTTCCAAGGATCTATACGGTTATGGTTGGCCACCGGCCGTATACCGTAATACCCGTAAGAAATACGGTCCGTATCATGCAGGAGGTGTAGACACATGTTCTCTACCTTCCTTAATTTTATGTATACGGTTCGTAATATCCGCAAATACACCGTACCGTAACCGTAAGAGCCCCCAGAAGCATCATCACGGTTACGGTTAAGATACGGTCAGCACCCATAAATAGGCGTAATTCTTACGACCGTAACCGTATACGGTACGGTCCTAATCGCACAGTCCAGATTTCGGCCATTCCTTCGTTACAATGCACATAGATGAGTTCTCGGGGGTCATTGATGTTCCATCATTGGTCAAGGTGTGTTTCATGCTCGAAAATAGCCGTTTGAAAGCTATACTGACCCCAGGGATTGCAAGAATGTCTCTTGTGACACACGCCACCAATGGAAGGGTACCTTGATTTTGCTGAGACAAAACATTAATAAAAATCGGAATGATAGACCAATGGTTTACCTTCCATCACCCAAGTGGATCGTCAAAGCCATCCTCGATTGGTGAAATTCCACTGAAATACATCAACTTCATCTTTCCCTGCAAACAACTTTTTTTTTCGCCTCGCCATGTCCCTTGACAGCCATTGCAAAAAATTCCCTTTGCAGGCTTTGAGGTGCTCGCAGATGTTGACATGGCAGTGTTATACTTCTTAATCAACACTGTCAACAAAGAACGAGCTCGTCTCGGGATGTCGGGATTCCAATCCGATGAAGCCGGAATGAATTCGCCTACCGGGGAAAGATTACGAGCGCGGCGGATTACCATTCTATGCATGAAGACCAGATGGCAGTACTCTACTTGTTATAGAAAAAAGTGATGGACGGTGGGTTTTTTGGGCATATCTCCGCAACCAGTCAACATCTTTGCCTCAAACTCAATATGGGACAAATCCTTCGACCTGGACGCACATTTCTAGCATAGTAATGGAGTCAAAGATCGCTGATCTGGCATCAATATTGCGTGAAAGGCGAAAACCACAATTTCCAACTTGGCCCACAATTTTTTTGGGGGAAAAATTAGAAGGCCAGATTGTAGTCCTTGATAATACAAATCAGTCCCTAGTTTGAACCATGCTGTAATTTGTTGTCGTTGGGGAGCTATGAGACCTACAAAATGCCTCTTTTTGCTGTTTTTGGCCATTTTTGGCCATTTTGGCGGGTTTGCGACCCTTATAGCTCCTGAACTAAAATATATTTCATCATAATTCAACTTGTGGATTTGTTTGCATTATCAAGACTACAATCTGACCTTCTTAATTTTCCCGAAAAAAAATTGTGGGCCAAGTTGGAAATTGTGGTTTTCAATTTTCACGCAGTATTGATGGTAAATCAGCACTCTTTGATTCCGTCAACGTGCTAGAAATGTGCGTCCAGGTCGGAGGATTCGTCCCCTATCCAGTTTAAGGCGAAAATGTTCACTGGTTGCGGAGATATGCCCAAAAAACCCACTGTCCATCACTTTTTTCTATAACAAGTACATCCCCAAGCTTTTGAATGAGAACACAGGCCTTCTTGCATCGAATCTCCAATCGCAAGATGTGAATAACGCTGGCATAGATCTGGAAATAGTGAGGGTATCGAAAGAGCTCTGAATTAAAAAGGTACCAATAGGTCAATGAAGCCTTAGCTCAATGCAAATAAAGTTAATCAAAATTACTTTGAGTAACTTTGAATTACTTTAAATAATTTCAAGCAACTTCAAGTTACTTCAAGTTACTTGGAAGTAACTTGCCCCGCCAAGTTAGATCAATGCGATCAGACAAGTAACTTATGCCATCAGATGGCATCAAATCCCGCCAAGTTCGTCAAGCTATAGTCGCGAGAGCGTGAATTGGCACTTGGCACAACCTAACAAAGCTGAAATAGACCCTGGGGTACCTAGTACACATGTAACTTGAAGTTACTTAAGTTACTTGCAAGTTACTTACAAGTTACTTAAGTTACTTACAAGTAACTTTGTCGTACTTTACTTTACTTGTCTGCCACAAGTAAAGTAAAGTTAGTTTTGTAAGGCTAAGTTGGTTTGTCTAAGTAACTTTGTTAACCATCGAATCATTGCCAGGCAGCAAGTCTGGCGAGAATATTGTGGAAAGAACGAAGGCATTATGGTTTGGGACAAAGAAAAAAATCCGGGTCTTTCAAACTGCCTATCGGTGAACCTGTGCCGAATTCTCCACTTTACACCCCGGACTACTATGTTGTCTCATATTCGATATCTTCCGGTCTGTATTCGTTCAAAAAACTACTATGTATTCTGTCTTATGAGCCTCGACACCTGGCCAGATGGGACCTAGGATCTATTGGTGCTCTCTTCGTGAGTTGTCCACAATTGCAGAGCTATCCCACCGCTGGCCATGACATCAGGTGAACTCGATCGCAGCAAAGGGAGAATTAGACCATTAAGCAAGTCAGCCCTTTCCTCGAATGAAGAACTATTACTACGCTACAAATGATCATAATACGCAACCAGACCTGGACCGTTGGTCCTTAAGCACAAACATTGGCATCCAAAACATATCCTGCAACCCCTTCGTCCGCCCAGCCTCCACTGGCCAACATACTCGCCTGTATCACAGCATTTGTGGTGTAGAAATGCTCCGTCAAGGCACTTTCGTACAACCGGAAGAACGGAATGCTTCCACAGATTTGCGTCGGATATATGAATGTATTTGGACCACCGACAATAGACAGGTTGTGCAGAAGCCGCACAAGCCGCATGCGGCTTCCTGCGGCTTTTGGACATTGTGCAAAGCCGCGGGAGCATTTTTCATTCTGGCACTGTAAACCACCTCCAAACTACACATTTCAGTACCAATCTGCATGTACCAGGTATGCGGCTTCTGAGTCAAATCCAACTGAATCAGACTTCTCCAAATCGTCCTTCTCCCGTGTCTCCCGTGCTGTATATCGTGGGACAAAGAGTTCAAATATCCCCACTCTCCCCCACTACTCAACCAAGTCACCAAAATTCCGACCACTCACTGATAACCACGGAAAAGCTGTGCGGCTTTGCACAATGGCCAAAAGCCGCGTGCGGCTGTGGCACAACCTCTCTAATATGCAAAGTTGAAGGGAGTTCTCGAAGATACATCAGTTTCTCTTTCTGTGCTGGCCGGGATCATTCTCAAGAAGTCGTTCTCTCCTCCACTTTTCTCACCTCATCCATGGTCCAGTTCTACGACGTGGTCCGAGAACGATTATCTTTTCTTGAAGATTGTCTGCCAGTGGCAGATCTTCCTCTCCCTTCTTTCTCGCAACTCTCTTCCGCTCCAGCCGATTCAGGCTCAAACTCATGGACAGCTTGTAACATTGGTCCTAGGCTGTCAACCAATTACCGAGTGCTCAATTGTAGCCCAGCATACCGGTTTTTTGGATGCGGTCATGGACAGTCAAGGTCACACAAAGCGGATAAATGTTTCATCATCGTGCTCCCTCATGCGGATTTCTAAAGTATGTCAAGTCATTTTGTGTCTCTGAATTCTGAACTGACTGGTTTCCAGGTCGTTGTCTCTGGAGCACTCCATGCATTACACGGGAAAACAATGGAATGGATATTCAATCACGGTGCGCATGCTGTTTGTAACAACCTCGCAACTTCATACCCGCGGTGAAACTCCCCCATCACTGCATTCAGCCCTGAC